>JAUTXW010004158.1:0-410000 GCA_030620095.1 Kuschelorhynchus macadamiae | reverse complement strand
GTTGCGGTACCTCATTTTGAAGATCTTATCGAATACTCAATGAGGCATCGCAACACATTTCACCATTTTGTTTTGCCATCTTGGATTCGTACCAAAATTTTACTCGTTAATTTCTACATAGCACTTGATTTGTATGCAAAATTTCATGGAAATTGGATAAATAGTTCTTTAGTAATAATGTTTAACATTTCATTAGGCCGCCATTTTGTCTCGCCATATTGAATTTTTACCAAAATGTTACTAGGGTCATCCCCATATGACCCTTAATTTTTGACCAAGATTTGAATACAATCGGGTAAGTAGTTCTTTAGCTACATCGCGAACAGACAGAGAGACAGACAGACCGACGGAATTGAGAAAAGATGTTTTTCGGCATCTAGGCCCTGAAACGTAAAGATCTGAAAAAATTTCCGAGGATCATTTTTTTACGATTAGAATATTTCCATTTTACGAGGGAAGTAAAAACAAGATTTTCAATATAAAGACTAAAGACTTCATCCGTCGCGTAAGTCTTTTGTTTTTGATTCAAATAGTTTTTTTTTTGTACAATTTTTGATTTCTACAAAAAAAAAAACATTGAATGGTTACTTTGGATTTTTCTAAAAATACAGGACAGGTCAAAGATAAGCCCCTGTTTTGTCCTCCGTGGAACGCCCTATATAAATTACATGTTGAAAATAAATTATGTACAAGAGCGTCGATAATTGTTGTTTTTGCAAATAAAAGAAGATAGTAGGATAACCGGTGTACAGGGTGTCCCATTTTGGGTACTTTTGCAGGGAAGCTCCGTTATTTTTATAGATAGAAAGTTGATGTTTTCGTAAAACTAAAGATGCCGTTAAGAAAATTTTCATAGCCCTATTAGTTTATAAGATACAGGGCTAAATTGAAAACCGCGGTATCTATCAGATAACTTATCGAAAATGTGAAAACTGTTTCTTATATAACTTTTTCCGTAGAACTCTATCCGCCTTCGGAATTAGTATATAGGGTCAGGTCAAAAAGTTATCGGACCCTACTTAATTTTTTTAAATGGAACACCCTGTATATTTATAGACTATAAAATTTGCCTTTTTTACCTTTTCAAAAACATATAATAATATGCACTTTTTTTCTGAAACATGCAAATAAATGACAATTTTCTGAAATTAAACGCATAATTTAATAGGCTATGGCTCTACATATATCTCATGAATCGACTTTTGGTTTATAAAGCAGTTTAAAAACGTTCTTTTGCTATTTTTATTTTAATGATATTTATCAATTTCTTCGAATAATCGCAGCGTATGAAAACTACGAAAAATATGATATGTTGGTATGTTTTATACAGAGTAATGAAAATTCTGAAGAAGCTTCGGAATTATTTTTCCAACGGTAAGTAAGCAATTATGGCTATGAAAATCTGTATTATCATTATAAGTTTTTGCTTGTTAGATATCCGGAAACAAGGCAACCGTTTTTTGAGATATTTGCTCGTTTAAAAGCAAATTTAGTTGAGCTCAGATCATTTGTTCAACGGCGTTCTAAAACATACAACAAAGAGAACAGGGAAAGAAAAGAGGTGGATTTTTTGGGATATATAGAAGCAACACCTTCGTTCTCATGTAGAAAAATTGAGAAGGAAATTGGTGTGCCAAAAACTGGCCGTCAGAAGATCTTCAAGAAATATAAGTATCATCCATACAAATTTAATATGGTACAACACAGGGGCGTGCAGTCCATGGAAGCAAGGGAAGCAGTGCTTCCCCAAAAAAATTACAAAACATCTTCTAAAATGTAATTTTTGAAATAGGAAACCATTAATTTAGTTTATATTAAAAATGTTAAAATGTTATCTTAATTATCAAGCCCATAATAAATGCGGCCTTGACTCCGACCCAGCCACAATAGAATATCGAATAGAACCTATGCGGGCCGCTAGCTTCTCTGCAACCAAGTTCTGTATGCTTGATTTCCTTGGAATCGAGCCAGAGGTTATTGAACTTTCCACCGGCTGTTTGCAATTTTTGCATTTCAGTCTTGTGCTTTAAATGGTGGCGGAAGCTATAGTTGGAGTAGGTTCTTTGTTTGAACGGCTATCCGTGTGTTGTGTAATACGTACCTCGCGTCGTGCATGGTGCGATTTGGAAGACAATAATACGGACTTGGATATGCAAATACCGTCAACTTCGGCTGTCGGTAATAACGTTGAAAATGTTGGAGAATTTAGTAAGAAGAGTGTGTGTAAATGTGTGGTGTGTGTCTTAATAATAAAGGGATTTTCAACATTAAACTTCGCTGATAAGCTTCAAATAATTTGCAAAGGAGCACAAAAATGAAAAACTGTATTAGACATTTTTATCTGGAAAAACAATACGAACAATTTAAATGGCTAACAGGGTGTGAAAATATAAGTACATTATTTTGTTGGCCATGTTTAGTTTTTGAAAATGAAAAAGGTCTCTGGAATAAAACTGGTTTTTCCGATTTAAACAGTTTCCATAAAGCTGTAAAAAGACACATTATGTCCAAAGCGTATTTACAGGCGGTCATAAAAGAAAAAGTCTTCAGCAAAACCAGAATTGAACACGCCCTTAATAAACAGTTGGGAATTAGTCATCGCCAACACAATGAACTAGTCGATAAAAATTGGCAAATATTAGGAAGACTTGTCGATGTTGTTTGTTTTCTCGGACAGCACGAATTGGGATTTAGAGGTCACGACGAAACAAGGCTTTCTTCAAATAGAGGAAATTTTCAAGATTTACTTAGTTTAATGGCTAAATATGATGATTTCTTAAAAAATCATTTAGCGCAGTCTAGCAGATGCGTTATATACCGTAGTTTATAACGTTACTAAAGAAATTAATGGAGAGAAAAAATTAGTTGCTCAAAGCTATGATAGAACTGCAGTGATGGCAGGACAATTAGGGGGTCTGCGAGCTAAAGTTCGAGAAACTTTCCCAAGTGTTGTGTTTGTGCATTGTTTTACTCACAAATTAAATTTAGCTTTATATCAGTCCATCAATCACATTAAAGAGTGTAAAGTATTTTTCGTTACTTTAAGTGGCATGGCTGCTTTTTTTTCCAAGTCAACAAAACGTACACAAGCTTTGGACTCCATTGTCCACAAACGATTGCCCAAAGTAGCTCCTACTAGGTGGAACTATAATGGAATACTTGTGTTAACAGTATCCGAAAATCGTGAATCACTGATTGAACTATTTGAGAATATAATAGAAAATAATGAAACGTGGGACTCAGAAGCTATAAATAGTTCGAGGGAGTTTTTGGACTGTTTGAAACGAGATTTTAATTTTAATTATTTGTTGAACATATTTTCAGAAATATTTCCATTCTCGGGTAATTTTTTTAATATATTACAAACTAAAACAAATGATATTGCTTTTTGCCTAAGAAAAGTTGATGATTTTAAGTCCATGTTAAGCCAAAAAAGAGATGAAGTGTCGAAATTGTGTGAATTAGTATTGACGATACCTGCCACAAGTTTATCAGTAGAACGCAGTTTTTCAGCACTTAAACGTATGAAAAATTTCGTGAGAAATTCAACGGGGCAGGAGAGACTTCTCCAAAATATGTAGGAGCATCGACGTTTTTATGATGACGTCATTGACGAATTTGCAAAAAATGATCGAACAATCGAATTACATTACAAATAGGTAAGTTTCTAAAAATTGCTTCCCTTTCTTAAAATTTCACCGCACGCCCCTGGTACAACATTTGCATCCTGGCGATGCCGAGCTCTGTTTGCCAGTGGTGTTTGCGACAATCGATGCTAACGATTTATTTGGCAGACTTATTACTTGATCAGGCGAATGCTTTTTTTCATGTGCGGGAACTTTTAATCGTCACAATACCAGGAACTGGAATAGTGAAAATCAGCATTTAATGTTTGAAAGGGCTCAACAAGAATGCTTTAAAGTTGGGGTGTCATGTTTGATTTTGGGCAGACATATAGTTTATAGGATTTTTGAAGGAGGTCTTTCAGCACGTAGATTCCTAGAAATCCTTGAGAAAATTATTCCAGAACTGCTCGAAGATATTCCATAAGGGAATTTCTTGATAATAACTTTCCTCAAAGATGAATAGGTACCAAAGGACCTATTAGATGGCCTCCACGATCTCCAGATCTCTCAATTTTAGATTTTTTTTTATGGGGCTATAGACAAAATGAAGTATATAAAACACGATAGAAGAACTTCGAGAGGTAATTCATTTAGCCTTTCGAAATCTGCGAATGAGACCAATGGTTCTTTTTAACGCTCTTTAAAGAATTACAAAAATGTGCATTTCCATTAGGGAAAATGGTCAATGTAAACATCACCTTTAAAAATTTGTTTTTTCTTTTTTTTAATAATGTTATTTTTTTGTATTTGTTATATTGTTACTTTATGCTATAAAAGTGTTAATACAAACTTACTGTTATTAAAAAATTCTATACGTATTTTTATATAAGAAGATACTTATATGCAAGGTATCGAATTCTTCGTTAGCAATATGTAACTTTCAATTGTTTGTTATCGTTATTCATGGTCTATTATTAAATTATGCATTTAATTTCAAAAAATTGTCATTTATTTGCGTGTTTATCAGAAAAAGTGCATACTACTACATATTTTTATAAAGGTAAAAAAAAAAGACAAATTTTATAGTTTATAAATATACAGGGTGTTCCATTTAAAAAAATAAAGTAGGGTTCGATAACTTTTTAACATGACCCTTTATGCTAATTACGAAGGCGGAACTGAGTTCTACGGGAAAAGTTATATAAGAAACAATTTTCGCATTTTCGATAAGTTACATGATAGTTGAGATACAAGGGGTGCATAATTTAGCCCTGTGTCTTAAAAACTAAGAGGGCTATGATAATTTTGTTAATGGCATCTTTAGTTTTACGAAAAAACAGCACACTGTCGCGAAAACCGCAACTTTCGATCTGAAAAAAATTGCGACCCCGCAAAAGTACCCAAAATGGGACACTCTGTACAAGCGACGGGCGCAAAAAAAAACGGCTTTGCTACAGTAAATGTTTTCCAGTTCTATTGCTGCGGTTGTCGTCTCCTCCAAAAAAAATATATTATTATATGATTCTTCATTTTCTACATTTCTTAGTCGGTGGGCTAATCCTCGTTATCGCCTTATTGAGAAATTTAAATCAGTTTTTTTTTCAAGCTGTAATAGTGTAATTATACAAACTTTTGTTAAACCTCTTTTTGCCTCAAACAAACAAAGCCACATCAAGATTTCCGCCATAAAAATTTTGTTATAACTATGGCACAATCATCAAGGCATCAAAGAAATTTTAGATGTTTTTACTTCCTTCATAAAAGGGCAGTATTGTAATCTTGAAAAAATCACCCTCAGAGATTTTTCAGATCTTTACATTTCAGGGTCGCTAGATGCCGAAAAACATGTTTCCTCAATTCCGTCGGTCTGTCTGTTCGCTAAAAAAATTATGGGTCATATGGAATGACCTGGTAACCTTTTTGGTAAAAATCCAATATGGCGAAACAAAATGGCGTCTAATATTATGTAGGAATCAACTGGTAACATTTTGATAATAATTCAAGCTGACAGAACAAAATGGCGGTTAAATTAAATGTTTGTAATCGTGAAAGAAATCGGGTTTTACATATCTTCACGTTTTAGCATCTCTAGATGCCAAAAAATATGTTTGCCTGTCAGTTCACGGTATAACTTAAAAACTGCTTATTAGATTAACTTCAAATTTTAGTCAAAAATTAAGGATCGTATGGGGTGGACCTGGTAATATTTTGGTAAAAATCCAATATGCCGGAACAAGATGGCGGCCTAATGAAACGTTAAAAAAATTATTACTAAACAACGACTTATCCGATTTACCTCAAAGTTTGTACAAAAATCAAGTGTTACATAGAAATGAAATGGTAAAATTTTGGTATGAATACAAGATAGCAAAATGAAATGGCGGCCTAATAAAACACAAGGTGTCCCACCTAAAAGTAACAGATTTCTCTACTCAATGACTCAAAAACGAAAAGTGATACCGAAGCTCGTTTTTCTGCAAATGGCTTAGATTTGCCTAAAGTTTCTTCGACGCAATGTTGTCAAAATTTCCTATTTTACCTAGAACCACGGAAAATGTACATTTTTCGGGTTTAAATTGCTGTTTTATTTTAAATGGAACACCTGTATATTTTTATCCTTTTCGAACATACATTTTTAGATTTTAAAGTTAATTTGTAAAACTCTTGCTTTGAACATACAAGCTTCTTGAGATAACATAACTACAAGTGGGCCTTGAAACAAAAGTATATACACGTCGTGTCGGCCATTTAATTTTTTAACTAAATCGGAAAAGCAATTTTAGTAATCATACGCAAAAACAAAATTAAAAACACTATTCAACAATATGTTCAATTCGCGCATTGCGTTGGTATGAAACGGAAATGCATGAAAGCACACTTGGTTCAAAGCAAGGGTTGTATTCAAACTATGTATTTTTTTAATATATAGGGTGTTCCATTTAAAATAGAACAGCAATTTGATCCCAAAAAATGTCTATTTTTAGTGGGTTCTATAAAAAAAATTAGAAAATTTGGCAACATTTTCAGGAAAATATTTTGCATTTTTCGTTCTCGAATTTATAATTCGCGAAATGTGTTACTTTTCTCAATGGGACACCCAGTATTTTAAAAATCAGCCTGAAAAAGTACTTAAAGTGCGGGACACGAAAGAAAACCGGACGGTCCTTAAAATAAAGGTTCATAGTCTTAAGCAAGCGGAAAAGTAAAATTTGTGTACGCAAATAAATTTTATTTTATTTTATTTGTTGTAATAGTTTGCCGCTTCACCTATAAAGTGCGCCAGCTAAGCGGCACGGAAAATTAATCGAGGATTTAGTAAATTTCGCACTGGTCCACTTGTAATTGGGATGTGCCTAGAGTCTCCATGCTCTTGCTAGAATTTCCAGTGGCGCCTATACATTTCGAGCATTTGTTTTCATTTCTATATAAATGCGTTGCGTTGAATTTGAATTATTATTTCGAAGTAACGATGGCGAGCAAAAACAATTCGAAACGGTGCACGTGAAGTTATTGCGAGCGTTATAGAGGCATGTACTAGAGAAGCTGAAAATAATAGTTTGACTATTCCAATTCAAAATCGAACAGAACGCGCTGCATTTTACACTGGTGTTTCGGAAAGTAGTATAAGAAAAAGAGAACATAACATCCTGGTAAAAGACCCCGATTATCATACAAAGGTAAAATTGACGATGGTGATTTTCAAGTAATTCGACGAACAATAGAGTATTTTTATGTAAACTTGAAGAAGGTTCCGACCTGCAAACCCCTATTTCGTGCTGTGTAATACTTAGGGTTGAAACAAAGGGTAGCAAAATGAAACTACATGTTCACCTTAACATTACCCAAAGTATATTTTCAATCCGTTTTAAAATGCAATCAAATTGCCATATACGCTCGGGAAGGTGGTTGACCTGCTGACATAGCAAAACAGGTTATTGCGTGGTTGCCCATTATTGCAACAAGTTGAATTTGATACAATACATTTTATATAGGGTGTTTTCTCTATATATTACACCTCCCCGGGCAATTAAAAGAATTTCAATTTATTTTCAAAATTTGAAATTCGTAAATAAAATACAATTACTAGAGACAAATGTTACAATACACTATTTAAACCATTTTTTTTTTTTTTTTTTTTTTTTTTTTTAATATTATGTTATTTTTCTAAATATATGAAAAGAAAAATAAAAACTCAGATATAAGAGAAGGAAAATAGCGTCATATAGTGAAAGTAGGAAAGAAAAAAGATAGGTATTTTAGAAAAAGGTTATTAGAAAATACACGCAATAGTATAGTAATATGGAGCCCTTATTATTATAACTTAATTTTAATTAGCTATTATACAACTTAGTTCTATTTTTATGGACTAAAATATGTTTCTTATCTTTAATTATTTTTACATTTGGTGCAACATCTTTTACCACTAAATATGGCCCCAGGAAGCAAGGGCTGGTAATTTTATCACCAGTTTCGTTTTTGATTAAAACTCTATCGCCCTTTTTATACGGAATGGGGTTTACTTTTAAATCAAAATTTTCTTTTCTTTTAGATTTAGAAAGTATTAAGTTATTTCTTGCATCATTTTGAGCTGTTTGTAACCTATATTTTAATTCAATGGGGTAGTTATCAAAATTATAAATAGGATCAACTTCATTATTTAAATTATTTGGTAATTGGCATTTTTTCCCAAAAACTAGTTCAAAGGGAGAGTATTTGGTTTCCGTATGTACTGCAGTATTATAAGAAAAACACCAATACGGAAGCCATGTGCTCCATGCAGAATCATGGTTTTGAGTTTGAATTCTCAAATAAGCACCTAGAACTTTGTGAGAGGCCTCTAAACTCCCGATACTCTCGTGATGATACGCCGTAGAATGAATCTGTTTTATACCTAACAAGTTACATGTTTCTGCCATAGTGTGAGAAATAAACTCGGTACCCCTATCTGAAGCAATTTCCTGAGGGATACCATATCTTAAGATAAAGTTATCCACCAAAGATCTTGCCACAGATACGGAATCCTTGTTTTTAAGAGGGTAGGCCTCTACATATTTTGTTAACTCACACTGAAGTGTTAAAATATAAACAAATCCATTTACGTCTACCGGAAGTGGACCAACAATATCTAAATATATTTTTTGAAAAGCTGTTTCAGCTGTAGTAGTTATTACCATTGGCTCTCTAGTATAATGATTCGAATGTTTTTGTCTTTGACACATGTCACACCTTTTTACAAAATTTCGAACATCACTATCCAGACCTGGCCAAAGATAATACTTTTTAATATTATTTGTCATTCTATTTATTCCAGCGTGACCACTGGTTGGTAGTAAATGAAAATCATTAAGGATTACTCTTTTTTCGTCTTTGTCCATTACTTTTTTAATACCTTTTACAACCTTTATACGGGGGCCCCTCCAATTAGTATAATTTTTTATTTTACTACCAATAAATTTAATAAACTCTGTATTATCATTATTTTTATTAATAACTAATTCTTTAATTTCAGCCTTTTTACTTATTTCTACCAAATCTTTCACCATTTCGTCTCGCGCCAATGGTGATAAAGCTTTTTGGTCTAAGTATAGGGTAAAATGTAATGGAATATAATAAAAGTCTCCCACTTGTTGAGTGACATCTTTTGACAATTTTTTAATTTTTAAGGATGGTATTATAATTAATTCGGTACAGTTAGTGGGTTGCTTAAGAATTTCCACAATATTCGGGTGATCAAGCCAAATATTTTCAGTACTTTTCTTAATTAACTCGTCTTCCTGTCCGTCTCTGTTTACTCTGTGCTCTGGTTAAAACTGCAATCATACCTTCATTCATATCTTTTAATTCGTTTGAGGACAAGATTATTCTCGATAAAGCATCGGCTGTAACATTATCTTTTCCTTTGATATATTCGATATAAAAGTCATATTCTTCTAGACACAAACGAAATTTTGTCAATCTGCTACCAGGGTCTTTTTGCGTAAAAAGATAAATTAATGGTTTGTGATCGGTTAAAATTTTGAAACGACGGCCATACAGATATGGTCGAAAATGCTTTACAGCCCAATAAATTGCTAAAAGTTCTTTATGTATAGTAGGGTAGTTAATTTCTGCTTTATTTAAACTACGACTAGTGAACGCCACTGGTTTATTATTTTTATTTGATAACACTGCTCCTATAGCAAAAGCAGACGCATCTGTTTGCAAAATAAATTCATTTTCATTCGAAAAATCGGGATAATCTAACACCGGATGCTTAATCAGCGAATTTTTAAGACAATTAAAAGCTTTATCACATTCGTCCGTCCACTCAAACCTAGCGTATTTTTTACATAATTTATTTAGAGGAACTGTAATTTCTGAAAAATGTGGTATAAATTTTCGATAATAATTGGCAAAAGCCACGAAGCGTTTAACTTCATCTGCCTTTTTTGGAATAGGATAATCTTTTAAAGCTTTTATTTTATCAGGGTCAGGTGATATTCCTTCAGAACTTATTATATGACCCAGATACAGAATTTCTTTTTTCAAAAAATCGCATTTAGCAGGATTTAATTTTAGGTTTATTTTTCGCAATCTAGAAAAAATATCTATTAGATTTTTATTGTGTTCATTAAGGTTTTTGCCAAATACTATAAGATCATCAAGATAAACAAAGCACTTTTCGTAATTTAAGCCCGCCATCGCTATGGTCATTAACCTTGAAAAGGCACTAGGGCTAATTTTTAACCCCATTGGTAACCTTCGCATTTGCCACTGACCGCGATCTGTAGTGAAAGCTGTGTATTTTCTGCTTTCTTCCTCTAATTCGACCTGATAATAGCCCTGGCTAAGATCTAGATGTGAAAAATAAAGTGCACGTGCTAGGGAGTCTAAAATATCGACTACACTCGCAATCGGAAATTTGATATCTAATATATATGGGTTCAAAAATCTGTAGTCCAATACTAACCTAGCTCTTCCCTCATTCGTATCGTTTTTCTTTGATACAAGCAACAAAGGTGAAGACCACTCACTCTGCGCACTCTCAATTATTCCATCCTGACACATTTGAGAAATTTGCCTATTTATTTCCTCTTTATGTACTTGAGGTAACCCATATGGCTTTCTATAGACCGGCTGAGTATCTGGTTTAACTTGAATTGACTGTTTATATAAATTAGTAACTGTAAGCTTATCTCCTGGCATATGAAATATATTTGAGAATTTGGCACAAATTTGCTCTATAGAATCTCGTTCCTCGCGGTTTAGATGATTAAGCTTAAGAATTTTAAATAGTTCTTTAACTCGAGTAGCCGAATTTTCTTGGCTGTTAAATTGATGACACTCATAATTGCTTAAACTTTCCGCTTTTGGCGAAAAATTTCTCAAATGTACCTCTGTCTCTCTTGTATTCAAAATTTTAATTGGTACTTTACCATTTATCGGTTGTGCAATTACACCAGCCATGAACACACCCTCACATAATTCACCTTGCATAAGTACACATTCATCCTCTAACCCTGTAGGAACATACTGTATAATTTCGCACCTATGGGGAACACTTAATATATTCTCACTATCCGCATTTAATTTTAATGTATTTATTTTATTATACTGATTTAAAATAATTAAGGTATTTTCTTCGTAATCTAATTTAGCCTTAAAAGTTTTCAAAAAATTTTCTCCAATTATGCCATCACTTTGACATGGTAAATTATTAAAAATATAAAATTTTTGCTTAAATATCGCATTTTCTATACAAAGATCTAAATAAACATATCCCACAGATATTAAATTACCTCCTATGCCTTTAATTTCAATAATTTCTTTGTGTAACTGTATTTTTGAATTTAAACAACTTAATTTAAGGGCACTTAATGATGCACCCGTATCTACCAAAAATTTTAAGCTTTTACCATTGACACAAAAAGAAACAGCATTCGAGTAGTTTTTTGAATAGGTAAAAATATTATTAAACTGTTTATTTTTAGTATTTTTAGGCACGAAAAAATGTTGAATCTTGTATATCAGCTGAGGATTGTTCTGAATTTCCGGTGTGCTCCGCAAAATGCATTCGGTGACCTACTGCCCGAGATCCTCTCCTATTACCGCTCGTAAATGTACGACCACCGTGATTTCTAGAAAACCGCTGATTATTAAAATTACCTTGATTAGTCGAAGCGTTTCGCCGACAATTTGAATTGTTATTTCCTCCGTTATTAAAATTCTGATAATTATTATATCTACCAGAATTTCCTGTTCTATTATTTGGTCTTCTGGAAAAATTTCTAAAATTTCCCCTTCCTCTGTGAGAAAAATTAAAAATGTGTCCTGAATTATTTTGATTACCCAGCTCTTCATCTTGAGCTGCCCTTATTGCGTCCTTTAAGAATTCAAAATTTCTGGAAGATATAATTGTGCCCAGCCTTTGATTTTTAAGTCCGCATGCAAACCTTTTTATTGCAACCTTTTCGTTAATAGGTCTTAGAATATCAAAAGCATTGGCATTTCCGTCTGCTTGCGTAATGGTTAAATTTACAAAAATATCCTCTAACTCTTTACCAAAATCCGTTATACATTTTTCACCCTGTTTAGCCGAGAACAAGCGTGCCTGAAGGGCCGTATCTGATTTTTTAGTTAAGAGATGTTTTTTCATATCTAGAATTAAATTATTTACAGAATTATAAGTCAAACCTAATCGTAATTTGGCGTTGTTAGAAATACGCGTTTTCAAAACAAATTTAATTAAAGAAGGTTGACTATCATTATCAAGCGTTGACGAATAAAAATCTAAAGCCTCTATTAATTTAGAAGTTGTAGATTCTGTATCATCCATGACCGGTAAAAGGTTTGTAGCTATTTTTAGATCAAAAGAAGACATTTTTAATTTATCTTTATTAATATTTTTATTTCCAAACTCTAAAATTTCCTTATAAAGTTTTTTAATTTCTGTTATTATGTTATTAAAAGTCAAAATATCTTCTTTGTCTATTTCAGACTTTTCTATTTTTACGTTTAAATCAGTAATTTCCTTACCTAACTGAGAATATAAAGTTTTTGCCACTTTAACTTTTGATTCGACAATAGGGCTTTTTCGTCTTTCGCTATTTAATTTTACCAAATTTGTTCGAATATATTTAAATGAATGTAAAATTTCAATAAGTTTGTCTCCCATGAAATTAAAAATTTAATTCACTTATTAAACTTGCTAATTGGGTCCATATTTTTGCGATTATAATTATAAAACAATAACATAATATTATAATAATTAAACTTACATGCCTGCATTATTATTTACATTTTCAGTTACATTAACACATAACAAATTTTCTAACTCCATTTATAATTGTCTTTACTTTTTCTTTCTTCTTTTTTTTTTTTCTTACACGAAAAATACCGCCCTAAAAAAAAAATTTAATTTTCTTCCATCTTTAAATCATCCTTGGATTTTCGCAGCTCATTTTTATAAATTTCTCTTCTAATTGTCTGCCTTAGTTTCCTTTGAACATGTCTAATGGCCCATACTACTGCAACAATTGCCGTTGCCACAACCAAAATTATAAGCAAAATCTCTGCTAAGCTTAATCCCTTATTTTGGTCAACTATTTCACCCCTTGCATCGCCATTGGAGGCCTGATTAATTACAATCTCTTCTTTGGACTTGGCATTACCCATCTTAATAACTTCACAAAAAAATCGTCAAGTGGCAGGATCGCCATGTAATACTTAGGGTTGAAACAAAGGGTAGCAAAATGAAACTACATGTTCACCTTAACATTACCCAAAGTATATTTTCAATCCGTTTTAAAATGCAATCAAATTGCCATATACGCTCGGGAAGGTGGTTGACCTGCTGACATAGCAAAACAGGTTATTGCGTGGTTGCCCATTATTGCAACAAGTTGAATTTGATACAATACATTTTATATAGGGTGTTTTCTCTATATATTACAGCTGTAAAGAACAAAATAGATTTTCCGTACGGGTATAAAACCTTAAATCGGTTTTTACGATCAAATGGTTTTGTTTGGCGCAAGTGCGAAAATAAACGAAAATTGCTCATTGAGAGACCAAATATTTTTCACTGGCGGGTAAAATATCTATCAACTGTAAGGCAATATAGGCAAGAAGGAGGCAATATTGTATATCTAGACGAAATCTGGGTAGATAATGATATGACAATGAACAAATGCTGGCAAAGTGAAAGTGTTACAGGTGTTGTTCAGGGAATCCGCTCTAGTAGTCGCTTTATTATAGTTCATGCTGGTTCAGAAGCCGGATTTGTTCCAGGTGTTGCTTTAGTTTTTCGCTCGGGACTAACAACTTGAGACTATCATGGACAGATAAATAGAGATAATTATGAAAAGTGGTTGCTCGAAAAGCTTCTACCTAACATTCCTCCCAAATCATTCGTGGTAATGGATAATGCGTCTTATCATTCTCACGTAGAAGATAAAGTGCCAACTAAATACTCTACAAAAGCTTATATAATCTCGTAGCTTAAATCGAACAATCTTGTATGTGATCCAACATGGAGAAAATCTCAATTATATGAGGGCAACAAGCCGAGAGAAAAAAAGTATAAAATTGACGGTCTTTTGCGTAACTTCGGTCATACACCTTTAAGGCTGCCTCCATACATGTGCGACCTCGACCCTATTGAACTTGCATGGGCAGGAGCAAAAAAATATATTCGAGAGCGCAACACCGGTGAACTTTCAATTAAAGATTTAAATTAAATAACATCAAAAGCGATTGACTCAATATCGGCTGAAAATTGGAAATCGTATGTTGAAACATGTTCGTTCTATTGAAGATAAATACTGGGAAGTAGATGGCAGAATTGAAACGGTTATTGATGATTTAGTTATCACACTGGGATCTTCAAGTAGTGAGGAAGACAACGATTTAGAAGGAATCGAACCATTAGAATTATAGCCGTCAACCTCAAAAATGGCTTAGTTTTTTTTTCATATATTTTGTAAAATTGTTCATAAAGTAACTGTCAATAAACTGCTTCAAAATAATTAATTTTCTGTTCAATAGCGGGTGTCAAAAATATCTAAGATTGCAAAAGTTTAATATTAACCTAAAAGTCTTAACTTTGGAGATACAGGATTTAAAAAAAATTTTTTTTTTAATCCTAATTCTGATGGTATTATAGATAAATAACTGTGTGAAATTTGATACACGTCTTTTATGCATGAAAGGGCATTTTTTATTAAGAATAAGAATAAGAATAATTTATTGTTCAACGATAAACATTTACAGAACAATCATAGCATTATATTCATAGAACATGTAATACTACACTACCCTAAAATAAAATAATATAATCTAGTTTTAAAGCTAAATTAATCAAATCTGTCTCCAAATAGTTGAGCCAATTTTCTTTTAAATTTGAATTTAGGAGTACAAAATATATCTAATTGTGAACAATGTGTATTAAATATGTTGCACATGTTATAAATTGGTGACTGCATTAAAACGTTAGTTCTAGGTTTATCACAATAAAACACACATTTCGGTCTAATATTTGCGTAATCTGATCAAATTAAGAATATCCGAATTATCAATTTTGTTATTTAACATATTATATAGGTGCATAATGAATGCAATATATCTGCGATTTTTTAAGTTGGTTACGCTATAATAATTCAATAAAAATTCTCTTTGATGCCACAAATATTGACCTGTTTCTCTAAAATACTTGCATTTAAGGTACCTACTTTGAATACTCTCCAATTTATATTCATAATTCACATATAAAGGATTCCAAATTACGGAAGCATACTCAAGTTTGCTCCTTACTAACGCAAAATACAATATATCTAATAGCCGACACGATTCAAACATCTTTGTGTTTCTGCATATAAATCCTAGAACTTTAGCGGCGCTGCTAACTATATTATCTATATGCGTAGAAAAAGACAATTTTTCGTCAAACCATACTCCCAAATCTTTAATTTCGGTAACACGGCTAACACTATATGAGTCGATTTTATATTCATAAAGTAATGGTAAACGAACTTTAAAGTAGGACACTACTTAACATTTTGAAACATTAAAGTTTAGATCATTCAATTTACACCAATAAGACACTGCGTCAAGGTCCTTTTGTAGCAAGGAGCAGTCAGAAAATGAGGATACAATTCGGAATAGCTTAAGGTCGTCAGCATATAGAAGTACCTCCGAATTCTTAACACATTCTACCACATCATTAAAATAAATTGAAAATAGAAGCGGCCCCAAGTTGCTTCCCTGTGGAACACCTGAATTATTACCAAATACATGAGAATTAAAATTATTAACATTTACGTACATTTCACGATCCTTTAAATACGTAGAAAATAAATTAATTAGGTTATCTGACAAACCATACAATCTAAGCTTTATAATTAGCTTGGAATGGCTTAAACGATCAAATGCCTTGCTTAGATCCGTGTAGACAGCATCAACCTGTGTTTATTATCCATAGAATTGGTTAAATATTGACTCATATAAGTTAGGTTAGAGATTGTAGAGCGTAACGGAAAAAAATCCGTGCTGTTAGCTAGACAGAACTAATTTTACATGATTAAATAAATTATTGTATATCAATGATTCAAATAGTTTGGCCGGAAAACTTAAGATGGAAATCGCTCTATAGTTTTCGATATTACTTTTATTGCCTGACTTGAAAATTGGACAAATTTTAGATTTTTTCCATATAGTTGGAAAAGTACCCGTATTTAAACTCAAATTAAAAATTGTTTTCAGTGGGGTTATGAGTTCCCCCCTACATGCTCTAAAAATATACCCTGGGATTCCATCAGGGCCCATTGAGTTGGATTTAATTTTTTTAGCAGTATTTATTATTTCGTTGTCGTTAAATGAGTTAAGTGAGAGCAAACTATTGATAACATTTTTTCCTTGATAAAAATCCTCAAACAATGTCAAAAAACTGTCAGAACTCGTAAATGTGGAGAGAGAAAACTCTGCAAAGCCATCCGCGATGTCTTTGCCACCCCTTAGCCATCGATCGTTTAAGTTCATTAAACCAGGAATAGTGGAGTTGCCTTTTTTATAATTAACATATTTCCAAAAACTTTTAGGATTTATTCCAATGTCATTTTCACATTCCTTTAAATAAACAGAGTATGCAGATTTTATTTTTATGGCTACACTATCCCTTATACATTCATATTTTTGTTTATATTTTAACTTATGATAATTTTTATACAATTTAAGATAATGGTATTTACGTTTCAGATCTGAGATAATTTCTCTGTTATACCACTTTGGGTACCTATTTGAATATTTGATTTTTGGAACAGCTTGATCCATTAATGACTTTATTAAATCATAAAATTTATCCACATAAACATTCACATCATATTCAAACCGCCTAAGGATGTCCCAATCAGTATCACGTATTAATGTAAATAAGAGTAAGAAATTCGCCTTCCTAAAATTATATTGTTGAGCATTGTTAAATGCAGTCACCAATTTCACGTTTACAACTAATTTTAATAAGTAAAGTTGGGTGATGTGGATCCTCGCTTACTAGTGGAGAATTATACCTTTCGACTTTACAGAGGTTGGAATTGTAAAGTACTAGGTCCAACAATACACCATTTTTGTTTTTGATCGTATTTTGTTGAGTTAAATTAAGAAATGACATACAATTTTGCATTTGATTAACTAATCTAATATTAGAATTTGATTGACAAAATTGGGGAATATTAAAATCGCCTATTATTAAATAGTTATTATCAGATCCGTATATGAGTTTCTAAATAGATATGAAGTTCCTCATGAATACCCATATCACAGGATGATGGTATATATACAGCTATCACTAAAATGCTCTTATTTTTACAAAATATTTTAACACATCTGACTTCAAAATTTCCATTGGAGTAATTTTCATTCAAGTCTAAAGAAAAGATATTTTTACGAACGGCAATTAAAACTCCACCACCAGATTTTTTTCCAGAACTAATTAAGTTTCTGTCACATCTATACACAATAAAACTTTCATCAAACAACTCACTACTCAAATAATCAGAGTCTAACCATGTGTCGGATAAAACAATTATGTCACAATCAGTTGTATGCGAGTTCAAGAAGAACTGCTGCGATTTTGATTTTAAACCTCGGACATTTTGATAAATGATTTTTATGTTTGATTGCCTACCTTCGGCTCCAAGTTTCCCTGACGAGTCGGAAGTTTGGTTAAAAAATTTTTACCTGTCACAAATTTTCGCACATATAAGCCTTCCGGCCAAAACTCCGGTGTTAGGAGAGATTTATGTATTTCATAATCCACCTCAACTTTAAAAGAAGTATACCAATCGCCTCTGGAATTAAGTTTTTCCACCTTAAAACACCTCGATGGAAAAGCCTGCTTCAGATACATATTCAACGAATTCTCAGTAACACTTAAAGAAAGACGGAAAACATGAATATTTATTTTTTCCGGCATTGGAATTATAGCGGCCTGAAGGGCAGTTCCAAGCTGCTCACCTGAAATCTGTTTAGATCCCTTAACCACATTTAGTTTCGGTTGACGCCCGTCTTGACCTCCGATTTGGTTGACCCGACCACTGCGTGACGACGTCGAAGCCAAATTGTTCACATTGTTGACTGGCGGAACGATATTGTTTACGGTTGTTTCGTTGTCAGTGGTATAACCCTATTCGAATTAGCGTTTTTTCCATCTGAAATTTCGGTTCTTGTGCTACGCAAACGGCGACGATTTTGCTGAATATTACTAATGTCTTCACAATTTTGTGACTGATTTTTATCAGATAATTGCTTAATTAGGGCTGCTTGTTGTTCAATAACCGTATTCTGCTCTGCAATGACTTGTTTCACCTGGTCGAGCTGATCCCGGATTTCAGAAAGGATATCGACAAACTGGGCTTTTAAAATTTTCTTCGTAATTTCACTTCTTAAGAACGTTTCAAACTTTTGCGATTGCTCACACGCTTCCGCACTCCTATGCCCACGAACCATTATAAATTCACAATCAAAATTGCGGCAAGAAAATCGAATATTTTAGGGATTACAATACACACACTCACAAACGATGTTTACCATAAGGATTACTTTACAAGACACAAGCAGAAAAGGAAATTTCCGTCGGTTTTAATTCAATTTTTGAAATTTCTACCACTGGCGTGCATATGTAATTAACCTGGGTAAATCCGTATGCTCCTTAATGCATAGAAGACGTGTATCAAATTGCATGCAGTTATCTACAATAGCATCAGAATTGGGATAAAAAAAATGTTTTCTTTTTAAACTGTATCATCCTGTACCTCAAAAGTTAAGACTTTTAAAACATAAAAATACCCCCTTTAACATCAGCACGCAATTAGGAAACGCCCTGTATAGTACTTCACAATGACGGCCCCTGTATAAAGTAATATGACAAACGGAGACACACGGCCCAAAATACCCGAATAGCCCAAAGTCGAACTGCATAAATTAAAATTTTCATAAATCTCGTTCACTGGATGTGATGCTGGCTGCTCTTGTAAAATCTGGACTTGTAAATCGTGTATCACTATACTGGGTGGTCCAATAATAGTGGACGTAGGCAGTATCCCGGGAACCGTTAATGACAGAACTCAAGAAAAATATATTTATAGGTAAATCGATCAAGAAAAATCAAAATTAAATCATTTTAAAATTCGAAATTTCGCCGTTTTTGCAACACAAAAGAGATATAGAAGTGTGGTACACGAAAGAAAACAGACAAATATAGATAAAGGTTCATTAATCATAGTTACATTTTTTAATTATCTGAAGCTATATTATGTAAAGAACGACGGGACACCACTGGTTTAAAGAGATTTCTTGGCCCACTTTCCTAAACTCCGCCCGATTTTCTTTCGTGTCCCGCACTATACTAGATTCATTTCAAATTTTGTCCAAGCATTAAGTGTGATATAGAGATAAACTGGTAAAGTTGTGGTACGAATTTAAGATGTAGGAACAAAATGGCGGCCAAATAATATTTATTTTAATCGTAACGTAAAAAGGATGTTATTCAATTGACTTTAAATTTTGCAAAAAAATTCAACGTAAAAACTACTATTGAATTTATTTTAAATTATGCCTAAAAATCAAGTGTGGTAGTGGTATAGGTAGAAAATAGTAAAATATTGGTAGGAATACAATTTGTTGAAACAAAATGGCGCGAGTTAAAAATGTTTGAAAATACAGTAAATATGGATTACTAAATGACAATGTACTGAACTAATTTGGGTCACATTTCACTATTCCTAACAAAAGCAAAGATTCATTACGAGGGAAGTTCCGGGTAAATGAAATTACAGATTTTTTTTAAAGGATGCGTTTAGTTATTTTGTATTTACTTCAGATTTGTAGTACTGTCCTTCTAAAATAAGGACATATGGTCACCGTAAATATAATGCCAAGATTTCATATTTTATAAATCCCGGACATTTTGTTGTGCACATAAAAACAAATTTTGATGGGGAATATCGTTTATTAGACGATCGAGCATGACTCACAATATTGCCATCACTTAGTATCTCCTTAAAACGAACTTTTTCAATCGGTTCCGTCATTTTTTGATTAGATTTTTATCTTTGTGTGTTTGTGTAAGATGACATGTTTAATAAAATATTATCCCGTCATAATGTATAGAAATGTTTAATCTTTTATAGCAGTTTTTATGAATTAAGTCATTTTGCTGGGAAGGACTGAATTTGATAAGACGTTATGGTTCTTGTGATAAGGTCGTGGTCATGTCCTAACATCGTTTTTTTAAGTATTGTTTGCAAATTGCATTCCGTGAAAACATAAAAACCATAATGGATATAGCAAAATATGTTTTAGCTTAAACTGTAAAAAAATAAAATTAAACTAGTAGGTATTCAGTTGCTGCACTATTATGTTCTCTCACACAAATCAGTCTGTTGGGCATTAAATGAACTAAATTCCTAGTGAACTCAAATTCATTGACACTTTTATTTTTCTGTTGCGTGGAAATCCAAATCTCATTGACACAGTTTATATCGGGACGTTATTATGTTAATAAATAAAATCATTATTTTTTGACTGTCCAGTACTTACGATTTATCCAGTGGCGGCACTTCCATAGGGTCAGTTATTACGTTGATAAAAAAATTATTTTTTGAAAATTAATTTATCCAGTGGCGGTCTTCCATAAGTTTTGTAATAAAACGCCCCAAAAATATTTCAGGCATAATAAAATACGCTATACTAAGCTAGGCTGGGCAGTCCGAATTGCCCTGATTACCTTAAAGCTTGACGAAAGTACCCGAAGATTTCACAGCTACCGAGCGGCGGCCGAACGTGATAGCAAATGGAATATGAAATCACGATTTGGGTCATCAGCCGGTCTCTTCTCATTATTCGATCGATCGGTCGCGGCATCACGTCGGCATGCGGAAGTTCAATTGTTCAGAGGTCGCGCGGTCGATATTCTAACTTAATATTGTTTCGGGCTTTTTTAATCGATGAAAATTGATTTATATACTGTTTTTTGTAAAATATATTTTTTTTATTTTTATGATCTATGTGTGAGTTGGAAATAAAATGTTGCTAGTGCAAAAAAATAAACAACTAAAAAGTGCTTACGAACTTAATTTTGCAAAAATAACCAATTTCAAGGTGCTCTACGTTTGAGTAGTGAATGTAGATGAAATAAATTGTCGGTATTGCAAAAAATTAAACAACTAAAGAGTGCTAACGAACTTAATTTTGAGAAAATAACCGAATTCAAAGTAAGTTGTCGCAATTTGCCAGAACTTAGTAGACGACAAACTAGTAAAGACAAAAATAAAGAGGTTCATCGAAACTTTCGCAAAAGTATGTACGATTTAGCTAACTGGATATGTGGTTGTGAAGTGTCTAACTCATTTTACTGTTATGTTTGTTTTCTAAGGACTAGTCGGACTCATTATGGTGCAAAACCGGTGTTAAAGACTTAAAACACTTAAAAGAAAAAATAAAAAACATGCTTTTTCTGCAAATCACATGAAATGTTCGGTGAACTATGCTACGGTCGGAAGTGTTGATATTCGGACTCAGCTAGGCACAGCTTACAGAAAATTCATTAGAGATTTTAATGAAAATGTATCCAAAAATCGTTATATTTTAAAGAAAATTATAGATTGTGTAAAATTTTGTGGGGCATTCGAGCTGGCACTACGTGGCCATGGTGAAACGGCTTTGTCTGAAAATCCAGGGGTTTTTCGAGGGCTTATAAATTTTGTTGAAGAGTTGGGCCAAGATAGACTATCCGCTTTAGCAATCTGAAGTATCGAGGAATCGTTTATAAAAGGAATGTGCGTGCAATTTTAACGAAGGTGTCATTCAGCATTTTTCCAATTCTAAACGCCGTTTTACATGCTGCAATTCTTCTTTGCAATATGCAATAGTCTTGAACAAAGGCATGCGCAGTTTGACAAAAGGTACAACTGTCTTGCCACTGCGCATGCTTTTGTTCAAGACTATTGCAACTTACAAGCAAGAATTGCAGCATGTAAAACGGCCTTAAAGAACGAAGAGTAGGCCTGCACTTCAAGAGAATTTAAAACTCCATTTAAAGATAAGATATATATTTTTATTTTAAGTATGCCTATTTTTAAATTTGTTATTGACCTCCCAATATACTTCACCACGAGCCGCCACTGGATTTATCTATAGTATGTCTTTTTTGTAAGGCCCCCGCAAGGGTTATAGGCGTCCGCGTGCCGGAAATATTTTGGCGCCCTTTAAATATCGCATGTATATTTTTAAAATTTCATTGTTCGCTTTATTTTTTTTACAGTTTAAACGTTTTAATATAACATACAGGGTGTTTAAAAAAACATGCGCCAACGTTTAAAGTGATATTCTCTGTAACAAAAAAAGACGAAAATTTCATATAAATATGCAGATGTTTGTTTTTCGAGATACAGAGTGTTAAAGTTTTACAAAAAATAATTATTTCTTTAGTAATTTCGATGTAGTAAGAGTGATTTGGTTAAGAATTGGTACAACCTCATAGGTATTTAAAGGCTGTATTTTTACAATATTCGGCAGTTTTCACTTTAATCATGGCGGTAGGTATGGGTAAGGATCTCTGACTTTCTTATTAAAAAAATAGTACGCCAATAATTAAAAAAAACTACTAGCTTTATCGTTTATGACAAGTAAAAATATACTTTTCAAAAAAAATCTTTAGGCGTGCATCAAGCCTGTGGCATCCTTTGGTCCAGTTTTAGTTGCAATTAGAATTGCTCAAACTCTACAGAAGTGATTCCTTGGATCATTCCAAGGAAAAAAGTTTCAATAAATATCTGTGCCAAAGTCCGTATTTTTAAGATACAAGGTGTTGAATTTTAAATTTTTTTTTTAATTTAGCCTCCTGTATCTCAATATATATATTTAATAAAATTTCTTTCTTGATATGAACCAAATAATAAATTTTGTAAAGTTTTGAGCAGTTCCACCTTCAACTAAAACTGGATCAAAGATTAGAAAACGACTTATCGATCACAAAATACTAAGAGACATTTTTTGTGTATTTTTACTTGCCCTAAATCATATATGAGCAACCCCGGGCCCTCTGTCAGCTCTAATCCGACCCGCGAAAGATTCAGAAATTTCAAATAATGCGCAAAAAAATTAAAGATTTGGCACACATAGTTTATTTGTAATTACTCTCAACCAACCTAAAACTGTATTCTTTAAATCATAAAGACTAAAATTGATAAATAATTTTATTAAGCGTCATAAGGCAGAAATAGTAGTTAGAAAGAGACAAACAGATAAACATTCGGGAAGCAGCCCGATGACCTTCAAGCGCTCACATCGCATATTCGTGTACGATCGAGACTCCCGATTCCAGAGTATTCTAGTCTAGACAGTGTTTTTAAAGCTAGTTTTATAGTTAGTTCCAAAATAGCGAAAACATCGCAGTCATTTTCTGAGGGAGAGTTTGTTAAAGAGTGCCTAGTAAATGTTGCAAAACTTTTGTGCTCAGAAAGAAAGAAGGAGTTTGAGAAAGTGAGCTTATCGCGACGTACTGTTGCTGACGTGTAGATATGATGGCTAGCTATAACAAAAAAACATTGACTGATTGGCTGGTTTTCAAGCATTTTCGATTGCTTTGGCTGAGAGTACCGATTATCTGACACAGCCCAGTTAGCTATTTTTATACGAGATGTTGATGAAGAATTTGAAGTGACAGAGGAATTACTGACTTTACGGCCACTGCAGGAAAAGATATTTTTGCCGAGGTGCAAAATACTTTTGAGCAATATGGTTTGCAGTGGTGTAAATTAGTTGGTGTGGGCACATATGCTGTGCTTTCAATGGTCGGTTCATGAAAAGGTTTTATCGGAATTCTGAAAGAAAAGGCAACCACTATGAATGTGATTTAATAATTCTGCATTGCATTATTTACCAACAAAACTTGTGCTCTAAGTCCATTCGATTGAAGAACGTTATGGATGTGGTAGACTGAATGACTATATACCGTACTAATTCAAGTCACACTCCACTAATCCTAATAAGAAAAAAAAATCATAACCAGGGAAGTTCCGGTTAAAATAGTGTACCGAAATTTAATATTTTAAATTTCTACACCAATCTTGGATAATAATTAATGTCTTAATTAATTCATAATATGGAATCAATTTTAGATGGATCGAGTCTCTTTTTGTTCAGTGGGAAATTTTTAGTATCTTGTTCGTTGCAAATTGTTTGAAAATTAAAAATTCGAGTTTTATAAAAGTAAATGTTGTTTTTATTTTTTTTTCAATGCAGCTTCAAACCTCTGGTTTGGCGCCCCGCTACAGTGGCGCCCGGGTGCTCCTACGAGGGAAGTAAAAAATAGATCTGACATTGATATAAACTTTTACGCTAAAATAAAGAGGGAATCTTAAACAGTGCTTCTATACAAAAAATTTAGCCGATAAGGAAGCCTTGATTCACACTTATTTCCGCAATAATATGTTTAAAAAATATACCATAAGCCGATAAAGCTTATCTCGCATTTTCGGTTTGACTTTGTTCTTTTACTAAGTAGTTAACTTTTTGCGGCCTATTCAATCAATCACGATTATTGTTAATTAACCGTGGATCACACTTATTTAAAAACTAAAATTTTCAGAAACACTCCAAATTATATATTTACCGATACAATCTATTATTACATGTGATGTAAAAATAATATGATTTTTTGATAACGCGCCATAAACAATTAACCTTCAGTTTGCCACTAGAATTTTCTATTGGAAATTGCACCTATGTTCGGACTTTGAGATCTTGGATAGGCCATCCATTTACTGTTCGCAAAAAAGTTGAGGATAAAAGAGGGACTCGTTGTTAAACTGCAATAATTTAATTTTAACTTTGGTTAGCTTGTTCATCTAACCTTTCAAAACGCCTTTAAAAGTTATATTACATTAATAATTACGTATAAGGGAGATTAAAAATAACTGCAAATATTAAAAAAGTTTAAATGGTTACAGGTTAAAGAAAAATAATGCAATAACAATGTTTGGCATATGTTTTTACTAGGCTGGGAAAGTACGTACACCGTGTTCGATATAAACTATACACTATACTATCTGGAAATACGTAATAGATACGAAAAAAAGTTTTGTACAAAGGTTTCTTTAAATTTGAAGTTCTTTTAAAATGTTTCCATGTATACAGGGTGTCCCAATTTTGCTGGGACGTCATCAAATATAAAATTTTAAATGGGACCCCCCTGTATTTTTGTCCATTATTTTATTCCTTGTCAAAAATAAACATGAGTTACCAATTTAAACTATAGTCGATTTCTGCGTAGTTTCCGAGATATTTAAGGTTATTTGTGATTCTTTGAAAACTGGAGCTATTTTTCAAATTACTATAAAAAATAGCAAAAATCTAAAAGTTTACAAAGCATCGATGCATATACGGAATACAAAATTTTTGTCCACACTGAAACATACCGACCCCCGGTCTGTTTATCACACACAAAAGTCGGTACCCAGACACGTGATCGGCTCCCCTTTACAAACCTATTTTGGACTGTCCTCTCACGTTGTGTTGTTTTTTGTAGCTCCCAATTTCTTTTAGAGTTTGAAGTCACAAGATGTTACTCTAGTTTTTTTTATGCTTATATTGTTTTTTTTAACCTTAATTTTACTTTTGTAAATTAAACACGAAATACCATTTAATACACATATTGATACTCAAAAAAGTATATTATATTTATGAAACATGTACAAGACCTTGTTCCGATTTCATATTAAAATTACATATTTCCAACCACCTGACATATTATATACAGAAATACTCTTTTCCTAAGATCAATGTTATCAGATAGAAGGACATTTGTATCCCTCAAATTCCCATAGTAAGCCATGGAAAAACAATTGTTGTGCTTTTCTATTCAACAGGACAGCTGATTTGAAACTTTTAAATTAAAATAAAATAACACTCAAAAGCTGATATTCTCAGTTTATTTTATATTCGCGGAGAATGTTACAAAATATTGAAGAGAACGTGCCACGTTTTTAATGAAAAACAAGAGAAAATTGAAGAGGATTGAAACGAAATTTTTTCGTTTCGGAAAAGTTAAAGTTATAAAAAATGTAATACATTGTTTACATTATTTTTAACCATATCTACTAAGTTCGAGACTGTTCTAAACTTGTTTTAGTGAACTTAGAAATTATAGCAATCTAACAATCAACAATAAATAAATAAAATAATAAAATTGAATTATAACAAATGTTCTTTATGCTGTTCATTCATTTGAAGACACATTTCAATACTTCTTTGTACAGTTGCTGTGGCCCGTTGAATTTGTCCGTTTTCTAATTCGGCAAAAGCTGTTCGTATCCTGTCCAGTAAATCTTGTTGGTTATTTACTAAGGAAGCATAGACTTTACCTTTGATAAATCCCCATAAATAAAAGTCTAGGGGTGTTAAATCAGGCGATCGCGGGGGTCATCTCCAATACAGCGATCTTCAAAAATTCGAGATAATTGGAGATAAACTGCAGCGGAATTATGTGCTGGTGCCCCATCTAATTGATACCAATAATTTTGCAGCTCACCGATAGGAATTTCTTCTATAGGTTCCAAATACTTATCACTGTTTAAATTGTCTTCATAAATACAGTACCGCAGCTGATCATTTAATACTATACCGAAAACATTGAAGCTAAACCTCTCTTGAGAACGCGTTTCGCGTAAAGCGTGCGGAGTTTCGGCTGCCCAGAAATGTTCGTTTCTTCTATTTGTTATTTCTTCTCTAGAAAATTTCGCTTCATCGGTCCAAAATATTTTTGAAAGTAATTGAGGGTCCTCTTGAATTTCAAAATTCACATCACCAGGTCTCAAAGCTTGCACGTTTTGGAAGGAATAAGGGTGCATATGATGTTCGCTCAAGATTCTTTTGAGAGATGAAGAAGAAATTCCCAAATCGTTTTCTGCAGACGGTATTGAACTTTGCGGGTTTGCGTGGAAATAAGCTAATGTGTTTATTACGTTATCCTCGGCATTTGTCACTGGTTTCGGAACATTTTTTGTAACTTTAACCTTGCCAAAACGCAAAAAGTTCGTTTCAATCCTCTTGAATTTTGACTTGTTCATTGGCGGCAAATCAGGGTGGCGTTCATTAAACACACGACACGTTCTCTCCAAAATTGTGTAACATTCTCCATGAATATAAAACAGATTGAGAATATCAGCGTTTGAGTATTCTTCCATTTCGATTTAGAAGATTTAGTTTATCACTGACAGCTTTCGATAAATAACGCATACTAATCATCTGTCATATTGGATATTGGATCTCAATTGTTTTTCCATGGCTAACCATTGGAACATGTAAACATTTAAGCAAATACATACGATATTTTTATAAAACCCAATTATTTCGAAAATGGTTACGAATAGGTATAGGGAACCTTAATACAGTTCGATAGAAAATGAAATTCTACATTTGATAGTGCATAAAGTTTAGGGTGTCCCATTTAAAAAAACGGACTTTAGCGGCTTTGAAAATGTGAATGTTTGCCGCTGAATTTAGGACACCCTGTATAAAAATAGACAAATTCAATAAAAAAAATAGAAACCTAAGATTATTTACCGATAGTCTGCAAAATATGATAGCAGCAAAATTCTCCGTAGAATCCAAAAATATCATAAAATACAGGATGTTCCATTTAAAATAAGCAAGTTGATACCAACTTCCGGTTAAACCGGAAGTGACAGGAAGTTAAAAATATTTCAAAAAAGAAGTACCCCTTGACCTTACCTTAATCCCAAAATTTGAAATTTTTATCTAAATGGCATCATCAAAAACTTTTAATGAACGGGTTGCGTGAATAACTCTGTATATATATATATATATATATATATATATATATATATATATTTCTATACCTAAATTCAATGATTACAGAGAAAGTCGCAATTTAACCTTCAGTCGTCTCTGAAGATTTTCAAATGCAGGTTTTATTATATTTCATTGAATACTTATCCTACCAACTCTTTAAGAGATGTATAAAGGGATTTCAATTTTTCCATGACCAACATACATTGAGTATTAAAAGAAAATCCCCATATAAGTTTCGTCCTGTTCAATTTTTAAGTGAGGCTGATTAACAGAGCAGACTGGATTTTTGTATGCCTATGATAGATCGGCATTTTGAGAGAGTGATTTTAATAAAATCCTTTGGACAGATGAGGAGATATTTGCCACAAAAAAATACTCGCCACTATTCTGAGACAAATAAACGTTTGGTAAAGCAAATTAAAAGGCAAGGACATCAAAGTGTTAAAGTGTGGTGTGGTATTATAAACGACCGCATAATAGGACCCGGTTTTTTTGACCACTATACGAATAGACAAAGATTTTTAAACCTTTTAAGGATTCAAATTATTGGTATATCAACAAGATAGTGCTCCATACCACTGTGGAGAAGATATTACTATAAGAGCATATTTAAACGAGCAATTTAAGTATATATAGTAACCCGTGAGTTTTCATGGCTGCCGCGAAGTCCCGATCTGACACCCTCAGATTATTTTTTATAGGGCACACTTGAAGATAGAGCGTATCAAAAACTCGAAACAACTATTTTCTCAATTCTGTGAATTAAAACAAAAAAATCGTGAAGAAATTATTAGTCTTAATAATAGTGACGCCGTCCGAAACGCTGTGGCAAATATTCAAGTGCGATATACACTGTGTACAGCAGAAAACGGGCAGTATGCTGAAATTCAATTATATAGTCGTTTGTTTTAAATTTTTCCCGTTTTTCTATTTCCAAGTAATCTGATGTTATGTTATCTGTTGTTATATCAATAATAGTTTTAAATTTAAAATTTAGCAATAAATAAATATAGAAAAAATTAGGACTGTAGTTACGCAAATAGAAATATTATCCATTTCATGGCCTCCTATAGTTTTTTTTGAGTATGCAGCATCACAATATTCAAAAAATATGTAGATGAAATAAAATGTCGGTAGTGCAAAAAATTAAACAACTAAAGAGTGCTAACTAACTTAATTTTGAGAAGATAACCGAATTAAAGGTAAGTGGTGGCACTTTGCCAGAACTTAGTATACGACAAACTAGTAAAGCCAAAAATAAAGAGGTTCATCGAAACTTTCGTAAAAGTATGTACGATTTAGCTAACTGGATATGTGGTTGTGAAGTCTCTAACTCATTTTACTGTTATGTTTGTTTGTTGTTTTCTAAGGACTCGTCGGACTCATTATGATGCAAAACCGGTGTTAAAAACTAAAAAAAAATAAAAAAATGCGTTTTCTGCAGATCACATGAAATGTTCGGTGAATCATGCTACGATCGGAAGTGTTGATATTCGCACTCAGCCAGGCACAGCTTATAGAAAATCGCTTAGAGATTTTAATGAAAATGTATCCAAAAATCGTTATATTTTAATCAAAATTATAGATTGTGTAAAATTTTGTGGGGCATTCGAGCTGGCACTACGTGGCCATGATGAAACGGCTTTGTCTGAAAATCCAGGGGTTTTTCGAGGGCTTATAAATTTTGTTGAGGAGTTGGGCCAAGATAGACTCTCCGCTTTAGCAATGTTAAGTATCGAGAAATCATTTATAAAAGTAATGTGCGTGCAATTTTAACGAACGTGTCATTCAGCATTTTTCCAATTCTAAAACACGAAGAGTAGACCTGAACTTCAAGAGAATTTAAAGCTCAATTTAAAGATAAGATTTTTATTTTAGGTATGCCTATTTTTAAATTTGTTGTTGACCTCCCAATATAATTCACCACGAGCCGCCACTGATTAAGCTACGCTTTTGTTATGCCATCTTGGATTCTTACGAAAATTTTTACACTTTTATTACTAAGCAATACTTAATTTTTCTGTAAAATTTAAGGTAAATTGGATAAGCAGTTTTTTAACTGATTTGACTAGGCCGCCATTTTGTTTCGCCATATTGGATTTTTATCAAAAGGTTATCAGGTCATCCCCCAATCCCTCATATGATTCTCAATTTTTGGCCAAAATTTGTCAATCGGATTAGTAATTTCTTTGCCGCGAAAAGGTAGACCGACAGACAGAGAGGAATCTAGGGACCCTGAAACGTGAAGATCTGAAAACATTCTATATCGTTCAAATAAAATGAATCCGTCGGTCCGTCTGTCGGTCTTTCTGTCTGTCTGTCTGTCTGTCAGTTCGCGGCATAGCTTAAATACTACTTACCCGATTGATTTCAAATTTTGGTCAAAAATTAAGCGTCATGTGGGGATGGCCTGGTAGGATTTTGATAAAAATCAAATATGGCGAAACAAAATGGCGGCTTAGTGAAATATTAAAAAAATGTTATTATAAACCACTCATCCAATTTATCTCAAATTTAGCAAAAATATCAAGTATTAAATTGGAATCAACTGATTACATTTTGGTACGAATCGAAGATGGCGGAACAAAATGGCGGTTTAATAAAATATGTAAAAATTCAGCCAGAAAAAAGCTGCTTTTTGGTTTGATTTCAAAATGTGTGCCATAACTAATTGTGGTACAGGGATCAACTAGTAAAATCGTGGTACTTATTCAAGATGGCTGAACAAAATGGCGGCTAAATAAAATGTTTTTAAGCGTGAAAAAAGTCACCCTCTCTCTCACTTTTACACATCTTTACGTTTTAATTGTTAAATGCCAAAAAATACTGTTTTATCAACTCCGTCGATCGGTCTTTCTGTCTGTCTGTCAGTTCGCGTCATATCTTAAAGACTACTCACCCGATTGACTTCAAATTTTGGGTCATATGAGGATAACCTGGTAATATTTTTGTAAAAATCCGGTATGTCTGAACAATGTTAAAAAATTTTTGTTAGAGTGGTGTATTATTTGGGGTTAAGATCCAGAAAAAAAAACAAGTCTTTTTTTTTTAATTATCGACGTTTCGGAACTTAATTTGTGCGTCCTAAGGACACATATATAGATCCTATATCCTGCAGGAAACCCATATTATCACTCTTTACCTACTCCGTACGTCCGCAGATGTTTCCTAGATATTAAGTTTCTAAATGGTTTTCTTTAACAAACGTTTTGTTGTTATGTTACAGTAGTGTGTTATTTGGGCTTAGGGTTCAGTAAAAAAACAAATGTCTATTTTTAAGTAGTCGACGTTTCGCAACTTTATTGTTGTATCCTCAGGACACATATAGTGTCTATATCCTGGATGAACCCCATATTATCAGTCTATACTTACTCCGATATTTCCCAGATATTATTTTTCCATGGTTTTCGTTAATGATCCACTTGTTTTTATGTTAGAGTGGTGTATTATTTGGGGTTAGGGTCCAGTAAAGAAACAAAAGGCTTTTTTAAATTGTCCACGTTTCGCAACTTTATTGTTACATCCTCAGGACACAGATCTAGATTCTATGTTCTGCATGAAACCCATATTATCAATTTATACCTACTACGTTGGTCCGCAGAGATTTTACAGATATTAAGTTTCCAAATGGTTTTCGTAAACGATCCTCTTGTTTTTATGTTAGAGTGGTGTATTATGTGGGGTTAGGATCCAGTAATAAAAACAAGTCTTTTTTAAATTGTCGACGTTTCGCAACTTTATTCTTGCATTCTCAAGACACAATAAAATGTTTTTAAGCGTGAAAAAAGTCACCCTCTCACTTTTACACATCTTTACGATTTAATCGCTAAATGCCAAAAAATATTGTTTTATCCGTCAGTCCTTCTGTCGGTCTTTCTGTCTGTCTGTCAGTTCGCGTCATAGCTTATAGACTACTTACCCGATTGACTTTAAATTTTGATAAAAAATTAAGGGTCATATGAGGAGGTAATATTTTGGTAAAAATCCAGTATGCTTGAACATTGTTAAAAAAAATTGTTAGAGTCGTGTATTATTTGGGGTTAAGATCCAGAAAAAAAAGAGTTTTTTTTTAATTATCGACGTTTCGGAATTTAATTTGCGCATCTTCAGGACACATATAGATCCTATATCCTGCAGGAAACTCATGTGTCTTTACCTACTCCGTAGGTCCGCCCGCAGATGTTTCCAAGATATTAAGTTCCCAATTGGTTTTCGCAAACGATCCAGTAATAAAAACAAGTTTTTTTTTGAATAGTCGACGTTTCGCAACTTTATTCTTGCATTCTCAGGACTCATATATAGATTTTATACCCCGCATGAAACCGATATTATCAGTCTTTACCTACACCGTTGCAGATATTTCCCACATATTAAGTTTCTAAATGGTTTTCGCTAACGATCTTCTTGTTGTTAGAATGGTGTATTATTTGGGGCTAGGAAATATCTGCAGGTCAACGGAGTAGGTAAAGACTGATAATATGGGTTTCATGTAGGATATTAAATATGTGTCCTGAGGATACAACTATAAAGTTGCGAAACGTAGACATTTAAAAAAAAGGTGGCGAAACAAAATGGCGGCCAAATAAAATTTTTAAAAAATCAATGTAAAAAACTCTTGTACACATAGAACGAAAGCTTTCACGGCTGTGGTCAATTAAGAAATCATGGTTCTTATGATTAGACCGTGTCAAAAAACAGATTACGTGAAGAAAATACAACTACTTTTGGACGACAACATCTACAGATCCAAGCAGACCCGACCAACAAAATTGAAAGACGAATAACCAACCTTATAAATGCATCCAACCTACCAACAGAGGAGAAGAGGACATTAAGGCCAAGCAGCTCAAGGATCCCGCGGTTCTACGGACTACCTAAAATACATAAGGTTAATTTACCACTTCGACCTATCGTCAGTGCAATAGGATCTCCTACTTACAAAATTGGTAAATATCTTTCAAATATTCTTAATAATTTTACAGGAAAAACACATTCATATATTAGAAACTCTACGCATTTTGTAGAAAAACTTAAATCAATCCAATTAGATCCCAAAGATATCTTAGTCTATCTACACCGAACCTCCCACCTCCCTCCACACCGAAAAAACTGCCCACCAACTCGAGCTCCGTCAGTTCACTGGTTGTCTCCTCTCCAATTTCTCAAAAGGGTACTATAATATCTTCTGACAAAGAGGCCATTGCTGCCTGCAAAGCAAATGTCTTGTTGAGCGACAACTGCTACAGTCTTTCCAAGAAAGCTCCTACTGACCAAGAACCTATTTTTGATCCAATGTCTCCCCCAACAGTGAAGCTTACGCGAACCGAAAAAAGTTCTGATAACCGTTTCCTCATGTCTAGACTAAGAGAACCAGCCATTTTAAAGGCCTTCAAGTTATATCTCGCCTTCCAGCACGACCAACCTGCGCCAATTCACTTTGAAGGGTTTACAAATACAAGCACCAGGCTGTTTTTGGCTTCTGAAGGCATTCCTATAGATTATAGAACCCTACATAAGATATATTTCGATTTTCATGCTGCTTACGGATTTAACGCAGCAGAAGTGGAAGCGGATCTTGCAGCCTATGGATCCTACATATCTTCGGAGAGATCGATTCATCTTCAGAGGACCAGAGAATGCCATAAAAACTATTTTACCAGCAATTCTCCCAAAAAAAATTTTTAGAAAACACGACGTGTCCTGAGGAACTAGATTCCTCAAAACTTCCTGTTGTTACTAGTCTTAATATGGTTCTAATTAATATTGCTTCTCTAAGAAATAAAACTGACGAGTTGTACCTATTTCTGGAAGAATTGGAGTTCCCCCAACTTGTTGCAATTACTGAGCACTGGCTGAATCTAAACGAACCCTTTTATATTGAGAGGTATACCACAGTAGCTAGATATGACAGAAAAAACTCAGCTCATGGGGGAACACTGATTCTATCCCTAAATGTAGATTTCATGTCGGTATCTAAATATGATCATTTGTTAGCGGATAGCTCTTTTGAATTCTCTATAGAATATAATCAAAACCTTGATCTTTATGTAATTTGTATTTATAGATCACCAAACTCTGATGTACAATCATTTTTAAATAGCCTGGTAAGTTTGCTAGACAGCCTACCGATTAAAGGTAAAAAAATTCTATGCGGGGACTTTAATATTGACTATGCTACTGTTTGTGCTATCCAGAAATATCTAATTTCTATATTCTCTCTTTCGGTCTTTCAATGCATGTATCCTCGCCAACTAGAATTTCAAAAAACTCTTCTTCTATCATCGATTACATGGCGTCTGATTTTTCTCCATCAGAGGTGCAATCACAGGTCTATAACTCAGGTCTTTCCGATCACGAGGCGGTAATTTCCAGGTTTAGTTTACCTATTAGGCCCTTACCAAGATCTCGCCATCGGGGCAGAATTTTCTCGGCCGCAAATTTCTCAGTATTTCATAATATTTGCTTTAACACCAATTGGAATTTTGAATCTGATAATGTCAACACAAACTTCAGAACTTTTTTAAATAAAACTTTAAGTGCTTTTAACAAGGCCTTCCCGCTTAAGAATATCAAACCTAAGCGGCATAAACCGTGGACCACGAAAGGAATACGAATTTCTGCTAAAAATATGCGCTCGCTCTCATATATAAAAAAATTCACCGACTCCTTTCTTATTCTCGACTATATCTCTAATTATAGGAGGATCTACACTACTCTTATTAAGTCAGCAAAAAAATTACACTACCGAAAACGTCTAACAAACTCTAATAACGTTTCAAAAGAAACCTGGTCCATCATCAATAACCTCAGAAACAAATCAAACCCTGTGACTCAGATCTTGCCAGGGGCTAATGATCTAAATGATTATTTTATTAATGTAAGCAAAAATGTTACCTCTAGTATCTCGCCAAGTTTGGACCCTCTTTCGTTTCTCCCTCCTTCAAAAAATTTAGCTGATAGCTTTTTCTTAAGTCCCGTTAGCAACACTGAACTATTGAAGGTAATACATAATATCAAAAGTAAATCTTCGTGTAGCACTGATGGCCTATCAATTAGAATATTCCTGAACTTGCCACTCCCAGTCATAGAGGCCCTTACAACATTAATAAATGAGTCCTTTATAAAAGGTGTATTCCCTGATTGCCTTAAAACAGCTATAATTATTCCACTTCATAAAGGCGGCGAAAAAACTAACTCTTGCAATTATCGCTCAATTGCACTACTACCAGTGCTATCAAAAATCATCGAAAGGCTACTGAAGAACCGTCTTATGCCATTTCTCCTGAAACATCAGATAATATCCCCGGAGCAGTTCGGATTTCTACCCAACAAGTGCACCAGTGACGCCATGTTCACGTTGCTTAGAGGCGTCTACTTATCTCTCAATAACAACCACCCAACTGCCTCAGTTTTTTGTGACTATGCGAAAGCCTTTGATTGTGTTAGTCATGAAATTCTGATAAACAAACTAAATTTTTATGGAATTCGTGGTACTTCTTTAAATTGGTTCAAATCTTATCTTGGAAAAAGGCAACAACTTGTAAGGGCTAATGGTTCCTATTCTGATTGTAAGTTGATTACAAGTGGAGTCCCTCAAGGTTCAGTCTTGGGACCTATTCTTTTTTTGTTATACATTAATGATATCACGAACCTTAAAATTAATGGAAGAATCTGCCTTTTTGCTGATGACACAAGCATAACATGGAGTGATTTTGATACAACGTCTTTACACTCTAGTATCTCCAAAGACTTGGTTATAATTAAGGCTTGGTCCGATTCCAATATGCTTTGTTTTAACGTCGATAAAACGGTGGCGTTATCTTATAAGGGAACTTTACAACCACTTCAGGTACATAACAGCAATATTGAATACGTAGAGTCGGTTAAATTCCTGGGTTTAAATATAAATAGCAACCTAAAATGGTCTAATCATATTGACACCTTAACTAAAAAACTTTCTACCGCCTGCTTCGCCATTCGATCAGTTTCAAAAGAACTAGACGTTCCTTCTGCCAGACTTACTTATTTCTCTTTATTTGAATCCCACCTCCGCTATGGCCTTCCCTTTTGGGGCTGCTGTATCACCGAGCAATTTCGTAGTATTTTTATGCTTCAAAAGAGAGCCATTCGTTATTTGTTTGGTCTAAATAATAGAGCTCACTGCCAATACTATTTCAAAAAACATGAAATATTAACACTTCCTGCATTATTTATTTTGGAAACGGTATGTTTGCTGAGAAAACATTTAAACACCCTCCCAGAAAGGCCACAACATGTATACCCTACCAGAAACTCTAGGCATGATATTTATCTTCCCATTCCTTCCACAGAATTAATAAAAAAATCAATTATTTACAACGCCATAAAACTTTACAACAATCTGCCAGTACATTTAAAATCTATCCCTATGCTTGCACAATGCTTGCACAATTTCGAAAAAACACCAAAGCATACCTCATTGAGAGACCATTTTACAGCGTTAATGATTTTTTTTTTCAGTGAGTGAGTCTCTTTAAATTGTCACTAAACTCGCTTGTTTACTTAAATCTTTTGTGAGTCATGTCCTAACTCGTAGCATAGAATTTTGTAAATCATTATATAGGGAAAAGAACTGTCGAACATTCACTTAAAACTTAATTATTTTTGTTAGGTATTGGATTAAAAACAATTTAATTCTTTTTGTATACTACATTCTACACTAGTTCAATATACCTTCTGTTTAACATCACAATTATTTGTATAACTATAATAACATAGAGTTTAAGGTCGCATAGTTGCAATTTTGATTTCAATGTCATCGAAATTATTCACCTCGTACATGTGTGTTTGTTTACTTTTATAAGGTTATCATGATTCATTTACTGTTTGCAATGTTATGTTATATTCTAACGTGTGTTTTACGATTTGGTAAATTGATAATTTACATTTTAAAAAAAAAGCACTGACCTGTCGAAATTATTTTCGATTAATGTTTTGATATGTCTTATTTTTAGGTATATTTTGCTTTGTCCATAAAATTGTAAAATTTTTCTGCGGCAATAAAGCATACTTTTGTTTGTTTGTTTGTTTGTTTTGTTTAGTCAGTTTTGATGTAGAATCGCGGTATACGAATGTGCCTATAAATGATTCAATTTCCATAATATCAGACTTATTTCACCATAATAGTATTGACAACTCACTTTTAGATCTAATTGAAGCATGTCTTACATCAACGTATTTTGTCTTTTAAGGAACTTTCTATGAGCAAACCTCAGCATCAGCCATGGGATCTCCACTGTCACCGGTAATAGCCAATATCTTCGTGGAAGCTTTTGAGGAGGAAGCCTTAGAGTCGTCTCCATTAAAACCAAAATCATGGTTCAGATATGTAGACGACAATGGAAATTGAATCAGAAGGCACGATTCTCTTTCTAGATGTTCTTGTACAAAGGAAAGGGGATGGTTCCTTAGGACACTCTGTATATAGAAAACCAACGCATACGAACAGGTACTTAAATGCTAATTCCCATCATCATCCAGCACAAAAGCAATCAGTCATTAATTCATTGGTTTACAGAGCTCTCGCGGTTTGTGACCAAAATTCTTTACAATCGGAAACAGAGAAACTGACTCAAGCTTTAAGAGGGAATGGATATTGCACTGATGATATTAGACGATCAATTAGAAAATATAATAATCCTACTTCACGAAATGATACTAATAAGGAATTACCGATAGGAAATGTAGTTCTTCCGTTTATACACAGAACCACAGACAAGATTGCAAGGTTACTTCGCCGGTCCAACATACGTACAATCTTCAACAAGAAAATTGGACAATGTTTGAGATCGCCAAAGGACGTTATTCCTTTTCAAACGGAAGGATTATATGCAATTCCTTGTTCCTGTAGTGATGTTTATATTGGAGAAACTGGACGATCCATATCGACTAGGCTTAAGGAACATGAACGATGTATCAGAAAGAAACAAATTGTACAATCTGCTGTATCTGAACACCAACATTCTACTGGGCATGTCATAAATGTAAAAGAAACCAAAGTTCTTGCATCGGTTTCGGGACTCTATAAACGCAAAATTAGAGAATCTATTGAAATTTATAAGCATCCTAACAATTTTAATAGAGATACGGGTTTCAGTCTACATCATACGTGGAAATCGATCGTTACAAACACAGGTCGACTATAAATTGCCGGCCTAGGTCTCTCCGAGCTCATTCAGTGTTCCGATCTCGTGAAGTGAAGATTCCTGAAGATGCCTCGTGCAATCGAAGGCGAAACGTCGGAAAGTGATTCCATTTTGACACGGTCTAATCCCAAGAACCATGATTTCTTAACTCTTGTTCAATGATTTTGCAGAAGAATTAGATGTGAAATGGCATAAACTGGTGAGAATTCAATATGACGTAGCAAAATGGCGGTATGTGTCAATGTAAAAACTACTTATTGAATTTATTTTACATTATGCCCAGAAGTCAAGTGTGGCATAGGTAGAAAGAAAATGGTAAAATATTGGTAGGAATCCAATATGATGGAACAAACAAAAAATGAAAAGATAGTACGTGTAACACATATGTACAGGGTGTTCGCAGTTAAATGGACCCCCCCCTTAACTTTTTAATTTGACGTTTGACAAAAAAATGTCAAATATAAAAGTTTTATAATTCAATGTGAATTTTTTTAAAAACCTCTTTCCATATGTACAGGGTGTTTCAGAAATCTGGGCGTGGTTCAACTTTCCTATTTTAAATACCTACCCCATTTTTTTATTGGATTTTTAAATTCTCCTAAAAATTCCAGACATATTTTATATAGCATACCCTACACCTAAATTTAACCCATAAAAAGATATTACCGCCAGATTTTTTCTATTCAAACAACAAAGAATTAACAGATATTAACAGAACTAATCTAATTATTATTATATTAATTATTAATTATTATTATATTATTATTAATTATTATTATATTAATTATTAATTATTATTATATTAATTATTAATTATTATTATATTATTAACTACTGGAATTCCATAAGGTGCTGGAAATGGCCTCCATTCATCTCGACACATAGGCGGTATCCCTTTTTTAATTTATTCAAAGCTTTTACTAACCAATTTTGATTCATAATTATAGTGTCTATACCATTTTGTATTTGTTCTTTTAATAAATTAACATTGGTAAGGCCCCCCAAGTAAATGTAATTTTTTAAATATCCCCATAAAAATGTGTCTAGCGGAGTTAGATCGGGACTATTTGGAGGCCACTTAATTGTCCCATGTTTTCCAATCCACGTTCCATACTGTCCATTTAAATAGGTTGTTACCATCCTTACGTTGTGGGGTGGTGCCCCATCTTGCTGAAAAATTACCTCTTGTGCTTCATTCAATGGTAATTCATCGATAAGATTCTCAATATCGTTATTAAGCATATCAAAGTATGCATTTCCAGTAAGTGAATGGCCAATAAATATAGGCCCAAGAACTCTATTGTTCTTTATGCCACACCATACATTTACAGATTGGCGACCTGAATGCTTTATTTCAAAAAACCTTTCGGGATTATTAGTGGACCAATGATGTAAATTTTTCTTATTTGGAACACCTGGGGTGCTAAAGTTAGATTCGTCGCTCCACAATACTTTATAAAAAAATGTTGGGTCCCGTTCAAGTTCTTCTAACATTCTTCTGCAGAAATATAAGCGTTCTCGTTCGTTAGCTTCTGTTAAATATTGGACTTTTGTCAGTTTAAATGGGTGCCACTTATATTTTTTTAATGTTTTGTGAATTTTTCCAACACTTTTGTGGAACTCTTTCGCACAATCTCTTATCGAATTAGCAGGGTGTTCTAGATAGAATAAAATAATTTTGATAATAATAATAATAAGCTAGAGCAAAACAGATAAAAATACATACCTTGAAAATATAAAAGGTAATCTAATTCTTCGTCTTCGTTCATATTTACAGTCCTTTTTCGTCTTTTTAAAGACTTGGAAGTCCCAAATAGTTCATAAATACGTTTAAACGTATCTAAAGCCGGCGCGCGTCTATCGCCATGAAGAACTATATATTCTCGTCTTGCCATATATTTGTTTTTATTGTTCTTAATATATAAAGACACAATTTCAAATTTTTCTTCTTCCAAATAAACCATGATTAAAGTTTTAACGTTTTTTGACAAATTGTCTTTTTATTTACTATATTGGTTTCCAAGAATATGAAATGATACCACCATACGCTATTTTTCACGTATAATTTTAAATACGCGTCACAAGTAAATGAGAATTTTCTGACAGTAATATCTTTTTATGGGTTAAATTTAGCTGTAGGGTATGCTATATAAAATATGTCTGGAATTTTTAGGAGAATTTAAAAATCCAATAAAAAAATGGGGTAGGTATTTAAAATAGGAAAGTTGAATCACGCCCAGACTTTCTGAAACACCCTGTACATATGGAAAGGGGTCACACTTAACTACTCCTAACAAATGGAAAAAAATCATAACGAGTGAAATTCCGGTTAAAGAAATGTTCCGATTTTTTTCAATGTATTTATTCATGGAATATTGCTTCCTGGGTATATATTGGAAACATTGCCATCCAACGCATCATTTTTTCATCATAGTGATGACTATGGGAGACTCATCCACAAGAGTATAATTACGGCTGTAAGTGGGTGACAAAATATAATAAATCACCCTGTATCTAATAGAAGAAAAGTTACGGAATTCATATCTATGAAATTATTACATCTCTGTATTTCTGAACGTGTCTTTATGCCTTCACTCAGGTTTATTCAGGATTCTGTGTTATTTGTAATGGAAATAGTTGCTAGCATGTCATTTGTCAGAAGATTAAAGATCTCTTGCAATTGTTTTGCAAACTGTCGACTGCCTGTCTAATTATTTATTTGCTGAATACTGATGTTTTTATTTGAATGCTTTTTCCTGTAAGCTGCATTTCATTATCTTTTTCTAGCAAATGATGCAGTGCAGTGGTGTAAAGCAAATCTTTTGAGAAATCTCTTTTGTTCTATTGAGAGCTCCTGAGACTAGATTAACCTTTTCGTAATGACAAGAAAGATATGCATTGGCTCGAACCTAGAAGTAAATAGTTCGCACTACTCAGACTTCACAACAAAAAATTGTTTAGCAATTAATTCCCCGATATCGAACCGACTTAATCCCAGATTAGACGAAATTAATTCCTTTAATCGAGAATTAACGAATGTTTTATCGAAACTTAGGACCGCCTCAAGAACAATTCAGGGTTGTCGTAAAACAGAAAAGGGGATTAAGGAGGCTTAGATAATATTTGATAGTACTTTAAATAGTGGTTTATAATAAAAGTCAGGTTGATTTAGTCACTAGTCTGTTTCTAACATCTTTTTAACACGGTAAAAGTGCTCGTATAATTAAAACTTGACCAAGAAGATTTAGAAGATGTTTAAGTTTTTGGTGTTGTTGGGGGTGTGCGTCGTCCTTTGTAGGGGCGGCGAAGTGGATCCTGGCCCTGAACGTACGTAGTTTCATTTGATAAGGGACTATTACCAGAGAAAAAAGCTTGTTTTCGTGATTCCAAGTGTTACATTTCATATTTTTAACTTTTTGTTTTCAAACATATCTAGAACGTTTTAAAAAGTTATTGATTCAAAGGGCCTCCATACTTGAGAATTTTTGTTACTGACGGATTTGACTGAAATATTAACGTTATTTGGGCAGCTAAAATAATCGCTTTTTATTATTGGCATAAAATGGCACGGTGAACTACTATTAAATTATTATTCCTTTGAATTTCCGTTCTGACGACACTGATTTTTTTCGTGAGAATCTCTGGATCAACTTTCGTTCACCTGAAATTAGTTATCTAGGCTTAGGAAAATATGCTCCGAAACAAGGGAAAATATGCACTTAAAAATGCATTTGTTATCGGATGAAAAAAACAGAAATAAAGCAAAAGTATAGCAATTAAAATATTAAATTATTTACACTTCAAGGTAATTATTACATTGATATAACTATATAATAAAAGTATTTTTTTAAATAAAATTTTAATATATAGCTAAATAAACAAACTAACTAAAAAATAAACCTGTTTAAAATTTATTGTTGACGTTTTGTAAACTGTCGAACTGCCTGTCTAATTATTTATTTGCTCCGAATACTGATGTTAGTAATTTTCCAAGTTTTTATTTGAATACTTTTTCCTGTAAGCTGCATTTCATTATCTTTTTCTAGCAAATGATGCAGTGCAGTGGTGTAAAGCATTGTATCTTTTGAGAAATCTCTTTGGTTCTATTGAGAGCTCCTGAGACTAGATTAACCTTTTCGTCATGGCAAGAAAGATATGCATGGGCTCGAACCTAGAAGTAAATAGTTCGCACTACTCAGACTTCACAACAAAAAATTGTTTAGCAATTAATTCCCCGATATCGAACCGACTTAATCCCAGATTAGACGAAATTAATTCCTTTAATCGACAATTAACGAATGTTTTATCGAAACTTAGGACCGCCTCAAGAACAATTCAGGGTTGTCGTAAAACAGAAAAGGGGATTAAGGAGGCTTAGATAATATTTGATAGTACTTTAAATAGTGGTTTATAATAAAAGTCAGGCTGATTTAGTCACTAGTCTGTTTCTAACATCTTTTTAACACGGTAAAAGTGCTCGTATAATTAAAACTTGACCAAGAAGATTTAGAAGATGTTTAAGTTTTTGGTGTTGTTGGGGGTGTGCGTCGTCCTTTGTAGGGGCGGCGAAGTGGATCCTGGCCCTGAACGTACGTAGTTTCATTTGATAAGGGACTATTACCAGAGAAAAAAGCTTGTTTTCGTGATTCCAAGTGTTACATTTCATATTTTTTACTTTTTGTTTTCAAACATATCTAGAACGTTTTAAAAAGTTGTTGATTCAAAGGGCCTCCATACTTGAGGATTTTTGTTACTGACGGATTTGACTGAAATATTAACGTTATTTGGGCAGCTAAAATAATCGCTTTTTATTATTGGCATAAAATGGCACGGTGAACTACTATTAAATTATTATTCCTTTGAATTTCCGTTCTGACGACACTGATTTTTTTCGTGAGAATCTCTGGATCAACTTTCGTTCACCTGAAATTAGTTATCTAGGCTTAGGAAAATATGCTCCGAAACAAGGGAAAATATGCACTTAAAAATGCATTTGTTATCGGATGAAAAAAACAGAAATAAAGCAAAAGTATAGCAATTAAAATATTAAATTATTTACACTTCAAGGTAATTATTACATTGATATAACTATATAATAAAAGTATTTTTTTAAATAAAATTTTAATATATAGCTAAATAAACAAACTAACTAAAAAATAAACCTGTTTAAAATTTATTGTTGACGTTTTGTAAACTGTCGAACTGCCTGTCTAATTATTTATTTGCTCCGAATACTGATGTTAGTAATTTTCCAAGTTTTTATTTGAATACTTTTTCCTGTAAGCTGCATTTCATTATCTTTTTCTAGCAAATGATGCAGTGCAGTGGTGTAAAGCATTGTATCTTTTGAGAAATCTCTTTGGTTCTATTGAGAGCTCCTGAGACTAGATTAACCTTTTCGTCATGGCAAGAAAGATATGCATGGGCTCGAACCTAGAAGTAAATAGTTCGCACTACTCAGACTTCACAACAAAAAATTGTTTAGCAATTAATTCCCCGATATCGAACCGACTTAATCCCAGATTAGACGAAATTAATTCCTTTAATCGACAATTAACGAATGTTTTATCGAAACTTAGGACCGCCTCAAGAACAATTCAGGGTTGTCGTAAAACAGAAAAGGGGATTAAGGAGGCTTAGATAATATTTGATAGTACTTTAAATAGTGGTTTATAATAAAAGTCAGGCTGATTTAGTCACTAGTCTGTTTCTAACATCTTTTTAACACGGTAAAAGTGCTCGTATAATTAAAACTTGACCAAGAAGATTTAGAAGATGTTTAAGTTTTTGGTGTTGTTGGGGGTGTGCGTCGTCCTTTGTAGGGGCGGCGAAGTGGATCCTGGCCCTGAACGTACGTAGTTTCATTTGATAAGGGACTATTACCAGAGAAAAAAGCTTGTTTTCGTGATTCCAAGTGTTACATTTCATATTTTTTACTTTTTGTTTTCAAACATATCTAGAACGTTTTAAAAAGTTGTTGATTCAAAGGGCCTCCATACTTGAGGATTTTTGTTACTGACGGATTTGACTGAAATATTAACGTTATTTGGGCAGCTAAAATAATCGCTTTTTATTATTGGCATAAAATGGCACGGTGAACTACTATTAAATTATTATTCCTTTGAATTTCCGTTCTGACGACACTGATTTTTTTCGTGAGAATCTCTGGATCAACTTTCGTTCACCTGAAATTAGTTATCTAGGCTTAGGAAAATATGCTCCGAAACAAGGGAAAATATGCACTTAAAAATGCATTTGTTATCGGATGAAAAAAACAGAAATAAAGCAAAAGTATAGCAATTAAAATATTAAATTATTTACACTTCAAGGTAATTATTACATTGATATAACTATATAATAAAAGTATTTTTTTAAATAAAATTTTAATATATAGCTAAATAAACAAACTAACTAAAAAATAAACCTGTTTAAAATTTATTGTTGACGTTTTGTAAACTGTCGAACTGCCTGTCTAATTATTTATTTGCTCCGAATACTGATGTTAGTAATTTTCCAAGTTTTTATTTGAATACTTTTTCCTGTAAGCTGCATTTCATTATCTTTTTCTAGCAAATGATGCAGTGCAGTGGTGTAAAGCATTGTATCTTTTGAGAAATCTCTTTTGTTCTATTGAGAGCTCCTGAGACTAGATTAACCTTTTCGTCATGGCAAGAAAGATATGCATGGGCTCGAACCTAGAAGTAAATAGTTCGCACTACTCAGACTTCACAACAAAAAATTGTTTAGCAATTAATTCCCCGATATCGAACCGACTTAATCCCAGATTAGACGAAATTAATTCCTTTAATCGACAATTAACGAATGTTTTATCGAAACTTAGGACCGCCTCAAGAACAATTCAGGGTTGTCGTAAAACAGAAAAGGGGATTAAGGAGGCTTAGATAATATTTGATAGTACTTTAAATAGTGGTTTATAATAAAAGTCAGGTTGATTTAGTCACTAGTCTGTTTCTAACATCTTTTTAACACGGTAAAAGTGCTCGTATAATTAAAACTTGACCAAGAAGATTTAGAAGATGTTTAAGTTTTTGGTGTTGTTGGGGGTGTGCGTCGTCCTTTGTAGGGGCGGCGAAGTGGATCCTGGCCCTGAACGTACGTAGTTTCATTTGATAAGGGACTATTACCAGAGAAAAAAGCTTGTTTTCGTGATTCCAAGTGTTACATTTCATATTTTTAACTTTTTGTTTTCAAACATATCTAGAACGTTTTAAAAAGTTGTTGATTCAAAGGGCCTCCATACTTGAGGATTTTTGTTACTGACGGATTTGACTGAAATATTAACGTTATTTGGGCAGTTAAAATAATCGCTTTTTATTATTGGCATAAAATGGCACGGTGAACTACTATTAAATTATTATTCCTTTGAATTTCCGTTCTGACGACACTGATTTTTTTCGTGAGAATCTCTGGATCAACTTTCGTTCAGCTGAAATTAGTTATCTAGGCTTAGGAAAATATGCTCCGAAACAAGGGAAAATATGCACTTAAAAATGCATTTATTATCGGATCAAAAAAACTGAAATAAAGCAAAAGTATAGCAATTGAAATATTATATTATTTACACTTCAAGGTAATTATTACATTAATATAATTATATTATAAAAGTATTTTTTTAAATAAAATTTTAATATATAGCTAACTAAACAAACTAACTAAAAAATAAACCTGTTTAAAATTTATTGTTGACGTTTTGTAAACTGTCGAACTGCCTGTCTAATTATTTATTTGCTCCGAATACTGATGTTAGCAATTTTCCAAGTTTTTATTTGAATGCTTTTTCCTGTAAGTTGCATTTCATTATCTTTTTCTAGCAAATGATGCAGTGCAATGGTGTAAAGCATTGTATCTTTTGAGAAATCTCTTTAGTCCTATTAAGAGCTCCTGAGACTAGATTAACCTTTTCGTAATGACAAGAAAGATATGCATTGGCTCGAACCTAGAAGTAAATAGTTCGCACTACTCAGACTTCACAACAAAAAATTGTTTAGCAATTAATTCCCCGATATCGAACCGACTTAATCCCAGATTAGACGAAATTAATTCCTTTAATCGACAATTAACGAATGTTTTATCGAAACTCCTCGACCGCCTCAAGAACAATTCAGGGTTGTCGTAAAACAGAAAAGGGGATTAAGGAGGCTTAGATAATATTTGATAGTACTTTAAATAGTGGTTTATAATAAAAGTCAGGTTGATTTAGTCACTAGTCTGTTTCTAACATCTTTTTAACACGGTAAAAGTGCTCGTATAATTAAAACTTGACCAAGAAGATTTAGAAGATGTTTAAGTTTTTGGTGTTGTTGGGGGTGTGCGTCGTCCTTTGTAGGGGCGGCGAAGTGGATCCTGGCCCTGAACGTACGTAGTTTCATTTGATAAGGGACTATTACCAGAGAAAAAAGCTTGTTTTCGTGATTCCAAGTGTTACATTTCATATTTTTTACTTTTTGTTTTCAAACATATCTAGAACGTTTTAAATAGTTGTTGATTCAAAGGGCCTCCATACTTGAGGATTTTTGTTACTGACGGATTTGACTGAAATATTAACGTTATTTGGGCAGTTAAAATAATCGCTTTTTATTATTGGCATAAAATGGCACGGTGAACTACTATTAAATTATTACTCCTTTGAATTTCCGTTCTGACGACACTGATTTTTTTCGTGAGAATCTCTGGATCAACTTTCGTTCAGCTGAAATTAGTTATCTAGGCTTAGGAAAATATGCTCCGAAACAAGGGAAAATATGCACTTAAAAATGCATTTATTATCGGATCAAAAAAACTGAAATAAAGCAAAAGTATAGCAATTGAAATATTATATTATTTACACTTCAAGGTAATTATTACATTAATATAATTATATAATAAAAGTATTTTTTTAAATAAAATTTTAATATATAGCTAACTAAACAAACTAACTAAAAAATAAACCTGTTTAAAATTTATTGTTGACGTTTTGTAAACTGTCGAACTGCCTGTCTAATTATTTATTTGCTCCGAATACTGATGTTAGCAATTTTCCAAGTTTTTATTTGAATACTTTTTCCTGTAAGTTGCATTTCATTATCTTTTTCTAGCAAATGATGCAGTGCAATGGTGTAAAGCATTGTATCTTTTGAGAAATCTCTTTAGTCCTATTAAGAGCTCCTGAGACTAGATTAACCTTTTCGTAATGACAAGAAAGATATGCATTGGCTCGAACCTAGAAGTAAATAGTTCGCACTACTCAGACTTCACAACAAAAAATTGTTTAGCAATTAATTCCCCGATATCGAACCGACTTAATCCCAGATTAGACGAAATTAATTCCTTTAATCGACAATTAACGAATGTTTTATCGAAACTCCTCGACCGCCTCAAGAACAATTCAGGGTTGTCGTAAAACAGAAAAGGGGATTAAGGAGGCTTAGATAATATTTGATAGTACTTTAAATAGTGGTTTATAATAAAAGTCAGGTTGATTTAGTCACTAGTCTGTTTCTAACATCTTTTTAACACGGTAAAAGTGCTCGTATAATTAAAACTTGACCAAGAAGATTTAGAAGATGTTTAAGTTTTTGGTGTTGTTGGGGGTGTGCGTCGTCCTTTGTAGGGGCGGCGAAGTGGATCCTGGCCCTGAACGTACGTAGTTTCATTTGATAAGGGACTATTACCAGAAAAAAAAGCTTGTTTTCGTGATTCGAAGGTTACATTTCATATTTTTTACTTTTTGTTTTCAAACATATCTAGAACGTTTTAAAAAGTTGTTGATTCAAAGGGCCTCCATACTTGAGGATTTTTGTTATTGACGGATTTGACTGAAATATTAACGTTATTTGGGCAGTTAAAATAATCGCTTTTTATTATTGGCATAAAGTGGCACGGTGAACCACTATTAAATTATTATTCCTTTGAATTTCCGTTCTGACGATACTGATTTTTTTCGTGAGAATCTCTGGATCAACTTTCGTTCACCTGAAATTAGTTATCTAGGCTTAGGAAAATATGCTCCGAAACAAGGGAAAATATGCACTTAAAAATGCATTTGTTATCGGATCAAAAAAACAGAAATAAAGCAAAAGTATAGCAATTAAAATATTATATTATTTACACTTCAAGGTAATTATTACATTAATATAACTATATAATAAAAGTATTTTTTTAAATAAAATTTTAATATATAGCTAACTAAACAAACTAACTAAAAAATAAACCTGTTTAAAATTTATTGTTTACGCTATTCAACAAGTGGCGGTTACATTTTATAACTAAATGATATAACAAATTCAAATTTTCTTCTATTATCTGACAATAGTATTTTATACTCAGAAAATACTCGTTCAACATCACAAGATACAATTGGAACATATTCAAACAAATTCAAATCACTGTTTATTAAAAATTGTTCATTGTCTGGATTCAATGTCTCTTTATTGTCCAAAACTGCACTAATATTTTTCAAATTTTTGTAAACAATATTTTTTTTGTAAAACCGTTGCTAATTTTTGAGAAATTAATTTATTTTTAGTGTTAGTTACAATTTCACTCACTTTTCCTTTCATTTCTACGCTTTTTGATAAAGAAAGTCCTTTCATCTCCAATTTTTTTATAGTACCAGAGAAGCAAGAAAAATTGTTTTTAATGTAAATTAAATCCTCACGTACATCTTCTTTGCGCAAAACATTTTGTGGTTCTTGTATACAATGTGAGTATTCCGCATTACATTGGTTGACTATGTTTTGCGTAATAAATGGCAGCGTTTATCCAAGTTCCCCATCTAGTTACAATTGATGATGGGGGTGGGGGGATGTTTCCTGCAGTTTCCACAGAGGAAATCAGATCGTTCAATCGTGGATAAAAAGCACGAACTTGTTCTGCAACTCGATGAAGCCCATGGGCAAGACATGTGGCATGTATCATTTTAGGGTATAATATTTGTAGACCACTCATTGCTTTACACATGTATGGAGCAGCATCTGTAATTGCCACTAACACCCTATCGTATTTAATACCACCGGGCCACAAAAGAATGAGAGAGTCGTTGAAAAATCCAGCAACAGTTGAATGATTTACTTTTTCTAAGGTCTTCATTGTAAGTAAATATGATTTATCCCTTTCCGTTCTAGACCTAATAGACCAAAAACAAAATTAGCAACACAGCTCTGTTCCACATCAGTTGTTTCATCTAGTGACACCCATATACTTTAATCTTCTACTTTTTCTCGCAATTAGGTAACTGTCTTATTGTACAAATCTGGAACATAGATTTTCCTTAACGTGGATTCATGTGGAATTGATGTCTTTGTGTACCGCTCTAAAAATGACTTCAGGGCAGGATTACTTAATTTATTCAGTGGAATATCCGCACTAATAAACGCACAAATCCTCATTGAACTTTCATCGTTTGAGTCCCGGTCCTGGTAAAAATGCTGTGGTGATTAAAACTTGTTTCTGAGCACACTTTACGTTTTTGGATCTAATGCTTTGTAGTTCCTATGTGTCGTGTCACTTGGAATTTCTTGTTCGTAGTAACATGAACATCACAATACTTACAAAACAGTATAAAACCGTCAGTCGTAAAATCGGGAAAATCTTTCACGAATTGATTTAATACCGCACTTAATGAACGCTTTTCTTTTGGCAATGTTCACGCCACAATGTGTAAACTAAACTGAATTGAAAAATTATTTCCAATATGCTTAAAACGTACGTATTTATGATTGTAAATCCGTGGTTATTTCATAGTTTTTAAAGCACAGATGTTTTATTGGGTACCTATAACAATTTTAAGAAAGGATGGGTAAAACCTTTGGCCTGCCAACAACTAGACATTTTTTATTATTATGGATTATATTTGAAACACATCAAATTTGTCTTGGGAAATAAAAATATATTCAGAAAAATTAGAATATAGGCATTTTTCCTGTAATAATTGCAAAATATGCATTTGCATAATGCATTCATGCAAATGTATATATATCCTAAGCCTAGTTATCAGGAAACCAACTAGTTTTATGTCTTCTAGAAGCTTCTCTTGATAGTGGAAAATAAGAATTTTTCTGCGGAAATGCATTTTTCACACTTTAAAATACCTGAAATCAGTTACATGAAAACTTTGCTTTGCTTGCCACTCCAAACGTTTTTCGAAACATAAAAATGCCAAAATATTTCTGCGTAAATTTTTTATTTTCATATTCCGAGGAAATTCTTTACACTTTAGAATATCTGAAATCAGTTACATAAAAACTTTGCTTTGCTTGCCACTCCAAACCTTTTTTATTAACATAAAAATATAAAAATGTTTTTGCGAAAATTTATTTCCATTTTCCGAGGAAATTTCTATACTTTGGAATACCTGAAATCACTTACATGGAGAGTGGAGATTTTATTTTGTTTGTCATTCCAAACACTTTTTTGAATATTTGCGGAAATTCCTCATTGTATTGATTTTCCTAGCAAACCAGACACATATAGATATTTTAGTTTGATTCGCAATCTTAACATTTTTCCGAATATAAAAATGAAAATACATCTATTTTATTATAAAGAAAGCGCGAGGGAACGGGCCAACAAAATTCTGAGCCTATATTAAACTTTTTTTTAACAAAACATGTACAGGACGTCCGGATTTGGTTGCAAAAGCAGGGTATCTCGCTTATTTTTAAAGATAGAACCTTGCGGTTTTCACGAACCTGAGCTAATTTTTTGTGAAGCTCATGAAGCCGTAAACAACATTTTCATAGCCTTCTTCGTTTATGAGATACAGGGCGAAATAGAAAATTTTGCATTTTGGGACCCCCCTCGTATCTCGGTTTTCCTTTAACTTAACGCGAAGGGAAAAATTGCTGCTTATGCATTTTTTTACACTGGATCCAGTGGCGTAGTCATATTTTTCATTTGAGTTGTTATTTTTTAGATATGACCCAAAGTTGTGTTTTTTTAAATGGGACACCCTGTATATTTGTCCAGAAATTGATTTGTCCTTTTAAAAGCTTCTTAAAAATATATAATAGTATGGGTTTATTTTAATAAACAACAACAAAAATCCTGATTTTTAAAATTATCATCCCAAATTTTGCACTAGGCCATGCAAAACGATGCCGTTTCTTTTGTTTTCTTGGAAGCAAATGACATTTCCCAATTTTGTACGCGTATATAAAATATAGCGCTAGTTTTTTGTATTTATTTATTGTGTAAAAATATATTTGTATTATTATGGAAGGAAACCAAACTTTCGAACATTATGAAAAGTACGATATGTTAGCTCGTTTTATATTAAGTAATGAAAATGTTGAAGCGGCTTCTGAGATGTATTTTAACAGGTAAATAGTTAATTTTTAGGTATGTTGAAATACTATTGCTTAATTTTTATTTAGATATCCAGAAAGGAGGCAACCTAATATATCCACTTTTTATCGGATAAAAAAGAATTTACTTAATCACGGATCATTTATCAAACCTCGTACGAAAACATATAATAAAGAAAATCGGGAGGCTGAGGAAATTACGGTTTTGGCTAATGCAAAAGCTTACCCTACAAACTCTTGTAGGGTCAGTGAAAAGAGCATAGGAATTCCAAAAACTGAGTTCAAGAAATTCTAAAAAAGCACAAATACCACCCATACAAATTTAGGCTCGTGCAGCACTTACAGCCAGGGGATGCAGAGCGTCGGGTAGTCTTCTGCAATTGGTTTCGAGAAAGATGCGATATGGTTAGAGATTTTGAAAGGAAGGTTATATGGTCTGACGAAGCACATTTCGGTAATTCTGGTATACTACTCAATAGGCAACACCAAATATTTCCCAGAAGACAGCAGGGCAGGTTTGGTCTAAATGTGTCCTGCTTCATATTAAGAACACATATAAAATTTTATATATTTGAGGGAAATCTAACAGCCAATCGCTATATAGAAATTTTAGAGGCAGCTATACCTGAATTACTTGACGATGTTCCTCTAGCGCAAATTAACGAAATTTATTTTCAACAGGACGGTGCTCCTGCACACAATTCTGGAATGACGAGATTATTTCTGGACAATAATTTTACCAATCAATGGATCGGAACAAATGGACCAATAAGATGGCCCCCTAGGTCCCCAGATTTGTCGATTTTAGATTTCTTTCTATGGGGATATCTGGAAAATAGAATTTACAAAGACTACTATGATAATGTCCAAGATTTAGGAAATGCAATAAGAGAAAATTTTCGCTATTTACAAAATCATCCCGTTATTTTGCTTAATTCCCTAAAACGAATTCGAAAATAGTGCAAAGCATGCATAGAACAAAATGGAAATCAGTTTGAACAGTTCTTTTGATTTCCTTGGTTACTGTAGTTCTTATACGACAGTTGATTTTTGCTGAAAGGCTTGTTACATAATAATTTATTACTGTTTTGTTCTTGTGTTACATAAATCTAGGTAGGTGGTACTTTTTTGGTGCGAAATTATCAATACATATTTTGATAAATAGATTTAATTACATATTTATTTTGATTTATTGTTAGGATGTAGATATTGTTAACGACTTTAAATAAAAGGCAGCATTGTTTTGCATGGCCTACTGCAAAATTTGGGATGATAATTATAAAAATTAGGATTTTTGTTGTTGTTTTTTAAAATAGACTCATACTATTATATATTTTTGAGAAGCGTTTAAAAGGACAAATCAATTTCTGGACAAATATACAGGGTGTCCCATTTTAAAAAACACAACTTTGGGTCATATCTAAAAAATAACAACTCAAATGAAAAATATGACTACGCCACTGGATCCAGCGTAACAAACTGCATAAGTAGCAGTTTTTCCCTTTGCGTTAAGTTAAAGGATAACCGAGTTACGAGGGGGGTCCCAAAATGCAAAATTTTCTATTTCGCCTTGTATCTTATAAACGAAGAAGGCTATGAAAATTTTGTTTACGGCTTCATGAGTTTCACAAAAAATTAGCTCAGGTTCGTGAAAACCGCAAGGTTGTATCTTTAAAAATAAGCGAGATACCCAGCTTTTGCAACCAAATCCGGACACCCTGTACTGTTAGGTGGATCTATCTCGTTAGGTGTTGGGTTAGCTCAGGTTCGTCTATAAAACCATCATTACAGCCATAAACTATTATTTAAGTTATAAAATCACATTCATTTTTTAAGTTCTACATTCATACATACAGAAGGCTTTATCGAAGTAAAAAAAATATGTACCTATCACATTTCAGTGAAGAAAAAGGGTAACAATAAATACTGGATGGACTGGATTGTTACTTGATGAAAATCCATTATCAACAATGTAAATAAAACACTTTAAACTGTTTTAGATTTTTCACTTTTATTCACAACTTGTGACATATGTTTCGCTGACACTGTAGCTTCGTCAGATAAACGATATTTAAACTAACACGTTGCTAAATGAGGTTGATTTTTATAAAACCTATTTCTAGGTAAAGACTTTTATGGCCTACGAGAGTCCTAAATAACATTTTGGCGGAAATTTCTAACAAAATATAGGCTTAAAAGAGGTGAATTATTCATATCTAAATGGTCGTTTAAGAGATACTGGGTGTTTTTACGTTTATTAATTTCTATAGACTCTCAAAGTGACAATTTTTTACTTTTGTTTATTGTATGTAATATTTCAAAATTTTCGTCGAAAGCATAGTTATTGTTTAACAAATGTTCCGTGTATGTTGAATCTGTTTTATTTTTAATAAAGCTTCTTTTATGCTCTGTTAATCTCTGTTTAAAAGTTCTTCCAGTCTGGCCTATATACTGCACTTTTGGGCATGATCCACAGTTTAATTTATAAACACCGGATTTATTATTTTTATGTTTTTTCTTTGTTATTTTTTATAAATTTACTTAGATTATTGTTTGTTTTAAATGCAATTTTAATGTTCTTTTTATGCAGTATAGAAGACTGTAGGTTGACCGATATAAGTATCTTAAATTTATTTCCTTCTTTGGGTCGTACAGGGTAAATTTCTGAAAGTGATTTTTAATAGTTTTTTGATTTAAAATATTGTCAGTTATTTTGGCATCATATATAGCTATTTGTTTAAGTAGGTTTAATTATTTTTGAAAATTATCTTTGTTTAAAGGTATATTAATTAATCTGTGTATCATGCTATGATATCCTGCTAGTTTTTGTGCTAATGGGTGCATTAATTTATTATTGATGGTTGTGTCGGTATGTGTAGGTTTGTGAAAAACTGAAAATTCGTGTTTATTTGCCACCTTTGTTATGTTCAGTACTTACGGGTACTAGCTAGGCCATGGTACGATCTCTTAAAATCCTTTATCTAATAGTTTTTCCAGTTTTAAATATATGTTCTAATTTGACATGGAGTTCTGCCTCGTTTGGTCCTGAGGATCACCTTATATAGGTCGAAAGGTAGACTAGAATAAAATTCTGAGCTTATAGAGATTTATTATTGACCAATTCCAACCAACCCTCCTGTACAAAATATCAATCAAGGTCACGATTCAAGTAGAAAATAAATTATCACAATTAACTTAAGATAACTTTTAAAAGAAATCGTAAATATTCTGTTTCTAATTCTGAGCTTATAGAGATTTATTATTGACCAATTCCAACCAACCCTCCTGTACAAAATATCAATCAAGGTCGCGATTCAAGTAGAAAATAAATTATCACAATTAACTTAAGATCACTTTTAAAAGAAATCGTAAATGTTCTGTTTCTAATTTATTTAACAAATAAAAATTCACAAAAAATACACCAAATCTCGAATACTCTACAAATGTGCCATAAATCAGGCACACTCAATTTTCAAGACTGTCGGGTGGAGATTAATGACAATTTTCCCGAGAATCTGTCGGTTCTTAATTTAAAATACGGTTTTGTAAAATATAAATATTAGTATGATACTTCTCAAGAAAAAAAAATTGTAATTACAATTGGTACTATGGGTCTAAGGCCCCATAGTCGGACGGTCGGCCTCACTTACCCAACTGTGATTTTTTTAAATAAGAATATATCATATTTGATTTGCACATGCACTATTAATTATATTTGGGTTATGCACGATGTGTCTTCGGCTCATTTTAATCGAAATGTGCGTCAATATCTGGATCAGACTTACGAAAATCAGTGGATCGGTAGAGGCGGACCAGTTCAGTGGCCAGCTAGGTCACCAGACTTAAATCCTTATGATTTTTGTGTATGGGGTTTTCTCATAAGCCATGCGTACTCCGCTCCAATACAAACGCCTGCGCAGCTCTGGTTGCGAATTCAAAATGCCTGCAATGAGTTCAGACAAATGCAGAATATTTATAGACGTATCAGACGTTCTCTAAAAAAAAGAATTACATTATGCCTTCAAACTAACGGTCATCACTTACCTTTATTGTTGTATTGCCTTGAAATAAATACACCTTAGTTTATTATTATTAAAAAATTTGATTTGCTTGCATCGACGCATTAACTTACAATTGCTCGAGAACGGTTACCTTTAGCGTTGCTGAGTAAGTATAGCTTTTTTGCCAAAAAAGTTAAACCAAATTATGATTCCTCACCCAAAAAATACACCGAATGCCCAATTTCGTGAGAAAATGTTGTATGTATCTCCGTAAGGAATCATTTCCGGACCTAGGTTAATATGATTTTTTTTATGTAGAATCACTCCCTTCATTTTGTAGGGGTTGTTCGTGGACACCCTGGATATGTACAGGGTGGTCCACTTAAGATGCTCCTATACTTTATCTCAATAAATAAGACACTGAGAAAAAAAAGTTAAATACAAAAAGTATTTGACCCTAAGTATATTTTTTATTTATAATATTTTTATGTGTACAGGGTGTTCCATTGTCAGGACAGTAAGCAACTTTTTTCTTTTTAATGAAATGTTATGAATATTTTTAGAAATTCTAATTCTACGCTTGATTTTGATTTTTTTTGTCATCATAGCATACGAAATTTTGAGTAGAAAAATTAACTTTTCTAATTTTTTTCGGAAAAACGGGTTTTTGGAAAAATGTGATTTTTTTACACCTAAAGACTAAAATTGTGAATTTGGTTATGGATCCGTGGGAGTGGTTAATATTTAATACTCTGGCCTATCAAGAGCGAAAATCCATTATACAGGGTGGTGACAAATGACCATAAAAAAAATGTTTTTGTAACTAAAAAACTTAATTTTTTTAAATGAAACACCCTGTATTTAGTTTTATTGTGTTTAGGATTTAATTCTGCAACATTCCATATATATATAGTTTATATTCCAAAAAATATTAGTTTAGAAGTTATGACCAATTTTCTATAATAATTCAGGTATTTTTGTTAAAAATCTAACTAAACGTAAATAATATCCTATTATAAGTTTTTTTTAACATTATAATTAAATTTAACATTAAATCAACAAGTAATGCAAGAAAGAAAGTAACTAATTACTTATTACAAAGCATTTTCGACATAAGCCCCGCCCCGTCTTTGGCAATCCAAGTAGTATACATGGTTTCAATTCTCGCAATAGCATTTCTAACCGCGTCTGTTGCATTAAGTCTTTCTACCTCTTGCCTAATTCTCCTTTTTAAATCTTGAACAGTATTACACCTATTTTTATACACCTCGTTTTTTAGGTTGCCCCATAAAAAATCCAGGGGTGTTAAGTCGGGGCTCCTCGCTGGCCAATCTATGGTCCCGTACCGACCAATCCAAAATGGAAACCGTTGATTCAAATAATTTCTAACAGGCACTACAGTGTGATGTGGAGCACTATCTTGTTGATAAACAAGCCCTTCTTTAATATCGTTCGGCAGATTGTCAATTAATGGAAATATTTCGTTCTCCAACAAATTTAAATACCTCTCACCATTCAGAACAAAGTCATAAAATACTGGACCTATTATTCGATCACGGATAATACCACACCACACATAAACACTTCTCCGACCCTGTTTTTTCATTTCTTTTACACGATGTTCATTTGAGTTACACCAGTAATGAGTATTTTTTCGGTTGAACATGCCGGCCGTATTGAAAATTGCCTCATCGGTAAATAAAATATTTTTAAAAATGTTAGTTTCAAAATGGTGGTCCATCATGAGAGAACAATAAAACATTTAAACGGATGGTAGTTATTATCAGTTAAAGTCCTTTGAACACTTTTGTTTATTGATTACAACTCCACGTTCAAGATAACGAACAATTCGTGAAAAAATATGTTTGGTGGGTACCCGTCTTGCAGGAGACAACAACCGATACTCCCGCAGGGCTAATGCTGGACTCTTATTATTTCTTATGTAACATTCATGAAGATTTAAACGCTCTTGGACACTGTATAAAGCCATTTTTCCTTTAAAAAGAGTTAAAGGCAACCAAATGTCAAATAAAAACTGTGTATTTATTATTGGTGTCCAGACAACAATTTTACTAGTTTTATTTTTCCATGGATATCTTGTAAAATTAAGATGCGTTTAGAAATGCTATTATTGCGAAAATTAAAACCGTAACCGTAATATTATACTACTTGTATTGCCAAAGACGAGGGTTAATGTCGAAAATGTTTTGTAATAAGTAATTAGTTACTTTCTTTCTTACATTACTTGTTGATTTAATGTTAAATTTAATTATAATGTTAAAAAAAAACTTAGAATAGGATATTATTTAGGTTTAGTTACATTTTTAACAAAAATACCTGAATTATTATAGAAAATTGGTCATAACTTCTAAACTACTAATTTTTGGAATATAAACTATATATACGGAATGATGAAGAATTAAATCCTAAACACAATAAAAGTGCTAAATACAGGGTGTTCCATTTAAAAAAATTAAGTTTTTTTAGTTACAAAAACATTTTTTTCATTTGTGAGCACCCTGTATAATGGATTTGCGCTCTTGATAGGTCAGAGTATTAAATTTTAACCAGTCCCATGGAACCATAACCAAAATTCACAATTTTAGTCTTCAAGTGTGACAAAAAATACTCAAAATCAAGCGTAGAATTAGAATTTCTAAAAATATTCATACCATTTCATTAAAAAGGAAAAAGTTGGTTACTGTCCTGGCACAATGGAACACCCTGTATACATAATAATATTATAAATAAAAGAGGGTCAAATACTTTTTGTATTTAACTTTTTTTTTCTCAGTGTCTTATTTATTGAGATAAAGTATAGGAGCATCTTAAGTGGACCACCCTGTACGTAAACCTAATTTAACTCGTATTCGTCAAAATCGGCAAAGCCGTTTAGACAATGTGCGCGAACAAAAAAAAACATGTCGAATTGAAAACCTCCTCCTTTTATGAAGTCGGTTAAATATGGTATTGTATGTACCTTTTTCAAAGTTTCAGTTTTATTTTTAGCAGACCGTAGCTCATTTATAGTAAAATTTTGTCAGCATGCTAATTTGAGCTCTTACTCTCATTAAACGATATAAACATGTATTTATCATGTCAATCAAGTTGAAACGATAAGAAAAAACACTAATCATATTAACTCAGCTTAAGGTTAAACCTCTTTAGGTAGCTTAAATAATGGGTTTTAAATAGCGATTAGCGAATCACAATCAGTTCTCCCGAGTCTTTTCGCGGAAAATGATGTTTTACGTCAAAGGACATAATATGGTTTATCTAACACAGATTATAGGCCAGGAAAATAATAAATGTAATAGGCATTTTTATAAAACTCTTATTCAAATCTTGTAACTTTTGAAGCAGTTCCCGTATTCAAAATTGACTGAAATTTGGTAGACATACATAAATAGGATGACGATACAAAATTGTGGTGTGGTGTCCAATCGTGAATGTCTTATACAGGGCGCGTAAAAAATAATGCTAAAAGTACAAAAGGTAAAATAAAAAATAAGGTAAATATATGAAAAATAGCTTTTATTTATAAACTATTGAAATGAAAAATGAAAAATAATTAAACTTACATAAAGATAGAACTTTTAAAAAGTTGAATATTTTCTTAAAAGCTTAAGGTGTGAGACGTCTTCAGACTTGAAATAAAGCCCCAGAGGCTTGTAATGGGCTCAAAGTCTTTCGTCTTTCGAGCTCTCAGTGTCAATTCACCACATATTTAACAGAAACCGTTCTGGTGTTTTCCAGAAACATCGGGTATCGAGAATACTAGAAGCGACGACAGGGGCCCTGGGATAAGTAGCCGATCCTTCGAGCACTAGGGGGTTGAGACTTTGTAGATGGGAGGTTATCCCTAAACAAGGATTTTCGTGCAGAACAGTGAACAGGACATACAGATTTGAAATTTCGGGATGCTAAATATGTGTGCAAAATATGGGTTGCAAACGAGAACGTATAAAGAGCTCTACATTAGTTTATTTTATTTGTCCTGATTGATACTACTGGTAAAGATTTATTAATGAAATTATCACTAAGAAATTAGTTATCCAAATTACCTCATATTTCGCAAAAAAAACAAGTGTTACATAGAAACAAACTGGTAATGTTTAAATAGTTAACAAATCAGCCTGTAAGAAAACTGTTTTATTAGATTTATTTCAAATTTCGTGCAAGCGTTAAGTGCAGTTTAAAAAAGCAACGTAAAAAAATTTCTTATTCAATTAACTTCAAATTTGTCACAATAATTAAATGTGATATAGAAATAAACTTGTTACGGAAGATAATGGCGGTCTTAAAAAAAATAAATGTAAAAACTACTTATTCAATTTATTTTAAATTATGCCCAAAAGTCAACTTAAATTGAACAAATTTATTTATTTATATTTAGATAAATATTTACATTAGTACAATTTACAATATTTAATAATCGATTTGTCTCGTCGACAGTATATTCAATAATGCTACTTGTAGAAGTAGTTCTAAATATTTCGTTAGAAACTTGTCTGGAAGGGTTTTATGAAGCTCCAATTTGGAATGTATTCACATCACTATGTCCAAAAATGTTTTCTGCTATAGATAATTATTATTTATGGACTTTTCGACGTACCCCTCGGTGACGGCTGCCGATTTCCATCCTCCTTGACTTTTTAAAACATACATAGATGCACCAGCATCAGCTAATAAAGAGGCAGATGTTCGTCGAAAACAATGTCCAGTATATAATGACGGATTTGGTAGTCTTAAGAATACTGCTACTTTTTGGGGTAGTTTAACAAACGTATTTTTACCAACTGGCTGCGTAGTGCATTGATTGTTTCGGTAACGAACGAAAAATCGCAAATGAGGAGTCTCAGCTTTTCTTAAAGCCATATACTTGGGGCAGATTTCAGTAAATTTGACAGAAATTTGGCCAATAAAATTTCTATCAATTTTGTTTTTGATATTTTTAATATTAATCATAATGGAACACAGTTAGTAAAAACAGCATTTTCAAGAAAAAAATATATACTCTCTGAAACTTATTTTTTATTAATTCTGACAACTTAGCAGCTATATTAAATACAAATTTAAAATCCTAAGTTCACCCCTTTGCGAATGCAGTGGCGTAACAAAATATATTTATTTTTTTCTGAAAATACATTGAAAAAAAAATGAAAAAATGAATAGCGTGTTAGTATTATTTACATTTTTGGATCCTCTATACAGTAGTTTATGAATATTTTATGAATAAAGTTATATAAACATAATTTGTATTACTACTAGCTATGTTGTCGATATGATAAACAAAAATATAAAATCCTAAGCTTGCCCCTTTTAAAGCACAGCGGCGTAAACATATGTGGCTTAGGCCATGACAGTTGAGCTTCCTAAACATAACTGGCCATGCATAACTATCATTATAAACAATTATCATTTTGACAGAGCGATTGCGTTTCGCCATTCCGCGTTTTTTTTCGAGTGTATTGCTAAAATTTGACCGTTCTTGTGTGTGTAAAACCTTAAAAAATGCCCCTCGATAGAAGATCTCATGAAGAGTCACGTTTAGTGGTTTGCTACTGTTGTTTTAACAAAGCTATAAAGCACTTCAAAATATCGGGTAAAGTAGAACAATTAATTAAAAATATGTTTCCTCATTTCGACAAGACTAGCGAGTGTACTCCACTAGTTTTATGCGGTAGTTGCTACAGCAAAATAAAGAAGCACACTTTAACCCAAGTGGTGGATTATGAAACTCTCAAAATCAGACTTAAGCGAAATGAAAAAAAGTGTAGCTGTCCAATCTGTGAAGTTGCTCGATCTAACCCCAGACAAAACCTGCCTTTAAAATGTATTATCCAAAAACGTAAAGTGGGTAGACCAGCCATAAACAATGATGCCGATGTTATCAAGCCAAAATCTATCAAGTTGTGTAGTTTGTGTAATTCTAAATTACAAAAGGGTTTAAAACATACTTGTACAACAACTACAAGAGTGGTGAACACGGTCAGACTCGCAAGTGGATGCGAACAACAGGTGGCAAGTAAAATTGTTCAAAAAGAGGAATCAGTTCAGTGCAGCTCTTCATTGGTGCTAAACAAAGGTAAAGGTGTTGGTATGAAAATAGGTATCAAGCGTCAAAATGGGACACCAGATCAGCAAAAGGTAATTCTAAATGTTTTTCAAAATATACAGAAAGATTGCAATTTATCATTTAATTCAATGAGAAAAATAAGCGATCACTTGCGAAGTGCAGGTAAAAAACTGGTTGAACCAAATGTTCTTCCTAATATTAAGAAATTATCTCATAAACTTGACGAATACTTTGATTTTGAAATGCTGAATGATGTAACGATTGGAAAAAATGAATTTTCTTCTGCTCCTTTCGTATATTGCAACAATTTGCCGCAGTTGACTGCTTATCTTTTGAATGAAAGAAATGTTGGGGACTCTTTTCATGTAAAAATTGGAATTGATAGCGGAGGTGATTCTCTAAAAGTATGCTTGAATTTGTTGCCATATGATAACACTGAAGTAGACCATAAACATAAAAGTGGTGGTATCAACAAACTTATGATTATTGGATTAGGACCAAAGATGATCGAGTCCTACAGTAATATTGAATTAATATTTAAAACTATCAATTTGAATTCACTTTGCGGACTTTGTGAATACACGTTTGCTGCTGATCTAAAATTAATAATGATGCTGCTGGGACTTCAGGCGAATTCTTCTTCACATCCCTGTCCATGGTGCGATGTATTTTATAAAGATTTGGAAGGTAAAGGGCAATTAAGAACGATTCACAACATTTCCGAACAAAATATCTTATGGAAGAACACTGGTGGGAGACTTGACAAAGTCAAAGATTTTAGTAAGCTATCAATGCTAATAAAGAGCCTATTAATTATTTCATGAATGTCCTATTTTTTAGAAAACTGTATTAATATTCCATTGATTACCGGATGTGAGCATACCCCAATCATAAAATATATTCCCCCTCCAGAATTGCATTTACTTATGGGTGTTGTGCAAAGGATATTTTTTGAAACGAGATGTTCCTGAAGCTGCTGACGAATGGATCAAAAGAGCAGGGGTTAAACTCGATCATTATCAAAAACTCAACGGAAATAATGCTAGAAAACTGCTTAAGAAGGTGGATCTGCTAAATAGTATATGCCCAGGTATAAGATAATAATATTTCGTCATATCGTATGGTTATACCTATTTTGTTTTTGTTATGAATTTCATTTCTTTTTTAGGAAACAGATATACGACGGTATTGACAGCCTTTAACAAAGTGGTTTCAAGTTGCTTTGGCTGTAGTCTGGATGCCAACTACGAAATTTATATAAACGAATTTAAAGAAGAACTTCAAATAGCAAAAATAACATACAGTCCCAAGATACACGCGGTTATTCATCATGTTCCTGATTTTATCAAAATGACAAATATTGCTTTAGGTTTTTTTTCTGAGCAGGCTTCAGAACAATCCATTCCATAAACTACATGCAAAAAATTACAATCTTAATATTTAATCTGAAAACTATCCACAAAATTTATTACGCTGTATTTGTTCGTACAATGCTAAACATATTTAATAACTTGTAGTTAATTATTGTTACTTATTTAAATTTTACTTATATAACTTTATTCATAAAATATTCATAAACTACTGTATAGAGGATCCAAAAATGTAAATAATACTAACACGCTATTCATTTTTTCATTTTTTTTTCAATGTATTTTCAGAAAAAAATAAATATTTTTTGTTACGCCACTGCATTCGCAAAGGGGTGAACTTAGGATTTTAAATTTGTATTTAATATAGCTGCTAAGTTGTCAGAATTAATAAAAAATAAGTTTCAGAGAGTATATTTTTTTTTCTTGAAAATGCTGTTTTTACTAACTGTGGGAACAATCCAAATCAGTTACATCTTCCACCATCTCAACCAACTCCTTACTTCTACCACCAAAATAAGGGTTACCTTCATCATTGAAAATTGGATGTCTGGGGCATCCATTAAAACTTCATCAACCAGGACACCAATGAGGATCTTTTTTTTGAGTTATAATTAGCCTGTAAAATTTGCTAATGCCTATATTATTTATAACGTTGGGCATAATTTTCATCATAGAATAATGTGCGAAAAGCGTCGAAGGTGATTAAGTCCGCCATCTTACAAATATCTGATATTATGCTTCATATATTTTCCTTGATTTGGACGGCAAAATATCTTCTAGTGCCTCTTCAGCTGGTTTTTTTAAATCAAAAGTTTCCATTTCGATTTATAATCACGAAATTAATGACACTAATATAGTCAAAAGCAGTGTTATTAATTTAAGTTTGTTTTTCTTTTATTATGTGTAATCATATCCTCCGCATAAAATCCAGAAGATGAATTAGATAGACCTATGATATTTTCACATAAAAAAAGAAGATAAACATATAAATACCAGCAGTTGCAAAAATCTTTGAGCTTTGTCACTTCAAAGTCAGATTGAGAAGTCAGTGACAAAATGAGTAATAAAAAAAATGTTCGGTTTTTTGCATCCACAAGCGAAATAAATGGTATTAAATCTCACAAAATATTACGAAAATGAAAATTCACCGGCCAATATCCAGGAGACAGTAGCAAAAGCTCTGGGAATCGGTATAACGACTGTGCAGAAAATTGTGCATGAAAAAAAGCATAATTTACTACCGAAGAAAATTAAGAAATGTACACGAAAAAAGCCAAAGACAGAAGACTTAAGTGACAATGTAAAAATGGATGTTCGTAATGCAATTTACGATTTATACACATCAAAAACTAATATAACCCTTCAAGTTTTAAAAGAAGCTTTAAAAAATCGAGGCATATTGGAAATTGGACTAAAATCGTTGACAAAATTAATCAAAATTTTGGGTTTTCGGTATAAAAAGGACTGCAATCGAATCGTGCAAGTTGCCACATATAGCAAGTCAGCGTATCCAGTTTTATACATACAAAAATACACGGAAAATGTTAATTAAAAATTTGGTATTGGTATTTTTAGAAAAGACTTGGAAGTGTCAAGAGAAAAAAGGGATGTGGGACGCGAAAACGATTCATCATTTTGGATGCAGGTTCTTCAACAGGATTTCTTCCAGGTGCAAGTTTACTGTTTTCTTCAACATCCAAAAGTGTGGACTACCATGATAATATGAACTGTGAACTGTTTGAGAAGTGGTTAAAAGAACAACTGATTCCAAATTTAGATGCTCCATCTTTCTGGACAATGCATCTTATCAATCAAGAATCTTAAATAAATAACCTTCATCCTGGAAGAAAAGTGTTATTTATGACTGGCTAATAAAACAAAAACAAAATCCTTTACCAAATATGCTGAAACTAGAACGTCTTTTAATGGTAAAATCTATTAAAAAACCAACAATATATGCCGTAGATGAAATATTACGGGAAAATGGACATGAGGTTTTACGACTGCCGCCATACCATTGCCAGTTTAACGCAATAAAATTAATATGGGCTGGGGCAAAATCATATTAAAAGGAACACGTGAACGATGGTCTTACATCAGATGAAGTGCAAATTGTTGGGCAAAATTCATTAAATTATATTACGCCGGAGTACTGGAAGAAATCTGTGGAACATACAGAGAAACTAATATGGGATTGGTGGAATCGAGAACGAGTTCTAGATGTCGAAATAGCACAAATGATCATTGCGCCATTTGAGGACGACTCAGAAGATGAGGACTTTTTAAGTGATGATGATATTTTTTAGTCTATAATATTAAAAAGTTTCTGAAGGATTATATTAGTCTTTGACGTGTATAAATCATAAATTGCATTATGAATATCCATTTTTACATTATAACTTAAGTCTTTTGCCTTTGGATTTCTTCGTGTACATTTCGTAATCTTCTTCGGAATTAAATTATGTTTTTTTTTTCATGCACAAGTTTCTGTACATTCCTTATACCGATTCTCAGAGGTTTTGCCACTGGCTTCTGGATATTAGCCAGTGAATTTTAATTTAAAAATTGTTTTATTAGATTTGACACCATTTTTTTGCCATTTTAAGGGCCTGTCCACGGTCTCCCGACCTAACGCCAATGGATTTCTACCTGTGGGGTCATCTCAAAACCTTGGTGTATTCCTCTCCGGTTGCTACTAGGAGGAACTTTTACAGAGAATCACGTTTCATTGCGATATGATAAGGAACAATGCATGCATGAGAAAAATACAAGCATATATATATATATATATATATATATATATATATATATATATATATAGCCTGTAATTTTAGACTAAAATTTGAAGAAATCGCATAAGTAGTTTTTTAACTGTACCGCGAACAGACAGACTGACGGACAGACATACCTACAGACAGTTGAGAAAACATGTTATACAGACAATTGAGAAAACATGTTTTGAGACATCAGCATTTAGGAACCCTTAAACGTAAAGATCTGAAAAAATCTCACGAGGGAAGTAACAACAAATTATCTTGTGTTTTTAACAAAAGTGTATAATATTTTTGCAAAATAAAACTTGCACAGGGATGACCCGCATTTAAATAAATGACACTGTATAAGTGGTTAGATTTTTAGGTCAAGCGGGGCTCATAATTCTTGGTGATTGATAAAAAAATCTCACTTTCATTAAGTGACTGTACAAACAGAACATATCCTGATTGTTCCACTGATTCGAACCGCCTTCCGACTTTATTAAGGCGCTTGCCATTTTGTGTATTTTTGTTTTTGCCAACCAAAAAATTGTGGCTATCTTAATAATATTGCGTAATATAATAAAAAAAAATATTTTCTTTCTCCCTGTATATATGTAAATAGCCCATCGAGATTTAATAGCTCGATAGAAGAATCACACAACATTTTGGTATTCACTGTGTTTTCTGATTTGATTCATAATGTTGGTGACCTTTGGACCCGCACGATAAGACCGCATTCGACTATAACTACGTGACTTCATATTTCAAAGCACACGAATCAAATTTGTATCTGTTACTTACAATAATTTGTTACATTATGAGGTTTGAATTTGCACCTAGACATTATATTATTTAGTAATATTGATCCCGAAAGTGCAAAAAATAATTAAAATGCCTTAAACCCTTGAATGGTTGTTGCTCTCATTCGCGGGATTAAATGAGTCACTTTGTACTTTGTTATGACTCATTTTAATTTAAAAGGGAAAAGCCAAATTTGGGCAATTGTTTTTATATTTTCCCCCTATATTTTTTGTATGGTTTTTTGAAAAATATCATTTAGATCAGTGGTGTAACTAGAAACAGGGCCGAAAAAGTACTGATGACTAAAAAAAGTCTTCCATACTCTCATCTCAATCCCCTGTTGGCTCCTTTGCACATTATCACTGGGATCCCTGACATCATTCGCGTGGACTGGCGGAGGTGCTGATATGTCACTTTAGTGGTAGTTAAACAATTTGCCCAGTCTTTTTCCTTACAGCACGCCATAAATATAATGTTTGTAGTATATTCCTTCTTGGTCTATTATATCGTCGGCACATGACACCCAAATACGTTTTACTACACATTAAACAACTATCAAAGGTAATTAATTCGAAGATTACATTTATCAAGCGAGGATTACCGTTTCATTTTTTATATTGTTTTAAACATTACTTATGAGAAACTGAGTTTGTTCATGAAATCGCCATATAATCCTTCACCTTCCTGTTCGTTATCTCGATATTTTTGGCCTTTAATATTGATATGACCTTTATGTTTTTTTTTTAAATAAACGATACGATGATTTATTAAATATACAGGGTAGAGGGATGCAGAATTAGTGCACTTTACCTCGAATTTTGCATAAAATTCGACTATGACATAGGGCTAAATTGTTAAAATGTTGGTAAGGAACATAGATACAGGATGATCCAACGAGTTCGGAACAAAGCCATTTTCCAGATGATTTTAAGAAACATTTATATCGAAAACCATGATTTTGAATGACAAATATCTTAACAGAAATCGAACAACTAAATATACCATAAAAAATTCTTGAAACTGTACATTCTGGCAGATCGGAATGCACAATAATTTCTCATCTTGCTACCAAAACAATAGCAATAGAAAACAGCGTCTCAACTTTAAAAGTAGGTTGTTAAAAAAAACAACGAAAACAAAACAATACAATACAAAAAAGAAAAGGTGTTTAAAATCTTTTTCATTTACTTCCTGACAGTAGACCAAATTATGTGGGAAAACATTTAATACATTAAAAAGAATCCCAGCCTCCTTAATTCGTCTACATTCGATTTTTATTCGCTCCTTTAAATCCTCGAGGTCAAGAGGATATCAATACAGCTTCGAGAATAATGGGGTACACATTTCATCCTTGTTCAGTCTTGTAATAACTTTGCGCGAATAAAATATTTGTCCATAAAACGTTTTCTTCGCACTTTTAAACAAAATCTCATGACAAAAATTAAAAATTTAAAGCAACTTTTAGCAAATAATGATCACACCTATTTTTCCACTTTAACGTATTATTCAACGCTGTAAGGTGATATATTTCTAAATATCCTTAAAAAAATAAGAGATTAAATGATAAATTCGGTTATTTCAACTGGCAGATTTAATACGTATGTTTTTAAAATCTATGCAAATGTGTATTTTTCATAAAAGGCAGGTTATGGTTAGCAATTAAAAATGAGTATGATTATAGTTAGGCAATATAACAATATTATATTGTTTAACTAAATAAGCAGATTAAACTACAATAAATGATAACGGTTTCTTGGGTGAATTTCCATTACGAAAAATCATTTACAATTGCAAAGTAATTGACTCGTCTTAAAGGATTGAGGATCACAAAAGTCATTTTATGATTGAATATTGGACTTTACGTTCAGGCCCATCTTAAGCCACGTGGCACTTTAAGATATGGGAGCCCCTTTACCTATTTGAGTAATCAGCGAAAATAAATAATTTTTAGTTTTAATAATATTAATAATAATAATAATTAGGTTAAAGCGGAAGAAGACAGACACAAGTGCTTGGAGGAACAAGAGGACTTTGCAATGACAACACAAGAAGTTGCAAAAACAGTCAAATACACGCATAACTGGAGATGTCCTGGACTAAATAACATTCACAACTTCTGGTACAAACAGTTAACCTCCACACATGAAGCTCTCACTCGCCAAATTAATGAAATTATTTTAAAACCTAGTACACTCCCCAGTTTTCTCACCCAAGAAATAACATACCTTAAACCCAAAAACTCAGACACTAAGAATCCGTCAAATTACGACCTATTACATGTCTTCCAATCCTATATAAGATCATCACAGCCACAATTACCAGGAGAATATAGGACACAAAAACATTCTAACGGAACAGCAAAAAGGGTGTAGGAAAAACAGCCGAGGATGCTAATTATAGACAGCGTCAGCATGGAACAAATCAGGAAAAATCATATAAACCTTTACACTGGTTACATAGAATATAAAAAATCCTTTGATTTACCCTCGACATCAACATGGAATTTGGTATAAGTAAATGCAAGCTACTTTATATCAAGAGGGGACAGTGGAAAGACCACCCTACAACGGAAACAATCAACAATGAAACCATAGATAACATGCTAAAAGAAGAAACATACAGATACCTAGGCTTTCATCAAAGCACCAAAATTAACCACACTCATATCAAATCAGATCTCAAGACGGAATTTAAAACCAGACTCACAAAACTACTAAAAACAAAACTGAACTCAAGAAATCTAACGAAAGCTATTAACACCTTCGCCATACCTATTCTCACGTATTCGTTTGGTATCATTAAATGGTCACACACAGACATAGAAAACATTCACATTCTCATACGCTCTGAATTCACTAAATACAGGAAGTTACATCCCAATGCATGCAAGGAAAGACTAACAATCGAGAGAAAAGAAGGAGGAAGGGGAATTATAGATGTACAACCGATAAATAAAAAACAAATTTACGAACTCAGAAAATTCTTCTACAACAAACAAAGCTCCACAAGGCAATAGTGAAGGCAGACAAGACTTATACACCACTCGAACTGTCTCAAACGAGCCACGCAGCAGTCGCACACAGTCACATCCAATCACAACTAGAGAAGATGAACACCTGGTCTGAAAAAACACTTCACGGAAGACACAGATACCACATAAAGCAAGACCATATACATAAAAAGCTTTCATATACGTGGTTGCAAGAAGGGCAGCTGTTCCCCGAAACAGAAGTCCTCCTGTTTGCGATCCAGGACAAAGTCACAACAACCAAAAACTAGCAAAAGCATATCATCAAGAACATAACCATTGAAGACGACAGGTCCAGAAGATGTCACCAGCAGAAAGAAACGATCGATCACATAATGGTCGGAACTAAATACACCACGAGGCAACTCAGCAGCGAAAGTCGTTCATCAAGCATTAACCACAACGTACAAACAAATGGAGAACACAGACCCTTGCTACCATTATACACCAACATCCATACTTGAAAACGAAGCCTACAAGCTCTACTGGGACATTGACATCCATACAGATAAAGCAATCCCCGCAAACAGACCCGGTATCAACTTTCAATCCAAAACAAAAAAAATCACTGATTTAATTGGCTGTCCCCATCGTCTTGAACATCCAAGCGAAATACAGTGAAAAGATCGCCAAATACACCGACTTAGCAATGAAAATAAAAAGGCTATGGAAACAGGAAAGAGTCAACAACGTTTACACCGCATTTGGCTCAATTAGGACTTAATACAGACACTCATAGGAATATCCAGAAACTGGTCATTTTGAAAACATGTAGCATCGTTAGATCATTTCTTAATACACACTATCCCACCTTCTGTATATGGATGATATTAAGCTCTATGGTGGAAACCATAATCAACTAAAAAAGCTTATTTACGTGACAAACACCTTTTCGAAAGACATCCATATGGAATTTGGAATGAAAAAATGTAGTAAAGCCTTAAACATGTTAAAAGTCAAAGTCATTAATTGAATTGAAGTCATTAATGGTGATGTATCCCTACCCAATGGAGAAATAATTCAAGCGATGAACCAAAGAGAGACCTACAAATACCTAGGATTCCAACAAGCTAGACTGTTCCAGAATAAGCAAGGAAAGAACAAGATGAAATACAGAATAACAGATGAAATAAACAGTGCGAGTTCTTCTGAAGACAGAACTGAACTCCGGAAATCTCATTATAGCAATTAACACATATGCTGTGCCCGTGCTGACCTATAGTTTCTGAATCTTGGAATGTACTAACACGAAGCTAGAAGGACTACAGCGAACTACTCGCCTAATGATGACCAAGTACACCACTCAAGGTCATCAACTGTCCGAATGACCTTATCACGAAGAGAAGGTGGAAGATCCCTTGTTGACTTGAACAGTTATATAAATGCAAAACAGATAAAATTTTAATATTAATAAATCGTTTTTAGAGAACCTGTCTCTCTAAAGAAAATGCGTCAAAATTAAACAAAACTGCTAAAATAAGTTAAAAGTCAGTCGTACGTTCACTTAATATTTACAAAAAGGCTATCTAGGTCGAAATAACAAAGAACTGTTTTGATATTTACCTTTACCATACCTATTCAAGTAACAAGCTCAAATATTTTTTTTTAATTCCAGCACCTTGTCCGTCCGACAATTCAGTACAAGCTTACTTCGAGAGCAACGACTGTACCAAGTTCTGGCAGTGTTCTAATGGCGTCCCCTACCTGATGCCTTGTGCGGCCGGCACTCACTGGGACCAATCGCTGTGGACTTGCGTTCATATAGCCGATTCAACCTGTACGGGACAAGGATGGTCCTCTACTGAGGTAAGAAAAAATACCTTCATTTTAAAAACTAATCTATGGCTACGGTAACTATATCCTTACTTTTAGACGTTGTGCTTATTTCCTTTAATATCTTTGATACTTGCATTAATAGCAAATTTAAAACTCTTAGTTTTTAACATTTTCCACTGTTCATATAAGTTTAATATATTTTGGCAATTTTTTCGAAACTTGAGACCACTGCGAAGATGCACTCGCCATTCGATACGTTTCTTGACAAAAATAGGTATGTCTAGGTAAGAACAGAGAGAAGTAGATGCCAGAAAAATGAAAATACAGTACAGGGTGTCCGGATTTGGTTGCAAAAGCAGGGAATCTCGCTTATTTTTAAAGATAGAATAAAGATAGATAGAAGCCGTAAACAAAATTTTGATAGCCTTCTTCGTTTATGAGATACAGGGCGAAATAGAAAATTTTGCATTTTGAAACTAAAGCAAACTACTTTAAAAACAAATTTGAGGAAATCAAGCAAAATCCCAAAAAAATGTGGCAAATAATAAATGAAGAACTACAGTATAAAAATACTATCCAAAATAACCAAAATCTCTCGCTAAAAGATGATAACAATATTTTACAACAAAATAAGAAAATAGTTGCAGACATATTTAATAAATACTTCATAGATATTGGTAAAACAATGGCAGACAAACTCCCTTCCGGGAAAAAATATAATAACAACCAAATAAATTATCCGAGTATATTTTTAATGCCAGTATCTGAGGAGGAGGTAAAAAAAATTATAAACGGATTAAAACATAACTCTGCACCTGGATTAGATGGAATTACTAGTAAAATGCTGAAAGAAATACGAAATTTTATTGCTAAGCCTCTAACACATATTTTTAACTGTTCCATTTCGACGGTATAATTCCTCGTGAATTGAAGAAGTCGGTTGTCATACCTATTCATAAAGGTAAAGAGACTTATTTACCGGGCTATTACCGGCCGATATCTCTAATTAATAATATTGCAAAAGTATTGGAAGTTTGTATAAGGGACAGAATTATAAGCCACATAGAAAAACATAACATTCTTTCTCCGAGTCAATTTGGATTTCGTCATGGAAGATCAACGGAAGACGCACTTTATGAGGTATCAAACTTTATTTATAATGCTATTAATAGAAGTAAAAAACCCCTTGCGATCTTCTTGGATTTGGCCAAAGCCTTCGATACCGTACTGCATGATATTCTTCTAAACAAGCTAAGCAACTACAGAATAAGAGGATTATGCCATAACTTAATAAGGAGTTATCTTGAAGATCGGAAACAATGTGTAAGGGTACAAAATGATAACAGCAGTTTTGAAATAATACAGTGTGGTGTTCCGCAAGGAACCGTAATTGGACCACTCCTATTTTCCTTATATATTAATGACCTCCTTTGACTCACTACATCCAGCAAATTGGTCTCGTATGTAGATGATACTGTTCTTCTTGTACAAGGGGATACCTGGAATGCTACAGTGGAGCACACACAGTATAATTTATTTAGTATATGTAATAATTTAAGAATTTAGCAATAGGTAATTACAACAAAATTTCTTTTCTTTTGTACACACACAGATGATACATCTAGGTGTGCAATCATCTTTCAAGTAATATTGTAAACATTTTCTACATAATTTATTTGATTTGATTTGATTAATGTATAACAAAAAAAGAATAGGTCGCAAGACCAAACCTTTAGGGACTCCACTTGTAATCAATTTACAGTCAGAATCAGAACCATTTGCCCTTACAAATTGTTGCCTATTCTCGAGATAAGATTTAAACCAATTTAAAGAAATACCATGTTAAACACTAGAAGATGATCGAGATATTGAAGGCCACAGGAATAGACAGCGAAGATCTGCGTATCATAACCGAACTCTATTGGCACCAAACATCAGAAGTCAGAGTAGAGCAAGCAACTTCGGAAAGTGTTTCTATCAGGAGAGGAGTGAGACAAGGCTGCGTGCTTTCACCACTTCTCTTTAACGTATACTCAGAGGCCATATTTAAGGAGGCTCTAGAAGGAACTGACGGAGGAGTTAGAATAAGCGGTAAAGAAATTAACAACATCAGATATGCCGATGACACTGTAATGTTTGCAAATAGCCTCGCAGAATTACAACATATTATGGATCGTGTAGTATATTACAGTAAACTATATCGACTCTCCGTAAATGTATCCAAGACCAAGACGCTTGTGTTTTCTAAAAATGCAATACGTGCAAATCTGCAAATTGATGGAAGTACCGTGAGCAAGTATCCTCATATAAATACCTGGGAACTATAATTAACGAAAAATGCGACCCAAAGAAGGAGATACGGTCAAGAATAGAACAAGCTAGAAGGGCCTTCATAAATATGAGGAAATTCTTTATAAGAACGGATCTAAGCTTAGATTTAAGAGTTCGCATGTTAAGATGCTACATTTTCTCCACGTTATTGTACGGATGTGAAGGTTGGACCCTTGATCCTGAGACTGAGAAAAGGATAGAAGCATTTGAGATGTACTTATACCGAAGAATATTGCGCATATCATGGATCCAGAGAATAACTAACGTTGAGGTTCTTAACCATATGCACACAAAGAACTCATGTTTACTATCAAATGTAGGAAAACACAATATATAGGACATATAATGAGAGGAGAGAAGTATGAAATACTTAGAGTCATCATAGAGGGAAAAATCCAAGGGAAAAGATCAGTCGGAAGACGCCAAAATTCATGGTTAAAGGATTTGAGAAGATGGTTTCAATGTACATCACCGATATTTTTCGGGCAGCAGTTTCCAGAACTATGATTGCCATTTGGATCGCTAACATTCGACAGGAGACGGCGGCTAAGAAGAAGAAGAAAGAAATACCACGGATTTCAGTTTGTTTATCAAAATTTCATGACTAACACAGTCAAAGGCTTTTGCATAGTCACATAAAACTGAGGTGGTAGGGTGGTTGTTATTGAGGGATAAGTAGACACGGCTAAGCAACGAGAACATGGCGTCATCGGTGCGCTTGTTGGATAAAAATCCGAACTGATTCGGGGATATTATCTGATGATTAAGGAGAAATGGCATAACGCGATTCTTTTAAAATTTAATTTTGGCACTCAACTCACTAACTAAGCATAAATTAGATACAAGTTCCTTCTTCTAATGTCGAATGCTTGAATGTGTAGTTCAGATTCTAATGAGCTATAACACAGATCAGCAATAGTTGAGCTCTTTTTTAAGCAAATATATCTAAGAAACTTCTCTCTGAATTTATTCAATCTTGTTCACACGAACATTATAATAGGGATTCCAAATTACTATGCACTTTTCGAGGTGTGTACCTAACCAATGCTATATAGTATAGGTTGTTTATAAAATCTCAGGTATTTCTACTTATATTCCCAGCATCATCAATGGCTTACTACAAATTGAATATATGTGCTAAATAAAACTTAATTTTTCATCAAAAAGAATTTAAAACATCTGCTTTTTCGATTTTATAATTATTTAAATAGTATTCTGATAAAATATGATTTTTTAACCTACTGAATTGAATAAACTTACGTTTAGGGATATTTAAAAACAACCTATTTTTATTTTAATACAATTTTGTAAGGGGGTGAGCCTACATACGTTGTTCAGAAATTATGAACTCACCCGGAATGCATGAAATAAATATCGGAAACCAAATAATTTTAAAAACTTGCTGTTACAATCCCACCTTAAAGGTTTTGCTACTGAAATTAACAATAATGGAAATTTTAACTACGCCATACATAAAAATAGTTTTTAGTTTTTAACTCGAAATCCTTGCATCGCACGAAAAAAAGGTAAGAGATCAAATTTGCTCCAAACTGAGTGGGGATTTTAGGAATGATTTTTGTTTTCAGAAAAAGCAGTAGCGTACCATTTTTTCTTCAAGAATATTCAATAAAAAATCCTGTACGGACGCCACAGATAAAGAATTAAAAAATATTTCAAATCAAAAAATGCCTTTTGTTACTCAAATGCTGTTTACCAAATTTAATAACAATATCTCAAGTACTAAAAAAGTTATGACTAAATAACAATTTTTTCTCAAAACTTTAACACCCTGTATTTCGAAAACGAAGCATTTGCCGATATATGTTTATATAGAAAATTAGGGCTTATTTTGAATGCAGAATGCGCTGTTAAAGTTTGGACACTGCAATTCGGGACACCCTGTATGTCTACAGAGCCAACAATCACCGGTTATTCTGTTTACTAAAATTAAAAATAATTTAGATAAAAATGTGATTGATTTTCAGGCGCCTACAACTACAACTACGACGACTACAACAACCACTACACCAGCACCAACTACAACCACGACAACCACAACAACCACTACACCAGCACCAACCACAACCACGAAAGCTACAACTACTGAAGCTACAACCACAACCACGAAAGCTACAACTACTGAAAAACCATGGACAACTACGGAAGCTAAAACTACTGAAGCGCCAACCACAACAACGGAAGCTCCCACAACTACTCAAGCTCCTACCACCACTTCTGCTCCTATTAACACCGAAGAACCTACAACTGAAGAACCTTGGACAACCGAACTTCCCACAACATCGGCCCCTAACACTACTGAAGCCCCTGCCACAACAAAAGTTCCATGGACAAAACCTCCTAAAACAACTGAAATACCTTCAAGCGCTACCTCGACGGAAGCTGTCACTACTGAAGCTGCTACTACCGAAGCTGAAACTACTGAGGCTCTTACCGAGGAACCCACCACAGAGGAACCTGCTTCAGAGGAATCCGGAAATCCCCCTGGTGGTAAGTAGATTATAACTTATGTACATTAAAAGTATTCATCGAAATATTTGATAGATGCAGTTTATGCTTAACGTTATGTTCTTAAAACCACAATCCTGTCACCAATCACTGGTCTCGAAAGAGTCAAGGTTATTCAGTAACGGTCGCCAAGAGTTGAATATTTCAACGCTCATTTTACTGAAAATGCCAATCTAAACATAGAGGTAAGTTGTATATGTAAAGTCTTGAAAGCAAACACATATAAGCCGATATTTCGTAAAGATTTAATAGAATAAAATAAACTCACTTTATTTATGAAATCAGGCTTCGTAAAAGAAAATTAAAAGTAAATTTGATGGAGTCTCAAAGCTAGATGTAATTTAAAGAACAAAAAAAAATTACTGTTATGTTTTTTTTTTCAAAATACTGTTATGTAGCATGTTTTGCTACATAATTCATATTCCGAAGGCGGAATTGAGTTCTACTGGAAAAGTTATATAAGAAACAGTTTTCACATTTTCGATAAGATTTCTGATACGAGGGGGCCTGTAAATGCAATATTTTCAATTTAGCCCTCTATCTTTAGTTTTACGCAAAAGTACCCAAATTGTACCCCCTTGTACTACAACTACTATTATGCACAGGTGCACCTGGCAATTGTCCGCCAGAGGATGGCCCCGACTCCATCTATTTCCCCGACCCCGACTGCACCAAGTTCTGGCAGTGTTCCAACGGTGACGCCTACCAACACAAATGTCCGGCAGGTCTGCATTTCAATCCCGTCCTGAACGTGTGTGATTATCCCGACAGAGCTGGATGCAATGGTACTTCTGGTGAAGAGCCAACCACAGGTTACCCTGAAGACACCACCGTTTTTACCGATGAGCCAGAAACCACTCTTGGTGAAGGTAGATTTGTTTTTTTTTCCAAGTAATAAATTTAAACATTTGAACATAGTTAAAAACAGTAATAAAATACGAATTATGAATTTGCAGGATCAGAGGAACTTACTACTGAATCAAGCGAAGAAGAAACAACCGAACCTGATGAAGGTGAGTATTTTTCAATAATTACTCCTCAGAAAAATCAGACACAAAGACAGAATGTTTAAATTAACCTTTTATTAAAATTAGGTTATATTTTTAAGGAAAACATAAAACTTCAAAATCGCCAAATCATTTCGAGGTATGACCCTAGTGGAAAAGATACCAAGAGATAAAAATAGTCCGTTAAATAAGCTAGAAAATGTTAAGTTAAATTTGACAAATTTGTCATTTAAATAACCTATACAATTGACCATTCTAGGTCAGGTGACTTGGACACATTTCTCTAATGGGCAAACAAATCAAAATCATTTTTCTACTACATTATTAGGCTCTAATGGGTTTATATTGCATTTTTTAGAATTTTTTTATCGCCATTTCTTCGTTCGAACGCCTAGGAGTGTTTAATATTTCACCCGTAGTTGTGACATTAAATGCCAATATAAACAAGAGATCGAATATTTTGACAATATACGTAATGAAGACATGACGTAATTCTAAAATGGTCTATAGCTTATCGTTCCAGTTTCACGAAATTTTTTGTTAATTTTATTTATGGTAGATTGAGTTATCGGGTTTCTGTTAGGATATTTGTCATTAAAAATGTTACAAACATCTTGCAGGTTTCGTATTCCATCCCCATAACTCAGTATAATTAAAATTTCAATTATTTGGTTTTCAGTTAAACGATCCATTTTTGCAAATCAACAAAATTGACATTGTCAAACATATCAGGTGACCTTTTCTGTGCAGATCTTTTAATATAAGGTAATACATTAAATTATGGATGTTAGACCCTTATTTTCTCAAAAACTATTGACTTTTATAAAAAGTGCTTTTAATAAAAAGTATTGAGAATTTTACGAAGATTTTAAAAAGGTAATATAATATAGGATGTTCCATTACAAAAAAAAATTTTCGTTTTATAACAGAAAAACGGTAAACTTGGCAGAATTGCGGAACTCGCCCTTGGATCCGGCATAATTTCATACGTAAGCTACATACTTTCATTAAATTCAGGTTAGCGGTACCTGACATATTTCCTTACTTTTGTTACACGCTGTGTATCGCTTGTCCAGTAGAACAAATCTCAAATGGTTTATAACAGCAGCACACTTGTGTCTATAATTAAAAATGTGTATGCATCATTGGATACAACAGAAAGATTAATAAAATCCTTATGACGTGAATATTAACACTTGTTAGCTTCAGAGGCATATAGCTTGCCCTAAATAATGAACTAATATGCACACTACACCATATTACTACTCATTGATAAGCGATTTCGTATTTATGAAAGATGCGGAGGCCCAATCAGCCGAGCGGCGAATTCAATGATTCAAACTCAACTTAACTCTACTGTTCCACTTCCGTATCTTTTAACATATTTAGACAGATAGACGTCTTTTTCCCACCTCTCGTTTTTATTGCCGTGGCTAATTGGTTGCCAAATAATAATAATAATAATAACTGATCCCACATACAAACCAGCCTAACTTTGTGCAAGAGGATCTGCAACCCCACTCAGTGCTCAGTAGGGGCGAAGCACTCAGCAACAACTCACGACAGATGACAAGCACCATTCAGGACACAGGACAAGTGAATCATTCGCCCAAAGCACCATACACACAGCTACACCTCGGACCGTCTCTCACACAAGCAATCAAAGTAGAAATGAAGTCACATCTAAACAAATGGTCAGGCTCCGATCCTACAACAAGAAATCCTATTTCTCGTGTAATCTTCAAACGGGACACACATAAAATCCTAAAGACCATCAACGAACACATAATTCCCGAGTACATAACGAATGCGAGCACAATTGAGGACATTTATACAGTGATCTACCCAGCAGCTATAACCACGATAACACAGAACAATCAGAAACTCCCGCCACGACACAGAAACACCAACAACATGAAACCAAAATTCAAATGGCAGGTAAGGATCGAAAACAAAATTAACAAAATTAGAAAAGAATTGGGACATCTTACCCAATCCATGAACGGCAACAAGTCAAAACGTATCACACAAAGTGTAGAGAAAATCAAATCTGCATCTCCTGATTACACGCTTACAGAAATCCTTGACACTCTGAAACAAAAATTATCTGTGTATGCCGCAAGACTCCGAAGATACAAAGAATCAAATGAAAGAAAGGACGCTAACAACCTGTTTCGAAGAAGCGAAAAACAGTTCTACCAAAAAAGCATGATCAATGAGGAGGCACGAGTAATAGAACCACCGACCAAACAAGAGATCACAGAATACTGGAAAAATATTTGGTCAGAACCGGAACTACACAATGATAACGCTTCATGGATTAAAGCGGAAGAAGACAGACACAAGTACTTAGAGGAACAAGAGGACTTTGCGATGACAACATAAGAAGTTGCAGAAACAATCAAATACACGCATAACTGGAGATGTCCTGAAATAGATAACATTCATAACTTCTGGTACAAACAGTTTACCTCCACACATGAAGCTCTCACTCGCCAAATTAACGAAATTATTTTAAAACCTAGCACACTCCCCAGTTTTCTCACCCAATAATATACTTTAAATCCAAAAATTCAGACAATAAGGACCCGTCAAATTACCGACCTATTACGTGCCTTCCAACCCTATATAAGATCATCACAGCCACAATTACCAGGAGAATAGAACAACATGTAGCATACCAAAACATTCTAACGGAAGAACAAAAAGGGTGCAGGAAAAACAGCCGAGGATGCAAGGAGCAGCTCATTATAGATAGCGTCATCATGGAACAAACCAGGAAAAACTATAGAAACCTTCATACTGGTTACATAGATTATAAAAAAGCCTTTGATTCGATACCCCACAGTTGGCTAACCAGAGTACTAGAATTATATAAAGTCAATAAAAACATCAGGCAAATTCTTACGCAAATCATGAGTACGTGGTAAACTAAAATCAACCTGAGAACACAAAAAGAGCACATCGAAACAGAAGAGATCTACATCAGACGAGGTATGTTCCAGGGAGATTCACTCAGCGCTTTGTGGTTCTGCCTCTGTCTCAATCCACTCTCAAACACACTGAATAACACAAACTTCGGATTCCAAATTAAACACCAAAAAATAACCTACACAAAATAAACCATCTCTTGTACAGGGTGTCCCATTTTCGTAGGTTTTACGGGGTTTCCAGCTTATGAGTAGAGATAGAGAGATGCGGTTTTCACGACACCGTGCTACTTTTCGATGAAACTAAAGAGGCCGCAAACAGATTTGCCCTAACCATTTTAGTTTCCGTGCTACAGGGTGATTTTGAAAATTTGTCATTTTCGGACACCCCCTGTAACTCAGCTATCGTAAAATATATTTAAAATGTTTCAACTGGTATTTATAGATTTTTTCACGTAGAATTCAGTGGCGTACTCAGATTTTTGCTGAGAGTAATAGTTTTTGACATATTGGCATAACCTACTATTTTTTAAATGGGACACCCTATATATTATTTTTTCATCTTATTCTTCGTGTCGAGAGCTTTTCAAAAACATACCATAAGTCATATTTATTTTCATAAATAACATGAAAAAATGCATTTTTCTTTAAACGGATTTATGGCATAGCAGATCAATCGAAATAAGAGAAGGTGGCTGTGGAGCCATGGAAAAAGTTAACAAATATTTATTAACGAAATAACAAAGTAACAGCATCAGAAAAAATTAGGAAGTAGGTAAAAGGTAATAATTATAATTTCATTAAAACTACAAATATTGTTCAAATTGTAGACCATTATGTGTCCTACAAGTGTGACAAACTTTAAAAATTGTTTTTAATGCATTTTCTATTGTAAATGACTGTCTTTGTAACTCTGCAAAAGCGTTTTCGGTGGCCATTCTTAGTTGTTCTAAGTTTTCGTATCGCCTTACATAAACCTTGTTTTCTAAATAATCCCACAAAAAGAAATCTAAAACTGAGAGGTCAGGGGATCGTGGTGGCCATCGAACAGGTCCGTGTGTTCCTATCCATCTTCCAGGAAAATGGTCGTTAAGCCAGTTTTGACTTATTCTGGCATTGTGGGCTGGAGCTCCGTCTTGCTGGAAATAAATCCTATTTAGTTGAGCCAAGGGAACATCATTCAATGCTAATGCGTCTTCTAGGATTCGCACGTAACCAATCGAATTCAGATTTCCTTCATATATTTGGTAAACTATTTTTCGGTTGAAAATAAAACAGGAGACATTGAATCCAAATCTGCCCTGACGCTCCCTAGGAAAAATAACATGGTTGTTTTCTTGACTCCAAAATCGCGTGTTGTGTCTATTTAAAATCCCTGAACTAGTAAAATGTGCCTCGTCTGACCAAATAATCTTTTTTTCAAAATCGATATCTTCTGCCTTCATATTTATAAACCAATTGCAGAACTCCAATCTGCGCTCTGCATCACCAGGATGCAGATGATGCACAAGTTTGTATTTATAGGGTTTGAATTTGTGCTTTTTCAAAATTTTCTGCACTTTGGTTTTCGGTACACCCGCCTCTTCGTCTATTTTCCTGCAAGATGTTTCAGGAGCTGTCTGAACGAGGGCTAAAACGTTGACCTCAGATTCTTCGTTGTCTTTATTGTAAGTTCGCGATCAAGGCTTGTTAAAAGATCCATATTGGCAAAGATTATTTTTAATTTTTTGAAAAATTCTTTTTTCTGGTTGTCTTCTCTCGGGATATCTAAGATAAAATAAAGCGAACCAATAAAGTCAAAATGCAGGAAGATAAAAAAGAACTAACCTGTTCAGATAAAGCTCTGCCGCCTGATCTGCATCTTCATTAGACAATATAAAACACGCGTTCATATCATATTTCTCAAAATATTCAAATTTTTGATTCTGAGCCATATTAAAAACAATAATTATAATAGACGTCAAGAAAAATTTAAACGCAATAATGCCAAAAATGACAGCAGTAATGGCTGCCTGATCATATTTTTGTTGGCGTTGCCATGGCTACCACAGCCACCTTCTCTTATTTCGATTGATCTGCTATGCCATAAATCCGTTTAAAGAAAAATGCATTTTTTCATGTTATTTATGAAAAGAAATATGACTTACGGTATGTTTTTGAAAAGCTCTCGACATGAAGAATAAGATGAAAAAATAATATATAGGGTCTCCCATTTAAAAAATAGTAGGTTATGCCAATATGTCAAAAACTATGACTCTCAGCAAAAATCTGAGTATGCCACTGAATTCTACGTGAAAAAATCTATAAATACCAGTTGAAACATTTTAAATATATTTTACGATAGCTGAGTTACAGGGGGTGTCCGAAAATGACAAATTTTCAAAATCACCCTGTAGCACGAAAACTAAAATGGTTAGGGCAAATCTGTTTGCGGCCTCTTTAGTTTCATCGAAAAGTAGCACGGTGTCGCGAAAACCGCATCTCTCTATCTCTACTCATAAGCTGGAAACCCCGTAAAACCTACGAAAATGGGACACCCTGTACATGGATGACATAAAATTATATGCAAGCACAAAGGCACAGCTAAAGGAACTTCTTAAAATCACAGAAACGTTTACCCTGGACATCAACATGGAATTTGGTATAAGTAAATGCAAGCTACTTCATATCAACAAGGGACAGTGGAAAGACCACCCTACGACGGAAACAATCAACAATGAAACTATAGATAACATGCTCAAAGAAGAAACGTACAAATACCTAGGCTTCCATCAAAGCACTAAAATTAACCACCCTCATATCAAATCAGAGCTCAAGACGGAATTTGAAACCAGACTCACAAAGCTACTAACAACAAAACTGAATTCCAGAAATCTAACGAAAGCTATTAACACCTTCGCCATACCTATTCTTACGTATTGGTTTGGTATCATTAAATGGTCACACACAGACATAGAAAACATTCACATTCTCATACGCACTGAATTCACTAAACACAGGAAGTTACATCCCAACGCATGCAAGGAAAGACTCACCATCGAGAGAAAAGAAGGAGGAAGGGGAATTATAGATATACAATCGCTAAATAAAAAACAAATTTACGAACTCAGAAAATTCTTCCATAAAAAACAAACAAACTAACCTCCACAAGGCAATAGTGAAGGCAGACAAGAATTATACACCGCTCGATCTGTCTCAAACGAGCCACGCAGCAAACGCACACAGTCACATCCAATCACGACTAGAAAAGATGAACACCAGGTCTGAAAAAACACTTCACGGAAGACACAGATACCACATAAAGCAAGACCATATACATAAAAAGCTTTCATATACGTGGTTACAAGAAGGACAGCTGTTCCCCGAAACAGAAGGCTTCCTGCTTGCCATCCAGGACAAAGTCATAGCAACCAGAAACTACCGAAAACACATCATCAAGGACACAACCAGTGAAGACGAGAGGTGTAGAAGATGTCACCAGCAGAGAGAAACGATCGATTACATAACGAATGGATGTAAAATAATGGCCGGAACTGAATACACCGCGAGACACAACTCAGCAGCGAAGGTCGTTCATCAAGCATTAGCCACAACATACAAACTAACGGAGAACGCAAACCCTTATACACCAACATCTATACTTGAAAACGAAGATTACAAGCTCTACTGGGACATTGACATCCACACAGATAAAACAATCCCCGCAAATAGACCCGATATCACCTTTCAATCCAAAAAAGAGAAAATCACTTATTTAATTGATATGGCTGTCCCCGACGACGAGAACATCCAGGCGAAATACAGTGAGAAGATCGCCAAATACACCGACTTGACAATGGAAGTAAAAAGGCTGTGGAAACAGGAAAGAGTCATCACTGTTCCTCTCGTCATATCAGTAACAGGTCTCACCCCAACAACGTTTACACCGCATTTGGCTCAATTAGAACTTAATACAGACATTCACAGGAACATCCAGAAATCGGTCATTTTGAAAACATGTAGCATAGTTAGATCATTTCTTAATACACAATAGTTGTTTTTTTTCCATTTCCTTTTTTTATTGCTATTTTTTGTACTGACTTGGTATAATCCCGTCAGTATAGAATACAACCACATGAATACTGTGAGACAACAAGTCATAAAAATAATAATAATAATAATAATAATAATACTTCTTATTTCACCAATAAAAAAGATGTACATAAAAAATATACCATCGGTAATTGGAGAAAACGTAAAGATTAAGCTAAATATACCTACTGATAAAAGTGCATCGTCAAAAAAGTTATAGGTACATGAAATTTGACTTGAAAAGAAAAATGCGGAAATTCACTTTACTAGGTACTTTCAAAAAGAAAAAAAAGTTAACTTGAGAACTCTTGAACAGAATAAAAGTTTTGCTCTACAAGATATTTTTTTAGTTTGGCCCTAAAAGATATCATCTGCTTCTAAAACATTAAGTTTTTTTGAAAAAAATGTGAATTTATGTGCACGAGGTAGCAGTAAAGTTCTGTTTCTAGTATTGCAGCTACATGAAGCGCCATTAACTTAAAGTTTTTTATGATTTTGGTAGGCGAAAACGCAAACTTTAAATTTGTAAATTCTCGCCAAGTCAATATTTTGAATTGTCTGAAATAGTTTCTACATGACTCTGTATATGAAAGACGACACATAATGCAGATTGCATACTTTTGAAGCAAAAACACTCTTGTCACATCCGAGCTTAAACCCCAATTTATAATACCTTACGATAATTGACAGTGTATATTACAAAAAGATACTGACAACATAGCATTTTGACTACAGTAATTTGGTCAAGGCGACGAAGAATGTGACATGCGATCAAGATAAAGGGATTATATTGTAGCGTAATTTCTTGAAAAATGAAAACAGAGACATTGATGTCGGCTTTTAAATAATTAAATATTTTTTATACTAGCGGCCTCTTTTGACCTGTCTTTAGCGGCGTTGTTTGCTGTTCAATGTAAAAACTTTTTTTTATATAGACACAAGTTTATAGGATTGCTTTGCTCTGATATTCGGCAGAATTTTATGCAAATAAAATTGAACAATTTTACTTAGAGGAATTATTTGGCGGACGAAAATATATTTGATGCGTTAAAACTTGTATGATATGAGACTGTAGAAGTGAGGTAAATATTTATTTAAATTGATTTTAGATAGGTACGTACGTAGGTATTTTTGAATATTTGGGAATAGGTTTCTCAAACTTCTTTTTGAATGTTTGAGAATAGGTTTCTCAAACACTAAGATTAAGATTTTGCAGTCTCATGATTCGAGTACGTTCGAAGAACCATACAGTTAAAGACTGAGCATCGTTTTGATTTGCATGTTTTTAATTATATTTGTCGTTTGACAACCGCATATTAAGTAATATCTGGCCGATTGATACAGGTCATAAACGAAAGAATATTTCGTTTTCTTATTTTATGATGAAACGTTTATTAAATTTATTTTTTAATTATTTTCTGTTCGGTATGCTTGTAACAACTTAGAAATATTTTATTGGTGTCGTAGGTTTTTACATTTTGAAAACCAAAACTGTAGTTACAAGACAGAAATTGGTATAGTCCGAAACACGATAAATGGTCATGTCTAATTAATACCTTTATACTTTATGCCTGCTTGTGCATCTGTTTTGGCTAATAAATCATTCCGGTCCAAGGTGGTACTAGGAAGATTGAAACAATGTGTATATATGTACAGGGTGGCCCACATAAGATGACCCACTACCTTATCTCAGAATCTGTACGAGATAGGGAAAAAAGTTTTATACAAAAGTTTCTTAGGTTTATCTAGATTTTTTTAAATATTATATTTTTATATATATAGGGTGTGTCATTTTGCGTTGACAGATGTCAACTTTGTTATTTTAAATGGAACACCCTGTATATTATTATGGATTTGAATAGCTCTCTTAGAGACGATTTCAACGATGTATTATAAGATGGGTCTACGAGGCACCGTTTCGGAGATATTTACGATCATCTTCAATTTTTGACATACTTTCAACTTGTTGTATCTCTGGTATTTATCAACTTTTTTGTTTCATTTTTGTGCAGGAAAAAACATAATTTTATGCTTTATTGGACGTGTAGATAAAAATATTGAAATTGAAAAAAAATGTTACAGTGTTGTCACGTTTTGCGTACCATCAGTTTTCTCAAGATTTTTAAATGCAACCCCCCTATATTTTATAACGGATTTAAATAGAGCATCGAAAGACGATTTCAAGGATATATTATAACATAGGTTTACAAGTCACGGTTCCCGAGTTTTGGGGGTTTTCTTCAGGAATCAATTTTAATATTAAACAATTTTTACTAAAACATAATATAAACTATTAAACGTGACATGACATGAACGAAGACAACAAAATTAATATTATATGCTAAAGAATATCTAAATTAGATTTTCTAATTGCTTTGAATAATTATTACCACGCCGTTTTCCAGATCAAACGTAAAACTCTCTAAAAATCAGTTAAATACATAATGTGTATTTTTGGTAAAATAGTGTGAATCTATTTAAAAATAGTTCTTTATGTTTCCTTCCCATATACTAAATAAGCCTTATCAATGTTATGATTAGCGATTACCGAAACAGACGGCCAAGGCGACTGTGTCGATAATGGTGCCGCAAAATGTCTTTGCTTACTAATCATTTTTGTTGTTTCGTTTTTATATAGAGCGTCTGAAAGTCAGTCGAGTAATAAACATCATCAAGCTAAGTATTGGCTTCGTGTTTTTTCTCTCACAATTATTTACCAACCTTTCCACAACCCTATCAACAATTTTAAGTAGGCTGTGCTTCAAAACCATGGAAACAAACGAAATATTATTTGCATGAAATTTGACAGCTTGGTTGCATTTCTTGATTAAATTAGTAAATTTAATAAATAATTATGTCGAACTACACTATTCAACAACGCTTAAATTTATATGAGTGCTTCATTAGAAACAATAAGAGTCCCGCACTAGCGTTAAGGGAGTATAGAAGACTGTATCCAAATAGCAGAATTCCAAGTAAGAAAATCTTCGTAAGAATTACACGAGATCTGGAAAATGAAGTTGTGATAAACAATAAAAGAAACCGGCCTAGGACAGTTCTTACAGAAGAAAATCAACTTGATGTTCTTTTATATTTTGAGGAAAGCAATGAAAATTCCCAAAGGGATGCCGCACGGGACACACCGCATATTAGCCGAGCAAGTATTCAGAGAACACTTAATATCAACGATTACCATCCTTTCAAATTCACTCCGGTACAAGAGCTATCCATAGCTGATTTTGACAACAGAGCTACTTTTTGCATGGATATGATGGACCGCCACTTTGATCAACCGGTTTTTGACAAAATTCTTTTCGAAAGCAATTTTCAACACCGAACTGCTGCACTACTGGTCAAGGCAAAATCAACATAAAATCAAAGCCATCAGAAAGCAGGGACATCAAAGTGTATATGTTTGGTGCGGAATAATAAAGGACCGAGTGATTGGGCCGGTTTTTTATGATAGGACTCTTAACGGACAGAGATACCACAGTTTGTTGCAAAATGAAATACAACCTCTTATTAATGAATTACCGGATGAAATTAAAGATGGTCTTGTATTTCAATAAGACAGTGCGCCGTACCATACCGTAAGACCTGTAATTGAATGGTTAAATGAAATATTTCCAATGTGGATTGGCAGATTTGGGTCAATACCCTGGCCAGCTCGGAGTCCCGATTTAACTCCACTAGATTTTTTTTTATGGGGAAATATTAAAGACAAAGTGTATAAGAATAAAGTTAATAACGTAGACGATTTAAGGGGGAGAATAATGGAAGAGATCCATTTGATCAATGAGAGTGGAGCAGTTCGTAGGGCAATAAAAAAATTAGACATTATTTATACAACATGTATAGCACAGGAAGGTGATTATATAGAAAATTTAATTTAAGTAATGTTTATTTTTTTGTCTTTGTTCTTGTTATATCATGTTTAATAGTTTATGTTATGTTTAGTAAAAATTGTTTAATATTAAAATTGATTCCTGAAGAAAATCCCCAAAACTCGGGAACCGTGACTTGTAAACCTATGTTATAATATATCGTTGAAATCGTCTTTCGATGCTCTATTTAAATCCGTTATAAAATATAGGGGGTTGCATTTAAAAATCTTGAGAAAACTGATGGTACGCAAAACGTGACAACACTGTAACATTTTTTTTCAATTTCAATATTTTTACCTACACGTCCAATAAAGCATAAAATTATGTTTTTTCACAAAAATGAAACAAAAAAGTTGATAAATACCAGAGATACAACAAGTTGAAAGTATGTCAAAAATTGAAGATGATCGTAAATATCTCCAAAACGTTGCCTCGTAGACCCATCTTATAATACATCGTTGAAATCGTCTCTAAGAGAGCTATTCAAATCCATAATAATATATAGGGTATTCCATTTAAAATAACAAAGTTGACATCTGTCAACGCAAAATGACACACCCTGTATATATAGAAATACAATATTTAAAAAATTTACATAAACCCAAGAAACTTTTGTATAAAACTTTTTTCCCTATCTCGTACAGATTATGAGATAAGGTAGTGGGTCATCTTATGTGGGCCACCCTGTACGTACAAAAATGTATTGCTTATTGCTGACTTTGACATAAATTATATATAATTTTTATTATTTTGTTCCAAACAAAAAAAGTTATTCCGATATCTTAAAAACTAAAGAAAATAAAAAGGAGTGGAACGTATGACTAAAATGGATCATTTCAATCAATGATTTAATAACTAATCTCAAAAGTTTGAATCTGTACTATCACTATCATCCACTGATATAATTAAAGGTTTGACGTGTTCCCAATATTTTTTATAATTATTTTCGACCTTAAGTACATGATTAACGCATACTCTGGTATTAATTCATATTGAGTTTTAATTACTTCAATTACATTAGCGGACATTTTTGGGTTTACATTATTGCGTCTAACTTTGTTTTTTAATTCAGACCATATTTTGACTGTATTTTCCCTTCGAAATGGTTTGAATCTGTACTATCACTATCATCCAATGATATAATTAAAGGTTTGAAGGAAATCTCTGGTATTAATTCACATTGTTTTAATTACTTCAATTATCTTTAAAAGTGTTTTTTAATTCAGCGATTCAAATTACTTGTTCCTATCTTTAAAATTACTTCTGCAATTATAGGCATTTATTTGTAAGTTAAATATGTTCAGTAAAGTTCTTGAATGTGTCGTGCATAAACATTTGCCAAATAATATCAAATTAGACATCTTACAGTAGTAGCATGGTTTCTTTCCTAAGAGATCTGTGGAAACTAATCTCGAACATGAATGCCCACGTTCAGGTTGATGCCGTGTATACTGATTTCAGCAAAGCATTTGACAAAATACAATTTAATATTTTAATAAGCAAGCTCTCTGAGATCGTGTACATGGGGACCTGCTGCGTAGGTTGGCGTCGTATTGGTTAATGGTTATAAGTCCAAATCTTACGTAGTAACTTCAGGAGTCCCTTAAGGATCACACTTGGGTCCACTTTTGTTTTTGATATATCTGAATGACATTGGTCAATGTTTTAAAAATTTTAACTTCTCTTTATATGCGGATGACCCGAACATGTATTCATCAATCAAAAATGTAAGTTGATCGCTTATATGGCTACTGCCAGCACAACCTTCTGGTTCTAAATGTTGATAAATGTTGTTTCATTTCAGTTCACGTACGATAATAATTTTAATACTTTACCTTTGAAGCAAATTCTTTCTATAAAAGATTTGGGTGGGATCAAAAAATGACTTTTTCTCTGCACGGGGATTATATAGTTGCTAAGGCAAACAAAATGTTGGGTTTTATACTTCGTCAGTGTAAACAGTTCAATTCTGTTCTAACAACGAAAAACCTATACTTCTCATTTCTTTATAGTAGTAAATTACGCGTCTGTGGTGTAGAACCCACAATATAATATTTATTAAAGTAGAATAGAAAAATTTCAAAATAATATTCTTAGATTTTTACATTTTAAGGAGACTGGCACCTACAACAACATTATTAGCACGTCCCTTCTTCGAAAGAAGTTCAGTTTTCTCTCGATGCTCGTCATGAACATTCCGATATAGTTTTTCTCTTTAAAATTCTTAATAATCTGCTGGACTCACCACACATCCTATCGAATATTAACTTTATAATTCAGCCGCGTGTTTTAAGAAATAATTCTTTATTTTTGGAGCTCCAATTAATAGAATGCTGTCTTTATTCAACTCGAGATATGCTGATATTGATTTGTTTAATCATTCATTAAATTCTTTTAGAAACACTATTAAAAGATCTTATCTTTCATATCTAGTTTAATTAGTCTAATGTATATACATTATATAACATTTTGTTGTTAAACGATAGTCTGTTCACCATCATTGTATTCCGTGAATATCAAATTTGGACCTCTGGTCTGTTGATATTCTTTTTGAAATAAATAAATAAATATCACTTCTATAGGATTCAAATCGCAGTGGTAGAGGGGTAATCTAAGTGCTATTTTACTAGATGCTTTTATAGCCTCATCTACGCAATATGTTTTATCATACGATTTAGTTTTTTTGTATAATTTTTTTCAAAATAGAGGTCATGTTGGCTAAGGAACTCTTGCAGCACCTCTTTTTTGCTGCTTATGGTTGGTACTTTTTAACTAGCATTATCATAAACGACTACACTGCCTGGCGGGATATTCGGAAGAAGAGAATTTTTCATCCAATTTTCAAAAAGATGTTTTTTGCTCCGAGCCACAGTGTAAGATGGATATTCTCTTTCCTCGAGAAGCAGGTACATCTAAAATACACTTTGGTGAAGAATCTTGCCAACCTTTAATTGTACTCTCATGGGTGTCAAACCAAATCTCATCTATATAGTAAATATTTCCGTTTTCTGCGCTGAACTGATGGATTTGGATTAAATATTTTTGTCTTCATTCCACTAGCCGTTGGGTCTCTCTAATGCAAATGGAGCTTGTCAATTTTTTTAACTCGAAATTCAATGTTATGCAGGAATCGGCGCAACTTTTCGTGACTTGCAGTGAATTGACCATTTGCTAATTTCATTGTGCCTTTGTCAGATCTGTTCTTCCTCTCCAGTGAATTGTCTTGGTCAAGGAATCGACGCAGGGTAGACCTTGGAATGCCGGTTAACTCCACCGTCCTCTTAATGGTAGCTTCTATGCCCTGAGACTCTTTTAGAAGTCTTGCAGACAAATATTTGAAAGTTACTGAACGTTTCTTGATTTGACTGTATATAAATATTAGTGAATGCGGTTTAAAGCTTTGCATTAGTATGTGAGTTATTATTGTGCTATAGTTCGAGGCACTGTATGGAGTCGCAAGCAGAGATAACAAAAATATTTTAAAAATAATCAAAATGGCTGCCGGTCAACAGCTGACTTCCAAGTATTTAAAAAAAATGGGTTAGGTATATTTTGGAGTACATTCGGAAACTGAATAAAATGAATATTTTTATTTTTCATATTTTTAGTGAATATATTTTGAGCATTTATAATACATATTACTAATAAAATATAAGAATGACTACTATTTGTAATAATTTAATTTTTCAAATTTTACGAATAATACGTTTTTTTACATTTTTAGAAAAAGAAAAATGTTGCCTCTTATTGATATTCTTATAGCGTAAAAATCGTTTTTAACTAGTTTGTCGATAGAACCGTTTTACCTCTTCATACTGCATATAAAGTGTTTAAACATTTTTTTAGCTTCTATTCAAATAACAGTAATTTGAGTATTGACATTTTGTTTTCAGCTCGTTTATCTCTTCAATTCCGTCGTCGGATTCACAGTTTTCAACCCACGGTCTAAACATTTTAAAAATTACTAATAACACCTCACAGAAAGATTGTTACTCTAAAAATAAATAACACCACTGAACACCGCTAATGCGACAGTTCAAATGATTTAATTATAAAAATAAAATACCGACCTGTACTGAAAAACGCTTGCGGACCAGACCTTAATTGCTTTATTGGGGGTAAAATACCACCTGATCGTTATGAGCCCGGCAACTTCATGGCCATTTATCGTGTGTCGGATTATATGTCATATTATTTATCATATGCCCCAATTTTTTTTCTGTGATGAAATTAATGTTTTTAAGAAAGATCTTAAAAATTTTGTAATCAAGCTTGTTATTAAACTGTTATACATATTGTTCCCTTGATGTTTATCATCATACAGATATTCCAAGGAAACATAAGCCCCATTATATGTATGTTTTCACTGGCTCTATCGTACATATCGGTTAAAAGTTTGAATGTTTATAGGTTTATGGGAACTTACTACTTCACCTCCTACCGGACCTGAGACTTCGAGCATACCGAGTGAGGAAGAGACCACAGAACCTGGCAGCGGAAGTGGTACGTATGTATGACTTCGATTTCAACTTATTATTTTAAAATATACTAAACTCTATACTTTAGATAGTTTTGCAAAAATAAATGTTACTATTAATAAAGACCTAAATTTAATTACTAATTGGTTACAGGCACAAAAATTAACTTTAAACTTTCAGAAATCCTCTTTTACGTATATATCGAATATTATTCAAAATACAGATATTCCGCCAATATTTTTTTCTAATAATCAAATTGATTATTCAAAGTGTATTACATTTTTAGGCGTATATATAGATCAAAATTTAGCTTGGAAACCACATAAAGAATATTTAAGAAATTGCCCCAATAATAGGAATTTTGTTTAAAATTCGTAACTATATCTCTCTTAATTTGTTAAATATATATATATATATATATATATATATATATATATATTTTGCTTTCATTTCTCTGCATGTAAAAAAAACAATAAAACCAATAGAAATAGTCAATAAAATGTATTTACCGTTTACCATATCTGGAGCCCACCATTAACCTATATAAGCCTAAAAATCTTTTAAACATTTCTGTGATATATAAAACTAAATTAAGTATTTTTGTTCATTCATCAGTTAAAAATATGAAAAATACAAATTTAAATTTTATTAGAAATAATAACATTCAAGACCATAATACAAGACAAGCCGATTATTTCTCCACCATAAAATTTAAAAATAATTTTGGCAAACAATGTATATTACACAGTGGTGTTAATTATTACAATAATTTACCAACACGATTAAAAATTATTAACAAAATTGATACTTTTAAAAAACACTTAAAGAAATATTTTTTGAGGACTTAATATCTTCACGTTTGATATATTTTTTTAATGTTTACAGTTTTTAATTTATTTGTAATTTATAATAATGTTTATACGTTTATGTGTTTTATGTTAGTTATTAATGAGTTCCCTTTAATATTTACAGTTTTTAATTTATTCATAATTTATAATAATGTGTATACATTTTTATATTTTTATATTGTTAATTAGTTCCCTAGTATAAACAATATTGTTTCTTGGGAATAAATGATTGAAAAAAAATGTTCCACGCAAAATTTGATACAATTTCTGAGATAATTTTCTTGCACATTAATACTTAGAATAAAAATTACACCTGATGTTTTATGTTCGTCGATGTCCTATTAATATACAGGGTGTTTTCTATTTGATGGCTAAAAATGAAGGAAAGTTCGTGTAAACATGTGTCCGCCCGTTTTTGAGATACTGATTGTTAAAATATTAATATTTGTTCTTTAATGAGATAACAACCTGTAACATTTTTCCTAATTCTCGAAACAAATGAGGTATGAACTTTACTCTAACATTGACTCACCCTGTATACCTACGAATTTAAAAGTCAGCATAAAAATAAAAACATATATATTGATTCGTTAACAATAAAAACAGATCCTAAATTCTATTAAATTTTGCGTGGACCATTTCAAATGACGTTCAGTGTACTAAATCCTAACTAAAACTCAAGGTGAAGAAATATCCACGACCGAAACTAGCGAAACCGAAACGGTTACCATACCTGTAACAACTACCACCATAAAACCCACCTGGACTACAGCACTCCCGAGCACAACCCCTGAATGCGTACCTCCACCCACTCAGTGTACTTGTACTTGCGGTAAGGAGCAATCATATTTATGTTATTTATTATAAATTATAAATGAGTAAGTGATAAATAAATATATATCTATTTTTCAATTATAAAAGTGCTAAAGTTACAAACATACAAACAGATTGTTCAATCGGCACGAAGTTGTTCATTTGATTGTTAACAATTTTCAACTTGGGTGTGTTTAACAGTCTTGTTAATGTTCGATGCTAATAGATACGAAAAAAAGTTTCATACAAAGGTTTGTTTGAATTTGAAGTTCTTTTAAAATGTATTGTTTCCATGTATACAGAATGTCCCTATTTTGCTGGGACGACCTCAACTATAAAATTTGAAATGAAACACCCTATATTTTTGCTCATTATTTGATTCCTTGTCAAAAATAAACATAAGTTACCAATTTAAACTATATGCGATTTCTGCGTAGTTTCCGAGATAATTAAAGTTATGTGTGCTTTTTTGGACACGAGCTATTTTTTAAATCACTATAAAAAATAACAAAAATCTAAAATTGGGTAGTAATTATATATATATATATATATATATATATATATATATATATATATATATATATAAACGAAACCAGTAACGGTAAGGATTACTCCTTCACCATTTTGTCGAGAATCGACCAAAACATGACGATATGTTTGTTTTTGGTCGATTCTCGACAAAATGGTGCAGGAGTAATCCTTACCGTTACTGGTTTCGTTTTGTATAACTTTTCACGACCAAGAACCGCACAGAAATTGAAATTTCTGTTTCTCTTTTATTTTTGCACAGATGTGTCGTCTTGTGCTCCAAAGTAGGTCGCATCTAAAGCGATTTAGTTGCACCATAGTACCTACAGATGGCGCCACTGGTTGCCTATTTCCCTAGTCGACTTTCAAAGTCGAATGACATGACACCTTGTTTGTTTCAGGGTTTGGGTATTTAGGTTTTAATACCGATACCCCACAAGGAAACTGCCTGATGAGCCTTGCCGGGGCAGATACCACGGTAGCAGATTGGCACCTTGGCCCTGGAAACAAACATAGCGTCATGTTTTGGTCGATTCTCGACAAAATTGTAAATGGTGAAGGAGTAATCCTTACCGTTACTGGTTTCGTTTTGTATAACTTTTTACGACCAAGAACCGCACAGAAATTGAAATTTCTGTTTCTCTTTTATATATATATTGTATAACTAAATTCAATGTTTACGGAGAAAATCGCAGTTTAACAGAAAGTCTCAATTATTTTTTGAAAATTGTGATACTGCATACTCAAAAAAAAAAAATTATAGGAGGCTATGGAATGGATAATATCGGTTTCCACATGTGATGTAGACCATAGAAATTTTTTGTATGTTTATATATTTCAATAGATTCTCTAATTTTTTGTCTATAAAAACCTGGATCTGATACTAGAACCTTGGGTTCCTTTACATTTATGAAGTGGCCAGCGTTATGCTGGTGTTCAGCTACAGCAGATTGAACAATTTGTTTCTTTTTAATCCATCGTTCATGTCATTCTGAAGTCTAGTTGATATTGAGCGTCCTGTTTCTCCCACATACACTTCTGCACAGGAGCAAGGAATTTTATATACTCCTTCTGTTTGGAAAGGTACAATATCCTTCGGGGATCGCAAGCATTGTCCAATCTTCTTATGTATATTGAAGATTGTACGTATGTTGGACCGCCGAAGTAATCGTCCTATTTTGTCTCTAGTACTATGTATGTAAGGAAGAACAACACTACCTAATGGTAACTCTTTATCATTCTCCTTGGCGGAGTTGGATTGCTATGTCTTTTAATTGAACGCGTAATATCTTCAGTGCAATAGCCATTCCCTCTGAGAGCTTTGGTCAGTTTCAATGTTTCTGATGTTAAAGAATCTTGATCAGAAATCGAAATAGCTCTGAATACTAGTGAGTTAATAACCGATTTCTTTTGTGCTGGATGGTGACGAAAATTTGCATTTAAGTATCTATTTGTTTGCGTCGGTTTTCTATACATAGAATGTGCAAATGTATCATTTTCTTTCCTTTGAACACATACATCTAGAAAGTGAGTCGTTCCATTAGATTCAATTTCCATCGTGTACTTGATATTATGATGTTGCTGATTAAGGTGGTCCAGAAATATGAGGAGATTATCCTGTCAACGAGGCCAAACAACAAAAATATCGCCTACATATCTGAACCAGTGCTTTGGTTTTAGTGGAGCGGATGTTAAAGCAATATCCTCAAAGGCTTCCATAAAGATATTCGCTACCACAGGTGATAGAGGAGTTCCCATAGCTGCCCCTGAAGTTTGTTCATAAAAAGTTCCTTGAAAAATGAAATAAGTAGATGTATGACAAGCTTCCACTAGGTCTATTAAGTTCTTATCAAGATTATTATTATCCAGTATGTCTGATATAATAGAAATTGTCGTTGACAGGAACATTTGGGTATAATGATTCTACATCGAAACTAACCAAAATATCTTCGGGATCCAACTGGATTGTCTTAAGTTTTTCCACGAAATGTGCAGAGTTTTTAATAAAAGAATCTGTTTTTCCATTAAATGGATTAAGAAAATATGAAAGATACTTACCTAGTTTGTATGTGGGCGAGTCTATTGCAATGACGATCGGTCGAAGTGGTACGTTGTCCTTGTGTATCTTCGGAAGACGGTAGAACCTGGGAATCTTGGAGCTGCTTGGTTTTAATGATTTTTTCTCCGCTGGTGGTAAACTAGATGCGTTGATCAGATTGGTAATGCGTCTTTCTATTCCACTTGTGGGGTCTGCCTGCATAACCTTATAGGTGTTGTTGTCCAAAAGTTAAGTAAACTTTTTCATATATTCTGTTCTGTCCATGACGACTGTGGCGTTGCCTTTATCTACTAGAAGTACCAAGTAGAATGTTTGCATCTTCATCTAAGTAATAATATCTTCACGAATTTTTTGTTTTAATTCATTTACTGAATAATTGTTTCTATTATAAAATAAAAAATAATCTGAGGGTGTCAAATCGTGACTTCGCTGCGGCAATGGAATCTCACCGTTACTATCTATACTTAAATTAAATTGCTCGTTTAAAAATGCTCCTATATCTTCTCCACAGTGGTATGGAGTATTTATCTTGTTGATATACCAAGTCCATACGAATTTGTTCCGGAAGATCATTGAGTTTTTTCAAAATTTGATTTCTTAAATGGTTTAAAAATGTTTGTCTGTTAAAAAACGTATTTTTTAATAGACAAACATTTTTAAACCATTTATTATGTTTATTTATCTCAGAATAGTGGTGAGTATTTTTTTGTTATGCATTCCCGCAGTGGAAAATATAACCTCATCTGTACTAAGGATTTTATTTAAAAACTTTCTCTCAAAATGCAGGTTTATCATTTGCATACAAAAATCCAGTCTGGTAATCAGCTTCACTTCAAAATAGAACTGGAAGAAACGTATATGGGGATATTTTGTTTTCTTTTAATACTAGATATATGCAGGTATTGAAAAAATGCATATCCCTTTGTGCATATCTTAAAGAGTTGGTAGCATATTCAATGAAATATAATAAAACCTCCAAAATATTCGGAGACGACTGAATGGGCTTTTTCCCCTTTTCTATATTTCAAAACTCCATGAGTTGATAAATCACTGATAATTTTGTCAAAAACGTTCATGTTTGCTATCCTTACCATGGGAAATATTCGGCGATACTCTCTTAATGCAAGTGCTGGACTTTTAATATTTTTAATGTAACAGCTATACAAATTTAGTCGCTCTTGACTTGAATATTGAGTCATTTTTTAAAATAGAACAAGTTAACACCGGTACAAGGAAACGTTTCTCTAATTATTTTAAATTTAAATGATTTCAATAAAACAGCTACCACTAAAAACGCATATAAATTGAAAAGCTGTCAAATTTAAAACAAATAGTTACATTATCCATTCCATGGCCTCCTATAGTTTTGAGTATGCAGTATCACAAAATTCAAGAAATAATTGAGATTTTCTGTTAAATGGCGATTATATGAAAAAAGGGCATTTTTATGATCATTTGCATAAATGAAAAACATAATGAGTATTCTATTTAAAATAATCGACTTTTTTCACTTTAAAATGGTGCAAGATTTATTTCGTAGTATGTCCACCGTGTATAGGTATGAACACAAATTTTGTATTCCGTATATGCATTAATTCTTTATAAACTGAAAATTACCACCCAAACGCCCAACTTTAGATTTTTGCTTTTTTTATATTAATTGGAAAAATAGCTGCAGTTTTCAAAAAATCACATATAACTTTAATTATTTTGAAAACTACGCGGATATCGACTATAGTTTAAATTGGTAACTTATGTTTATTTTTGACAGGGAATCAAATAATGGACAAAAATACAGGATGTCCCATTTAAAATTTTATAGTTGATGTCATCCCAGCAAAATGGGGACGCACTGTATACATGGAAACATTATATATAAATATAGAAGAGAATAAAGAAGAAATACTAGTTAGCAACTAAGATTTCTTAACATGGCTAAAAATAAAGGTATGATTAATACATAGTCGAAACAAAATTATTACTTTCTTTGTTAATGTTTCGGATTTTCTAAAATCATTTATTTCGGTTACTAACATTGTGATATAAATAGAAATAAAGAATCAATAATAATAATATCAATTTTGTTCCTAAAAATATTTTTCACCCTTGAAAACCCTCCCCACAATAAAAAGCCAGGCTGCTCCTCTGCAATTCCTCAAAACACATCTCCTCATATAAGTCTCCACACACCAAACCTTTGGATAAAAACAACATTCTTCTTGTATTCCTGTAGAGGCCGTAACTACAACCACCCCAATCTGGACCACCCCTCTTCCAACTCGACCAAGTCGTCCAACTACCGAAGCTTCTACTACTCCCGTCGCTGAAAGTGAGGAAACTATCACCGGTGAAAGTGAAGAAACGACCACGCCTATTGACGAAGAAGAAACAACAAGTGCCGAAGAAACGACTCCTCGTCCAACACGACCGTCTCGTCCAACTCGGCCATCTCGTCCAACTACCGAAGCTCCTACTACTCCCATAGGTGAAGGAGAAACTACGACCGGTGCGGGAGAGGAAGAACAGACCACTGAAGGTTCTGAGCTAACAACGGAATCAAGCGAGGAAGAAACCACTGAACCTGGTCTTGAAGGTGAAGAAACAACGACCGAAGAATGTGAAAATGGTAAGTTTTAATAATTTCGCCTTTAATGTCATTACAAATGCTTACAAAAATTTTTAAATGTTGCCATTATTTTATTTTGACAAAAAAGAACACAGGGTGTATTAGGTCATACTACTATTAAATAAAAAAAATTATAGAAGTACATATATTAGAGAGATTTTACATCCTTCGTTCTCGGGCGGAAGGTCTTATCTGTTCATAGAACTCTATACTCCGAAACTAAAATGGCTCCGACCATTGTCAAGTTCTTCTGAAATTAGACCAGGAGCAAATGCAGCAAACATAGTATCTGGTGGGACTCTCGTCTCGCGTCCATTCTTAAGATAAAATGGGTTTATTTATATAAACGTTTTTTGGGCTCAAATTTTAGATATTTTGGTTTGGCTTTTGATTGAGAGTGTCTTTGTGCCGATTAAGTCATTCAAATTTCGAGGATGCTGAAAAATTTAGCAAAGCTGTGGTTTTAGTTAGTTTTATTCTCGTAGAAAGTTAACGCTTTTTATTTTTTTTTTAATAATAATAACTTTATTTCCAACTAACTTATGATAAATTTATCGCAGGAACTATAAAAATATAATTAACACAAAATAAATTGTCAAAAAAAAAGAAAACAAAAAAGAACATACATTTTTACAAGTAGTTTCGGTTTAACTGGAAGTGACCTAAAATTCAATATATTAAAGAGAACCCTGTATATTTTTTTATAGTCGTATTCTGTGCAAAAGTCCGTTTCCAATGATGTATCAGAAGTTATATTTTTCTTCCAAAATGGCGGCAATAAAACGGCGTGTCATCCGCAAAAAGTGTGTAGTGTGCATTGGGGCTGCTTTCGGTATATATATATATATATATATATATATATATATATATATATATATATATATATATATATATATATATATATATATATATATATATATATATATATATATATATATATATATATATATATATATATATATATATATATATATATATATATATATATATATATATATATATATATATATATATATATATATATATATATATATATATATATATATATGTTTCCTAAACATTGGTAAAAAATTCGTAGGGTGATTCCTGAGGTATTTTTATGAAAAAAAGTTATTACAAACATTTGTCAAAAATGCTTCCTAAGGGAGCTACGCCCCTTCAAATGGGGCACCCTGAAGACGGTTTTTCCTCCATATTTCCGAAACCGTTCATACAAAAATCATGAAAGTTGGTACATCGTACAAACTTTGAATGCTGAATCAGAATTTGAGCCCAGAGTATCAAAATTTTAATCAGGGGTGTACCATACCGGGGGGGTTGGGGGCAAAAACAACCCCATTTTTTATGACATGCTTACTTTACATTCTGATATTCTGATATGATACCTGGAGGTTTTTTACGTAAAAAAGGTACTCTTAGTTCATATCAATAGGGATAGTAGGTTTCGAGAAAATCGCAATTTTCTAGAGTGATGCATCGGCACCCTAAAGACGGGTTTTCCTCAAAATTATTGAAACCTCTCACCGTGAAATATTGAAATTTGGGATACTGCATAAACTTTTGACGCCAAATTAGATTCTGAGCTGAGAATTCCCAAAAAAAAATTATCGGAGGCGTATCATACTTAAGTGGTTAGGGGTAAAAATAAACCCAATTTTTTGATGATTAGACTCTTGAAGAATTTTTACGTGAAAAAGATACTCTTGATATTCATTGGGCTAATCATTTTCGAGAAAATTGTATTTATCTGCTGAGAAATTTACAGTTAGTAAGTATGTGTTGGGTAGATCTCATCTAAATGAAAAACTAAATGTGCGTTAAAAAGATATTCATTCTAGAGATCAACGAAGAAAAGTAATTGAAGACTTGAAGTAAATAACGGGCTAAGTGCCAAAAAATCTGAAATTAGTTTTATTTGCTTAACGTGGTCTATGTACCATTGCCTTTAACGTGAATACCGGGCATTATTTCATAGTTAAGTGACTTTGACATAGTGTCATTATTTGTCAATAATAAATCAGTCGGAAATTAAAAAATAAAATGAGTTTTTATCTTTTATTAACATTCCGATAGAATAATATTTTCAAATCATAGCAGACTGGTGCAGATATCGGAAGCAAAGTTAGTTTAAATCTGAATCTTCATTCTTTTTACTAGTGAAGTTTTTCATCATGAATCGCTATACGAACGCTGAAATGACTGATATGCATTTCTTATATGGACTTGCGAATGGTAATGCTTTAGAGGCTAGGAGGTTGTACATTGAACGATATCCTAACCGTAATGCTCCTGACAGCAGAATGTTCCAGAGAATACATCAACGACTTCATGAGACAGGCACATTGAAACAAAATAGAAGACCGGGAAGACCCGTGACAGCATGGCAGCACAGCAGTGGAAATCGAAGAAAATGTTCTGCATATAATAGAGGAAGATCCAGGTACTTCCACTAGAAAAATTGCAAGTGCGTTGAATATCAGTAATAAAACTGTGTGGACAATTCTTAAAGACAATTTGTTGTATCCATACCACATACAACGAGTTCAGGCACTTCTCCCTACTGATTTTCCTCCACGCATCCAATTTTGTCAACGGCTTTTGCAGCTATTGGTTCAAATCCCTCAGCTGCTTTCGTTGATTCTTTTTACCGATGAAGCGCATTTCTCAAAAAATGCAATCGTGAATTTTCATAACAACCATGTATCGACTGACGAAAATCCGCATGAGATACGTGAAGATCGTTTTCAGCATCAGTTTTCTTTAAACGTTTGGATGGGAATTATTGGTGACTGGCTGATTGGACCAGTATTCCTACCAGAAAGACTCACCGGCGAGGTTTATCGAAACTTCTTGGAAGAAACCCTACCTAACTTCCTTGAGGATGTACCATTGGCAACCCGAGATGCAATGTGGTTTATGCACGATGGTGCGCCAGCGCATTATAGTATGGCAGCTCGTGACTGGTTAACAGCTACATATGGAGACCGCTGGATTGGTCGGGGTGGACCTCACTTATGGCCTGCTCGGTCTCCGGACTTAAACCCTTTAGATTATTTTCTATGGGGTCATCTAAAGTCATTAGTTTATGTCACACCAGTGGAAAATGTGGACGATTTAAGAAATCGTATAATTGCAGGTTGCAATGCGATAAGGAATACCCCTGCCATATTTGAAAGAGTTCGTCAGTCAATGAGGCGAAGACTAGATTCATGTATCCTAGCAGATGTTGTATTACTTCACAACAATTTTTGTGAAGTAATACGAAAATTAAATTAATGAATATTTCGATAATAAAATAGTTTGTATTATTCTTGTTTTTCGAAAAGCATTTCTATCACCCTTTGTTTTCGACGCTAAGGACTCTCCAAAAAAATATCAAACGACAAAATACTTACTGCTTACCTATGTATTCTTAAAGGGGTAAATAATGGCGTCGACGGAATAAATTGCAATTTTCTCAAAAACTAATAGCCTAATCAATGTGAACCAGAAGTAGTATCTTTTTTACGTAAAAAATATTCAAAGATCAAATTCTAAAATCAAAATGTCAAAAATAAATTACTATCAAAAAATTGGGTTGTTTTTAACCCTAACCAATTCAATATGATAAGCCTCTGATAAAATTATCAAAGTTTTAGAGCTCAGAATCTAATTTGGCGTCAAAAGTTTATGCAGTATCCCAAATTTCAATATTTCACGGTGAGCGGTTTCAATAATTTTGAGGAAAACCCGTCTTTAGGGTGCCGATGCATCACTGTAGAAAATTGCGATTTTCTCGAAAACTACTATCCCTATTGATATGAACTAAGAGTACCTTTTTTACGTAAAAAACCTCCAGGTATCATATCATGATATCAGAATGTAAAGTAAGCATGTCTTAAAAAAATGGGGTTGTTTTTACCCCCAACCCCCCCGGTATGGTACACCCCTGATTAAAATTTTGATACTCTGAGCTCAAATTCTGATTCAGCATTCAAAGTTTGTACGATTTACCAACTTTCATGATTTTTGTATGAACGGTTTCGGAAATATGGAGGAAAAACCGTCTTCAGGGTGCCCCATTTGAAGGGGCGTAGCTCCCTTAGGAAACATTTTTGACAAATGTTTATAATAACTTTTTTTCATAAAAATACCTCAGGAATCACCCTACGAATTTTTTACCAATGTTTAGGAAACACCCTGTATATATATATATATATATATATATATATATATATATATATATATATCAGGAAAAGTAAGGGTTCTAACACAAATCCCTGTGGGACCCTCACGGTAAGTTCCCTTCTTGCAGATGTCACCCCATCCACCTTAACTCTCTGAAACCTACCTCCAAGATAGCTTGCAATAAGTGCCAGACTATTATGGTAAAAGTTATAGTGTTCAAACTTCATTAAAAACTGATGGGGTGGGAGACAGTCAAAAGCTTTGCTTAAGTCACAAAAGTTTGATGATATAAAGCTACCCCCTTCAAAACCCTCCATAATTTGAGAGACAAGTTCCAGAATTGCCAAAGTTGTACTTCGATGTTTTCTTAAGCCAAATTGGGAATAGGTGAATAAGTTGTTCGACTCAAAGAACTCAATTATGCGAGATGCCATATACTTTTCGAATATTTTTGAAAGGACCGGTAGAAGAGATATTGGTTTATAGTTAGGCACATTTGTTTGATCACCTTTTTTGAAAAATGGTGTCACCAAGGCCTCTTTGAATGCAGATGGGAAAATGGAATCTCCGAATCATTAATTGATCAGCTTTGTTAAGGGGCTGATAAGGAGATTTTTGATGCCTTTAATGAGTACAACGTTAAACTATCTTTGCTCTTTTTGTTCTTAAAAGAGTTTATGATATCACGGACCTCATTCAGTGTGACCTCTCTGAAACCAAATATTCCACAAGGGCTATCAAAGGTAAAACTGAAAGGATCGAGAGTCAAACAACTAATTCTACTCTGAATTTCATTAGCTTTACTAAAGAACTGTCAAGAAATTTAAACATGTTTCATCCATACTGACATCCTGGTCTGTTTGTTCCATGAGATTGAAAAATAAACATTTACCTTTTGAAGTTAATGGCCTACATGTGACTTTGGTATCCCCCAGGTTATTATTACTCAGGAAGTATGGCACAGAGATGAGTTGCCCAGAATGATGAGAGATACCAGAATCAAGGAGGGACACATTGCAGTCTTGAACACTGAAGTTTAAAAATATGCCGTCCAGACAGTTGTTTCTCGCTCCCCTGTGCTGAAATGCACATTAAAATCACCCACAATAATGACCGGGTTACAATAGGCAACCAAGTTTAATATGTTTTCCATTACCTGTAGAAACACCCAGAGGGAAATCTGTAAATTGTTAATATGTATGTTTTCAATGTTTTGACAAAGACACCGCTTACCTCTATACACTTCTCAATGGTCAGCATTCACCTCTGTTAAAATTAATATAAGCGAAACATATTTTGAAATAATTATATTAATCAAGAGATACGTTTTTATAAAAATAAAATGACCAGTTTACCAATTTCTATAAACTGGAATATAGACATTAGAGTATTAGAATCGCTAATACTGCTTAATGCTTTCATGCTTTTTCTATTGTAAAAAGTTTCATTTTAATCAGCTCACCTTAAAAGTTTTACACTGTCTTTTGTTTTATATGTTATATGGTGAATATAACATTTTGGAAGAAAAATGTAACTTGTGATACATCATTGGAAAGGGAATTTTGCACAGAATACAATTATGAAAAAAAATATACAGGGTTTTATATATTTAAGTTTAGGTCACAACTATCCCTCAAAATATGCATTTTAATAAGTTACTAAACGTACCTTAGTTTCAAAGCGATATCTGAAAAGGTAAAAAAATTAGAGCGTGTTCCCTAGGTCCTGTGTGTCCCGATATATTAATTAATGCTCCAAAAGAAAAATCTTTAGTTTTTTTGAATTTTGAGAAAAATATTATTCTTTTTAAAGAATGAGGTAGTTCATTATAAATTTGAATTCCATGCACAATGAATAAATTAGTAGTGGATTCCAAAAATGGTAGTTTAGTAATCTTTTGAGAGGCTTTAATGTTGTCAGGTTGGCACTTCCCCAAATTGAAGTTAAATATTCTAATTTTGAATATACTAGTGCAAAAATGTATATCTTTTACGGATTTTATACTATATTAACTTTATACAGGGTGTCCCATTTTCGTAGGTTTTACGGGGTTTCCAGCTTATGAGTAGAGATAGAGAGATGCGGTTTTCGCGACACCGTGCTACTTTTCGATGAAACTAAAGAGGCCGCAAACAGATTTGCCCTAACCATTTTAGTTTCCGTGCTACAGGGTGATTTTGAAAATTTGTCATTTTCGGACACCCCCTGTAACTCAGCTATCGTAAAATATATTTAAAATGTTTCAACTGGTATTTATAGATTTTTTCACGTAGAATTCAGTGGCATACTCAGATTTTTGCTGAGAGTCATAGTTTTTGACATATTGGCATAACCTACTATTTTTTAAATGGGAGACCCTATATATTATTTTTTCATCTTATTCTTCGTGTCGAGAGCTTTTCAAAAACATACCATAAGTCATATTTATTTTTATAAATAACATGAAAAAATGCATTTTTCTTTAAACGGATTTATGGCATAGCAGATCAATCGAAATAAGAGAAGGTGGCTGTGGTAGCCATGGCAACGCCAACAAAAATATGATCAGGCAGCCATTACTGCTGTCATTTTTGACATTATTGCGTTTAAATTTTTCTTGACGTCTATTATAATTATTGTTTTTAATATGGCTCAGAATCAAAAATTTGAATATTTTGAGAAATATGATATGAACGCGTGTTTTATATTGTCTAATGAAGATGCAGATCAGGCGGCAGAGCTTTATCTGAACAGGTTAGTTCTTTTTTATCTTCCTGCATTTTGACTTTATTGGTTCGCTTTATTTTATCTTAGATATCCCGAGAGAAGACAACCAGAAAAAAGAATTTTTCAAAAAATTAAAAATAATCTTTGCCAATATGGATCTTTTAACAAGCCTCGATCGCGAACTTACAATAAAGACAACGAAGAATCTGAGGTCAACGTTTTAGCCCTCGTTCAGACAGCTCCTGAAACATCTTGCAGGAAAATAGACGAAGAGGCGGGTGTATCGAAAACTAAAGTGCAGAAAATTTTGAAAAAGCACAAATTCAAACCCTATAAATACAAACTTGTGCATCATCTGCATCCTGGTGATGCAGAGCGCAGATTGGAGTTCTGCAATTGGTTTATAAATATGAAGGCAGAAGATATCGATTTTGAAAAAAAGATTATTTGGTCAGATAGGCACATTTTACTAGTTCAGGGATTTTAAATAGACACAACACGCGATTTTGGAGTCAAGAAAACAACCATGTTATTTTTTCTAGGGAGCGTCAGGGCAGATTTGGATTCAATGTCTCCTGTTTTATTTTCAACCAAAAAATAGTTTACCAAATATATGAAGGAAATCTGAATTCGATTGGTTACGTGCGAATCCTAGAAGACGCATTAGGAATTTTGGATGATGTTCCCTTGGCTCAACTAAATAGGATTTATTTCCAGCAAGACGGAGCTCCAGCCCACAATGCCAGAATAAGTCAAAACTGGCTTAACGACCATTTTCCTGGAAGATGGATAGGAACACACGGACCTGTTCGATGGCCACCACGATCCCCTGACCTCTCAGTTTTAGATTTCTTTTTGTGGGGTTATTTAGAAAACAAGGTTTATGTAAGGCGATACGAAAACTTAGAACAACTAAGAATGGCCACCGAAAACGCTTTTGCAGAGTTACAAAGACAGTAATTTACAATAGAAAATGCATTAAAAAGAATTTTTAAAGTTTGTCACACTTGTAGGACACATAATGGTCTACAATTTGAACAATATTTGTAGTTTTAATGAAATTATAATTATTACCTTTTACCTACTTCCTAATTTTTTTCTGATGCTGTTACTTTGTTATTTCGTTAATAAATATTTGTTAACTTTTTCCATGGCTCCACAGCCACCTTCTCTTATTTCGATTGATCTGCTATGCCATAAATCCGTTTAAAGAAAAATGCATTTTTTCATGTTATTTATGAAAATAAATATGACTTATGGTATGTTTTTGAAAAGCTCTCGACACGAAGAATAAGATGAAAAAATAATATATAGGGTGTCCCATTTAAAAAATAGTAGGTTATGCCAATATGTCAAAAACTATGACTCTCAGCAAAAATCTGAGTATGCCACTGAATTCTACGTGAAAAAATCTATAAATACCAGTTGAAACATTTTAAATATATTTTACGATAGCTGAGTTACAGGGGGTGTCCGAAAATGACAAATTTTCAAAATCACCCTGTAGCACGGAAACTAAAATGGTTAGGGCAAATCTGTTTGCGGCCTCTTTAGTTTCATCGAAAAGTAGCACGGTGTCGCGAAAACCGTATCTCTCTATCTCTACTCATAAGCTGGAAACCCCGTAAAACCTACGAAAATGGGACACCCTGTACATTATTTCTATGGTCGGTCGTATATTTCGTCTTAAAGTTTGAATATGTTTATTTCAATTAAGATTTTCATCTCTATATAATCCTAAAAATTGAGTGTATTCTGAATATTTCATTAAAAATAAATTTGGTGTAATGTATTTAATTTTAACTTTATCTCTAAACATAAATGAAGACTTATTAAAAGTTGAGTGATAATTTAAAAGAATTAAGCCAAGCAAGGATTATTGCCAAGTCATATTGCATATCACTATAAATTTGGGCAGGATTTTCAGCAAAATAAATAATTGTTGTATCATCTGCAAATAACTTAAGGTTGCCATTTAAATTTGATATAGAATTTATATATGTAAGGAACAAAATTGGTTTCAGTATTAATCCCTGTAGTACAACACATTTAATTTTTTTTAAAGAACTATTTGTGTTTCCAATTAGAACATATTGGTAGCGACTACTTAAATAACTTTTAAACAAAGAATAAAGTTGACCTCTTATAGCAATATTGTAGAGACTTCTCATTAAAATCATATGATTTACAGTGTCAAATGCTTTGCACAGATCTAGTGATAATAAACCATATTACTATCAACATTACACTGAATATTTGTTATTACGTCAGAAGCAGCAATTTCAGTATCTCTAAAACTGCAAAAACCATATTGCCCTGAAAAAGGTAGATTTTTAGTTGCTAAAAAGTTTGTTAATTTAAGATTTACTCTTTCAAAAATTTTACAGATACTGGTCGGTAGTTACTAAAATTTTATCGTTCACCATTGTTAAAAATAGGTGAAACTCTTGCTATTTTCATTTTTTCAGGAAAACTGCCTGTTTTAAATGATAATTTTGTTAAAAATAGAAAAGTTGGAGCAAGTTCTTTTTTGACAATTTTTATTGTTATTTTATTAAAACCTTTGGATTTTTTGGATTATGTTCATCAATAATAACTTCATTATTCTTGCATGTCAGTTCTTCAAAATTAAAGAATAACGATTCTGGATTTTCTGATAAGTCGCTTATAGGGATAAACGGAATTTTACTTGCTAATCTTTTTCCATCATTTTCAAAATAATCGTTGATTGATTGATCGTAGGTGTCTCTTTCTTCCTTGATTTCATCTCTATCTAATAAAATACTATTTAATTTTGTTATTTCTATCCTATCCTTATTTGTTAAAATTAAATTTAAGTTCTTTCATATTAGTTTTTGATCACATGTAACAAATTTATCAAAATAAAATGTTTATTTTGATAAATTAATGTTTAAATAGATGTAGTTTTTTATGCAAAAAAAGTAATTCTCTTTTTAATTTGTCCACTTCAAAGGTTTTTTATATATTTTTATATTTTAACTTCAGGGGCATGATTTCATTAGGTATATTCATAATTGGTAATTTATGATCACTTAGTGGGCTGATTTTAAAATTTATTTTCACATTCCTTTTTGAATTTCTTGTGATATGATCAATTAGGGTGGCACTTGTTCTCCTAACCCTTGTTGGCATTTCACTATTGCACAATTTAAAATTGTGTAAATATATATATATATATATATATATATATATATATATATATATATATATATATATATATATATATATATATATATATATATATATATATATATATATATATATATATATATATATATATATATATATATATATATATATATATATATATATATATATATATATATATATATATATATATATATATATATATATATATATATATATATATATATATATATATATATATATATACATATATGGTGCAACCAAGATGGGGTAGACGATTGTGGGCAAACGGAGAGGAATTTGAAAAAACATTTTTGGGATATGATTGATAGTCAAGAACGCTGTGTTTTAAAATTATACCCATTATACAAGGTGGTCTGAAAAGTTCGTGGTGAACCAAACTTGTGTTTTTTTAAATGGGACACCCGGTATATTATTATTTTAGTTGATTCTCCTATTCGTTGCGATCATTTTGATATAAGGTTAGTTGGGTCTAAAATTTATACCAAGGGAATGGGACGAGGTTAAAGTGGAAAAAAGGTTTATACCCCGGCCATTTTTTGAAAACAATTGAAGCAGGTATGGAAAAACCAAATATTCTATAAAATGTATTGTATCTAGGACTACAATAATCGCTTGTAAGTCGTTCAAAATTATTCACTGTTATACAGGGTGGTCAAGTTTTGCAAATTTACCTTGGATTGAATTTTTTTAAATGGAACACCCTGTATATTTTACTTTCATGTTAAAGATAACATTACTAGCTTTCAGAAAATACCATATATGATACCTTTCTGATCAACAGTTTTTCAGTAAATTAGCTGTGAAATCAAAATTTCTTAATTTAGCACGAATTACTCTTTTACAACAATTTAATATTAGGAGGCCATGATATCATCATAAATTGAACAAAAGATTGACAGTCCTGTCAAAACAGCAAAGTGTCAGAATATTGTCATCAGTAAATAAATAAATATTGTTCTTTGATGATGCGATGCCGAAATAAAAACAAGATAGAAGCTTTTGCAAGTTTATCATAGAGATTTCAAGAAACAGGAAATGTTGCTTTCAAAAAAACGTAAGTAGTTAATAAACCAGTTACCAATGAAGATAATGCTTTGACAGTATTAATAACAGATCTTTTTTACAAAAAAAATAAATTTAATATAAATCAACAAAAACAATGTGGTTGGAACCTCTTTATAAACTTCTTCTTTAACATGTCATGTTAACATGTAAAAAGAAATCTAGTGGCGTTAAATGGGGTGACCTCGCAGGCCACTTAACTGGTCCACCTCGCCCAATCCAATGCTCTCCTTTCCAATTATTGAGAAAATGTCTTACATGCTTATGGTAATGCGGGGGTGCTCCATCATGTTGGAACCATAAGGAATTTCTTAACATTAAAGGTAAGTCTTCGAGCCATCCATCTTGAGCATCTTCTCCCGTTAAATGCTCTTCAAAAAAATATGTTCCTATAACATGAGAGCCTATTATACCTCCCCAAACATTAATTGACCATTTATTTTGATTGGTCCACCTGACGAATCCAATGTGGATTTTCGGTTGAATAATAGTGCAAATTATGTTTGTTAACCAAGCCGTTGCTTTTAAAAGTTGCTTCATCTGAAAACAGCACCCTATCTACAAAACAAGGATTATCCCAAATTGTATTTAAAAACCAAATTGAAAACTCTTGTCGTTGGACGTAATCGCGATCATACAGTTCTTGGTGTAATTCAATGTGGTAGGCATGATATTTATGTTGTTTCAGAATCCGTTTAATACTAGTGCGTTCGATATCAGTAGCTCTCTCAATTTCCCTGGTACTTGTGTGTGGATTTTCTTGCACTGTTAATAACACTGTCAAAGCATTATCTTCATTGGTAACTGGTTTATTAATTACTTTAAGTTTCTTAAAAGCAACATTGTCTGTTTCTTGAAACCTCTCTAATAAACTTGCAAAAGCTTCAGGTCTTGGTTTTTTTTCGGCATCGGGATATCGTACCGCATAAACCCTGCTTGCTAGTAAAGGGTTTTTTTGACACTCGCCCAACATAAAAGTCATGTTTATCAACTCTGGAGTACTCAAACTCATTGTTACTTAACAATTTCTCGGCTTATCGTCAAAAAACAATGGTAATTGATGCCAATTCTCTGACACTTTGCGGTTTTGACAAGAATGTAAATCTTTCTTTTCATTTATGATTATATCATGGCCTCCTTATATTATAGGTAGTCAATTTAAGCAACGTAAATAATACCGTTTCTGTTAGAATGAGTAAATTTTGGTTTCACGGTTAATTTACTAAAAAACTGTTGGTTAGAAAGATATCAAATAGGGTATTTTCTAAAAGCTGGCGATGCTATCTTTAATATAACAGTAAAATATATGGGGTGTTCCATTTAAAAAAATTCAATACAAGGTAAATTTGCAAAACTTGACCACCCTGTATAACAGTGAATAATTTTGAACGACTTACAAGCGATTATTGTAATCCTAGATAGAAGAATCAACTAAAATAATAATATACCGGGTGTCCCATTCAAAAAAACACAAGTTTGGTTCACCACGAACTTTTCAGACCACCCTGTATAAAGGGTATAGTTTTAAAACACAACGTTCTTGACTATTAATCATATCCCAAAAATGTTTTTTCAAATTCCTCTCCGTTTGCCCACAATCGTCCCCCCATCTTGGTTGCACCATATATATATACGTATATATATATATATATATATATATATATATATATATATACGTATATATATATATATATATATATATATATATATATATATATATATATATATATATATATATATATATATATATATATATATATATATATATATATATATATATATATATATATATATATATATATATATATATATATATATATATATATATATATATATATATATATATATATATATATATATATATATATATATATATATATATATATATATATATATATATATATATATATATATATATATATATATATATATATATATATATATATATATATATATATATATATATATATATATATATATATATATATATATATATATATATATATATATATATATATATATATATATATATATATATATATATATATATATATATATATATATATATATATATATATATATATATATATATATATATAAAATCTGATTGGTTTGACACGCTCAACTTTGACAACGCTCATTAGCGTGCGGACCTGAATGGGAAAAAAGGGTTAAAATTGTTAAAAAATATATTAACGATTTATATATGAAAATCTTGATCTAAGATTCTTATTCAGCATCATCAAGAATCCCTCTTTACTAAATTTTAACAAAATATATCATTGATTTTCGGAGATACGAGCTTTCAATAAATGCATATCAAAGGAAAAATTCTAGTAAACCATGGCCTTTATCAAAAAACATTATTTTGTTGGATTTTTTTCTCAGATAATAGGAAATTTATTTGTCCTCTGTCCAATTTTAGTGCCTGTATCTTAGAAGATGATGATATTGGCAATATTGTCAAGCTCACCCGTTTCACAGATTTTTTTTTAATCAACTTACACATCTTATTGCTCACGATATCTCCTACCATCATTATTAAAACTCCATAATATTCATATTAAAGTAAATCAAAACCTATTACACTACTTGTGTTTGAGAACACATTAAAACCTTCATGATAATAAAATAATTGTTTTTTTTTTTGACAAAGAAACTACAACTGAAGCCTCTGCACCACCTACGGAAGAAGGACCACGACCACCAGGCGAATGTCCCGCAGAAGATGGTCAAGATTCAGTCTATTTCCCCGATCCCGACTGCACCAAGTTCTGGCAGTGTTCCAACGGGGTAGCATACCTACACATATGTGCCGCAAATCTGCACTTCAATCCCGTTCTGAACGTGTGCGATCATCCCGACAGAGCTGGATGCAATAGTACAGCTCCAACCACCGCTGGTCCCGAAGAAACAACCACTGGTGTTGTGGAAGGTAAGTGAGAGTGAAATAAATAAATCTATTTTTTTTAATATTTAAAATTATTAGAAAACGAAAGGTTCCACGGCTTAGATTATCAATCAGATATTTGTTTGAGAAAGGGTTAGTACCGAATGCCTGCAACTCTGCAACGATTTTTTTCTTGTTTGTCTCCGTATAAGTCTTGTATTGTAAATGTGACACTATTTTATTTAATTTTTTAAATTGTTATTAAAAATGTGTTGCGTGTTCCATCTACTTTTCAAATTTTTGTTGTAAATGAATTTATGTATTCTGATGAAGAACACGAGATGATCGAAACGTCAATTGGTAACATGAATTAGCAAGAAATGTGCTGTGCCTTTTATAAGGACCCTAATCCAAGAAAATAAAAATTAAATTGCTGACGTTTCGCCAAAATGACATTTTCGAAGCTTTCTTCCTCGCGTCCGAATAGAGACTGAAGTATTGGTGACTGCGACGCTTTCTTTTATACCCCCACCCGGAGCCGAAGGTTATATGTGAGCGGTCATTGGTCGTTATTTATGTTTTCCGGAAGGTGCTGTTGTTGCGCTTGATTTTTTGTGATTTTAGATTTGCCGATTATTTTCTTCCATACTATTGGTAGTTTTAACGATTCGCCCCTTTTATTCAAACCGCCTTGTTTTTCAATTTCTGTGGCTTCTCAGATCATTCTGGTCTTATAATGTTCTATATTGGCAATCTCCTTACACCCATTGAAATTTATTTTGTGGCCTGTTTCCTGATCATGTAGGAATAGATCTGTTGAGTTTATGCTCTTCTACTCTTGCTGATATTCACTTTTTAGTTTGCCCCACGTATATCTTTTCACAGTCCTGGCACGGAATGCTGTATACTCCATGGTTTTCCAGTTTGCCGTTGTCTTTTGGGTTCCCAAATAATTTACCTATAGTTGTTTGTTGCTTGTGTATTAGTGTTTGCTAAGAATTCTTTAGATTCTATCTGTTGTGCTTTATATATATATATATATATATATATATATATATATATATATATATATATATATATATATATATATACATGTATGCAGTTATTTTGAAAAACAAGCTCATACTTCTTGATTTTCTTATTCTTGTTAAAAGTTTGTGATCGAAGAAAATCTTGTTTTGACAGTATTAAATCCTAGGCCAGATATACAGGATAATTAAACAATACAAAAAATTAAAAATTTTAGAAAATTAATTTTTTGTGACGGCAGTTTTAAAAACTATATTAAAAATCGCAAATAAAAGCTAAGTAAAGTTTTTCATATTAGTTATAGTTAAGGAAATATTTAGATTGACAACTCAAAAAAATTAATTATGAAAAAAAACAATAATTTTTTAGTTTTTTTGTTAGCTTTATTAAATCAATAATTAATAATATATAACAATTAAAAACATTAAAATGTCATAATCTCATATAGTATAGTCTACACGAAGGGAAATAACTTTAGTGGATTTTGTTTAACAATATTTTAAAATAAAAACAAACAAATTGAAATTTGGTCAACTATAAACACATGTTTCTGATTTAAAGTCTTCATCAGAACAACCAACTAGTTGAGAGACGAGTACAACTAACGCAAAAACTTAATATATATATATATATATATATATATATATATATATATATATATATATATATATATATATATATATATATATATATATATATATAATGTTTTCACTCCGGGTGCACATCCGTTTACCACCGTCGTTCTGAAAAAATACTTTTGCTAACGTTTCGGCAAAATCATATTTGGCATTTTCAAAGCTTTCTTTCTCTCGTCCGAATGGAGATTGAAGTGTTGGTGACTGCGACGCTTCCTTTTATACCCCCACCCGGGGCCGAAGGTTATATCTGGTCGTTATTTGTGTTTTCGGGATGGTGCTGTTGTTGTTGCGCTAATTGCGCTTGAGTTTTTGCGATTTTACATTTATCGATTAGTGTCTTCCATACTGTTGGTAGTTTTAGTGATTCGTCCTTTTTATTCAAATCACCTTGTTTTTCAATTTCTATGGCTTCTCGGATTATTCTGGTCTTATAATGTTCTATATTGGCAATCTCCCTACACCCATCGAAATTTATTTTATGGCCGGTTTCCTGATGATGTAGGAATAAAGCTGAGGTTGTTTGTTTGTTTCTGATGCTGAGTTTAGGCTCTTCTACTCTTGCTAATATTCACCTGTTAGTTTGCCCCACGTACAGTCCTGGCACGGAATGCTGTATACTCCGTGATTTTCCAGTTTGATTTTATCTTTTGGGTTTTCAAGTAGTTTACCTATAGGTGTTTGTGGCTTGTGTATTGTTTCTGTCTGTTGTGCCTTTTCATGGTAAGACTACTTGTTGCTTTCCCCGTTCATAATTTTTGTTGTTCGTTGTTCGGGAACCCTGTGCATTAATAGTTTTCTCTATGGGCGATTTGTGTAGCCATTTTTCTTTAAAGCACTAGATATTACCTTAAGTTCGTTTTGTCTCGTCTGTGTTGCAGTTAATTGCACCGTTCTGGATGTACAGGGCGTTGTAAAACTTGAGTTTTATTTAATAAAACACTCGCAAAAAAATGTTTTAATATTTTAAGGATAAGCATGAGTAATATCTTAAAGCCTTGTATATTAGTAATAAAACTGCTATTTCACTTTTTTTAAATATTTCAATTAATATTTATTTTATTGCACATTTAGTGACATCGTAAGTGTATCTTACATGTCACAAACTTGCGGCAATAATGTTTTTTTTATTATAAGCTCTGGCTTTGGAAACAATTATTATTGATTATAAGCAATTTTTAATGTTATAAAAATTATGGAAACAATTTTAACATAAATAATAATGTTGGTTTTCTGATGTGGTTCTTTAAAAAAAGTGAAAATTTAAAAAGTTACAATTATTTTTTTAACAGTTATAAATACTTTTTGAAAATAAACAATTGAAACACAAATTTAAGACAAAAAAAATTATTTATTGCAATTTCGATGACGCAGTGTGAGAGAAAAGTGTACTGTATAGTGCGTTACAGAAATAAGCTAAGTTGTAACGGGGTAAGAAATATATTTACCCCACCCGGAATGCTTTTCCACACCCATAACATTTACTTTAGATCTAGTTACGAAATTTAATTAATTTACTTTTAAAAATCAGAAACCACAGCAGCCCCAACTACTGAGGAACCTACTACTGAAGCTCCAACAACTGCTGAACCCACTACTGCTGAACCCACTACTGCTGAACCCACTACAGCTGAGCCTACTACTGCTGAACCGATCACAGCTAAACCTACTACTGCTGAACCCACTACCGCTGAACTAACTACAGCTGAACCTACAACTGCGGAACCTACAACTGCAGAATCCACTACTGCTGAACCCACTACTGCAGAACTCACTACTGCAGAACCCACTACTGCAGTTCCAACCACTGTTCCTGCTAATAACACTGAACAACCATCTCCATCTACACCAGAGCCTACATACAAACCATCTCCAACTACAGCTGAACCATCTAGCAGCCCAACCTCCAGCCCACCAAGTGGCGAAGACAGCTGTAATGGATGTAAGTAGAAAATCTTGACAAAATAAAGTACTTTAGGCAACGTTAAGCAGTATATATTTTTTTATTAGTTAGATTTGGACGTCTGGAAAAACATATTTAAAATTATACCACTTCCGATGAAAGCGACGAAAAAAATACATAAAATATAAAAGTATACAATTTTTTCGAAGGTCGCCTTAATTTTCAAAATACAGGGTATTTAATTTTTTTTTAAATCGGTTTTTTATTTTTATTTTAAATTCCCTTTACCCAATTTTATTGAAATTTAGTAACGTTAGTCCAGTGGCGCCCCGAGGGACACCTTTACCAATGTTATTGAGAAAAAATATTGGCCACTGACTTTTTGTGTAATTTTTATATTTTAGTTGTTTAATCCGAAAAAAATATAAAAATTACACTCTTTGTGTAGTGTATATTTTTTCTCATTAATATTGGGTAAGGTGTTCCGCGGGATTCCACTGACCTTAATAAAGTACGGGACACGAAAGAAGGGTGGAGTTAATCGGTTTAGGAAGGTTGGCCGAGAAATCTTTTTAAACCAGTGGTGTCCCGTCGTTCTTTAAATAATATGGCACTTCTTTTTGATTGTATGCTCTTCAGATAATTAAAAAATGTAACTATGCTTAATGAACCTTTATCTATATCTGTCTGTTTTCTTTCGTGTACCGCACTTCTATATCTCTTTTGTGTTGCAAAAACGGCGAACTTTCGAATTTGAAAATGATTTAATTTTGATTTTTCTTACCTATAAATATATTTTTTCTTGAGTTCTGTCATTAACGGTTCCCGGGCTACTGCCTACGTACACTATTATTGGACCACCCAGTATAGTGATACACGATTTACAAGTCCAGATTTTACAAGGGCAGCCAGCATCAGATCCAGGGAACGAGATTTATCAAAATTTTAATTTATGCAGTTCGACTTTGGGCTACGCGGGTATGCCAAAAGTGGCCGTCTTTTTATGTCCTAAAAGTCTTAACTTTTGAGATACAGGATGGTAAAGTTTAAAAGGAAAACATTTTTTTTTTCATCCCAATTCTGATGCTATTGTAGATAACTGCATGAAATTTGATACACGTCTTCTATGCATTAAGAAGCATACGGATTTACCCAGGTTAATTGTATATGCACGCCGCTGGTAGAAATTTCAAAAATTGATTGTTAATAAAAATGCTCTTTTATACATAAAAGACGTGTATCAAATTTCACACAGTTATTTATCTATAATAGCATCAGAATTGGGATTCAAAAAAAAAAACGTTTTTTTAAAACCCTATATCTCCAAAGTTAAGACTTTTAGGTTCATATTACATTTTTTTTCTTACAAAGGTCCAAGAATCACAGTCCTTTAACATTAGCACGCAATTAGGAAACGCCCTGTATAGTACTTCACAATGACAAACGATCACTTTTGGCATACCCGAATAGCCCAAAGTCGAACTGCATAAGTTAAAATTTTGATAAATCTTGTTCACTGGAATCAGTGCTGGCTCCCCTACTATAACTACATTGATGTGTTAATTTTAGAAAAATATGAGTTCTGTAGTTTTTCAAATATTAATTGCAATATTAGATAATTTTTGACACCCGGTATTGAACAGAAAATTAATTATTTTGAAGCAGTTTATTGTCAGCTACTTTATAAACAATTTTACAAAATAGATGAAAAAAAAAACTAAGCCATTTTTGAGGTTGATGGCTGTGATTCTAATGGTTCGATTCCTTCTAAATCGTCTTCCTCTGAAAATGATGAGGTTTCATTGTCACTACTTGAAGATCCCAGTGTGATAACTAAATCATCAATAACCGTTTCAATTTTGCCATCTACTTCCCAGTATTTATCTTCAATAGAACGAACATGTTTAACATACGATTTCCAATTTTCAGCCGATATTGAGTTACTCCCGCCCATACAAGTTCAATAGGGTTGAGGTCGCACATGTATGGAGGCAGCCTTAAAGGTGTATGACCGAGGTTACGTAAAGGACCCTAAATTTTATACTTTTTTTCTCTAGGCTTGTTGGCTGATATTACTTCATATAATTGATATTTTCTCCATGTTGGATCACATACAAGATTGTTCGATTTAAGCCACGATATCATATGAGCTTTTGTAGAGTATTTAGTTAGCACTTTATCTTCTAGGTGAGAATGATAAGACGCATTATCAATTACCACGACTGATTTGGGAGGAATGTTAGTTAGAAGCTTCGCGAGCAACCACTTTTCAAAATTATCTTTATTCATCTGTCCATGATAGTCTCCAGTTGTTAGGCCCGAGCGAAAAACTAAAGCAGCACCTGGAACAAATCCGGCTTCTGAACCAGCATGAAGTATCATAAAGCGCCTACTAGAGCGGATTCCCTGAACACCACCTGTAACACTTTCACTTTGCCAGCATTTGTTCACTGTCATATCATTATCTACCCAGGTTTCGTCTAAATACACAATATTTCGTCCTTCTTGTCTATATTGCCTTACAGTTGATAGATATTTTACCTGCCAATGAAAAATATTTGGTCTCTCAATGAGCAATTTTCGTTTATTTTGGCACTTGCGCCAAACATAACCATTTGATCGTAAAAGCCGATTTAAGGTTTTATACCCCTACGGAAAATCTATTTTGTTCTTTACAGCACGAAGTAGGGGTTTGCAGGTCGGAACCTTCTTCAAGTGTATATAAAAATCCTCTATTGTTCGTCGAATTACTTGAAAAATCACCATCGTCGATTTTATCTTTGTTTGATAATCGGGGTCTTTTTTTACCAGGAGATTTTAAAGGTGAAGTAGAACATGAGCGATCATTATGTTATCTTTGAATTTTTCTTACACTACTTTCCGAAACACCAGTGTAAAATGCAGCGCATTCTGTTCGATTTTGAATTGGAATAGTCAAACTATTATTTTCAGCTTCTCTAGTACCGGCCTCTTCAAATTTAACGCAACGCATTTATATAGAAATGAAAACAAATGCCCGAAATGTATAGGCGCCACTGGAAATAGCTAGAACCTTCTACCGGCAAGTGCATGGAGACTCTAGGCACATCCCATTACAAGTGGACCAGTGCGAAATTTACTAAATCCTCGATTAATTTTCCGTACCCCTAGCTGGCGCACTTTATAGGTGAAGCGGCAAACTATTTCAACAAATAAAATAACATAAAATTTATTTGCATATACAAATTTTACTTTTCCGCTTGCTTAAGACTATGAACCTTTATTTTTAGGACCGCCCGGTTTTCTTTCATGTCCAGCACTTTAATTTGTATCTATTTATGGCTAAATAGGCCCCTTGTCACTACAAATAACGTTACCAAATGTCAACAAAGTTGTGTGACGTAATGGAAAATTAATAGGAAGTTTAACGGCCAGTTCAGTTCCAGCAGTTGTACGAGGCGGTTGTGTTTTCGCTAGTATATTGTTTTGCCGGTATTTGAACGTTTGTTTTGTTTTGGTTTGAACTGTTTTGATTTCAACTTGTTTTTGTGTGCTTTGACCCGATCATCATCGTCGTTTGCTATAAACTAAACCTGACCTTGTTTACCCGGATCCGGTTATTAGTTATAAATATTGTTTGTGCGTGACATTTAAAGATTTTGATTTATCAACTGGAAATATTTACATAATATTTACATAAAATTTATCTACATCTTTTTTTTTAATTTTCACTTTTTTTGTTCCTTTGAAAATTTTAATTTTTTATTTATTTATAAAATGGCTGAATTTAAGTGCGATTCTTGCCAAAAAATCGTTTCGGAAAAAGACTGTTACAGAATTCGCTGTAGTGGGGAGTGCCGAAGAGATTTTTGTATGGTCTGTACAGGACTGGATAAATCCACGACAAAAGTGCTGTACAAACAAAAATTCAACAACATAAGATTTTTTTGCACTATTTGCGACTCTCCAACTCTGAAATATTTGCATGATAAAATATCAGATCTCCAAAAGACTCAAATCTCTTCAGAGTATCTCGAAGCCCTGGGTTCCTGCTTAAAGAAAAACAACGACATCCTTCCGATCATTGGCGAAATTTACGACATCTTACTCAATCATGACTCCAAATGGAAGATACTGCTAGAAAAAATTGAGGATATTCACAGCCTCCATTCTGGAATATCTGACAGTATACAAGAATCCTTATTTAAATCCATTAAAGAAATTAGGCAGGATACTTTCAATCTATCATCTATTTTAATGAAATCTCAAAATGAATCTGTCAAAGTCCAGGTGCATGATTCATCGAAGGAGCAGTTGACTAAAGAGATGGCTGAGCTGAGGCATAGTGTAAAACAAATGGCACTTACCCTGGAGAAGCTTGCTGATAAGCCTAAACAACAATCAATAAAGAAGATATACACCACCGCAATATCAACCCAAACCGATACAACAGATGTCCAAATGCCTGTCAATAAGTCTCCAAAAAAAGCTGTTTCCTTCCAGCCCAACAAAACACCCATTATAGAGAAATGGCATTATGTAGTGGTATCCATAATTCCGTCCACGTATAAATCAAATCAGCTTGTACACTACATCAAAGAAAAATTAGGAACCACGAATTTTGTGCGTTGTTTTCCTATGCTTAAGAATGCAGACACTTTGCGCTCCGATTTTAAAATTGGGGTGCAAAATAAAGATCACTTAATTCAGCTTAAGAACGCTAGTCTGTGGCCACCTGGTACCATAATTGATCCTACCAATGATTCAGTTTCACCAACCCTTATCCAAACGCCGCCCACTTCCACAGCCCATAATGTCTCATCTTCTAGTCATCAAGATGTCAAAATAGATATCCCAAAGAGTCGGGGGCTGTCTCCACCAAAGCCTCAATTATTGGAATCACCAGTGACATTTGTGCCTGAAGAGGATAAGTCAGTCATAATTGGCTCTGACAGGGAGGCCATAGCAGCTTGTAGGTCATTGGCACTGGAGGGCTCTAAATTAAACATGGAGAAAACTGCAAGGAAAGATGATTTTTTGCAGTTTGATCCAATGACTCCACCAAGAGTGCGGCTGTCCCAAGATTCGGATAAAGCAAATGGTCGCTATATATTAGCCAGATTAAGGGATCCTTCCTTACTAAAGACCTTAAGGCTATTTCTTGCTTATCTATACGACCAGCCATCTAGTGTGTTTGAGGGGCATACAAGTACTAGCATTAAATTATTGCTAGCTTCAGAAGGCCTTCCCAGTGACAAGGACTCCCTGCGCAAGTTGTATTATCGCTTCCACGATGCCTATGGGATTGGTTCATCTGAAGTGGACTCAGACCTTGCAGCGTATAGATCTTCCTACTCTTCGGAAAAAATTTTACGGCTCCAAAAAATTCGTGAAAGTACTGGTAAATATTATTCTAGTGGTTCACCATCAAAAAGTAAAAATTTTTAGTCAATATGACGCGAAAAGAGGATCTAGCACCCTCTAAAAAATTGACCAATAGTAATTTTAATCTTTTTTTTTCTTAATATTCAGTCCTTAAGACATAAAACAGACGAATTATATCTTTTGTTAGAAGAGCTAAATTTTCCAGAAGTCATTGCCATCACTGAGCACTGGCTAAATATCAATCAACCTGTTTTTATTAAAAACTATACCACAATTGCCAGATTTAATAGAACTAATTTAACTCATGGAGGCACCATGATAATGTCTTCAAACAACGATTTTTCCGAAATATCAAAGTATAATCATTTATTATCTGAAAAAGTATTTGAATTTTCTATCGTTTATCACAATACTTATGATCTTTATATTATTTGTATTTATAGAACACCTGATGCTGATGTGCAATTATTCTGCCATAACCTTCTAAGTTTGCTCGAGTCCCTTCCTGTAAGAAGCAAATTAATCTTATGTGGCGATTTCAATATTGACTTTTCCAGTGTGTGTGCTGCTCAGGAATGTCTTCAGTCCATCTTTGAGTCATTAAGAATTGCCATGCACGTCAACTCACCAACCAGAATTACTAAGACAAGTGCCAGTACTATAGATTACGTTGTGTCTTCTTTCGATCCTAGCTCCGTCGAATGTAATGTCTTAAGTCCAGGTTTCTCCGATCATGAAGCAATTTTCACAAAATTTTCATTTACATCCAAAGCCAAAAATTCCTCTAGACAAGTAGGCCGTATTTTTTCGGTTAGAAATTTCATTAATTTCAAACACCTATGTCAAATAACTGACTGGAACTCTCACACTTATGATGTCGACACTGAATTTTCTCGTTTTATAAAAACTCTAACTAATATAGCTTCTGAATCTTTTCCTCTTAGGCCTATCAAAAATAAAAGAAGTAAACCCTGGTCCACTAAAGGTTTACGTATATCTTCTAAGAACATGCGGTCACTATCTCATTTAAAGAAATTTTCGGACAGTGTCTTTTTTCATAATTATGTAAAATCATACAGAAAAATTTATCATAAGACTATTAAAGCCGCCAAAGATATTTATTACAATAATAGACTTTCTAACGCCAAAAATGTAGCTAAAGAAACCTGGTCTATCGTAAATGATTTAAGAAACAAATCTCCTTTATCCAACACTATCCTTACCTCTCCTGAGGACCTAAACAATTATTTTGTAAATGTAGCCAAAGATTTGACTAAATCCGTATCTCAATCTAATGACCCAATTTCATATCTCTCTAATCATAGGGTAAATCTGCACAGTTTCTTCTTTTCACCAGTAGTTTTATCAGAACTTCGTAGTACAATTAATGATATCAAAAATAAATCTTCCTCGGGAACTGATGGGCTTACTTTAAAAATGTATTCAAGTCTGCCGGAGTGCACACTAGAGCATCTGACTGCTTTGATAAATATGTCTTTCCAAAATGGTACTTTTCCAAGCTGCCTTAAAACTGCAATAATCATACCTCTTCACAAAGGAGGTGTTTCAGAAGAAGCTTCGAACTATCGCCCAATTGCACTTCTCCCTACGCTATCTAAGATCATCGAAAGACTGGTTAAAAAAAGGCTTTTATCATTTCTGTCTAGATATGAAATACTTACAAAACATCAATTTGGATTTTTAAGTAACAAATGCACAAGCGATGCCATGTTTTTCCTTCTTAATAGAGTTTACTCCAGCCTAAACAACCATCACGCTACGGCAACAATTTTCTGTGATTTTTCCAAAGCTTTCGATTGTGTGAATCATAATATATTAACTAACAAGCTGCAGTACTATGGATTTAGAGGGGCTCCTCTCAATTGGTTTAAGTCATATCTTAGCAACAGAAATCAAGTTGTGAAAGTTGACAACAGGATGTCTTCTTGTAGGCCAATGGAATATGGAGTGCCTCAAGGCTCGGTACTAGGCCCTATCTTGTTTCTTCTGTTCATAAACGACATGGCTAATTTAAACATTAGTGGAAAAATATGTCTCTTTGCGGACGATACCAGCTTTACGTGGAGCCACCCAGATGTCACGGACCTACATAGGATTGTATCTAATGACCTAATCACCATTAAATCCTGGTGCGATTCTAATCTCCTATCTTTGAACATCTCTAAAACAAAAGTCTTGTCTTATAAAAACACGCTGCAACCTTTTGACCTTAATGGCACCACTATTGATGTCGTAAACTCTATAAAATTTCTAGGGCTTCTTGTAGATGATTCTTTAAAATGGGATCCACATATCGACGCTTTATCAAGGAAGTTGGGTTCTGCTTGCTTTGCGTTAAGATCTGTTTCCGAGGAGCTTAGCTTTTCTACCTCTAGAACTGTTTATTTTGCTCTTGTTGAGTCGCACCTCAGATATGCTATTCCATTCTGGGGTACATGTTGTGCGACTCAATTTGATCGAATTTTTATACTACAAAAAAGAGCTGTTCGTTACCTACTGAGACTTAACAGTAGAACTCACTGCCGAGATTTCTTTAAAAGATATAAAATACTAACCCTTCCTTGCTTATTCATTTTGGAATCGGTTTGCTTAATTCGTAAGCATGCACCTGCTCTATTAGAGAGACCTTCTCACAACTACCCTCTCAGAAATACTGAGCACGATCTCTATCTTCCAACCCCACACTCAGAGTTAATTAAAAGATCAGTAATCTACAATGCAAAAAAAATGCATAATCACCTGCCATTTAACATCAAATCCATAATATCTCTGACTTCATTTCGCAAGGCTTTGAAATCATTCTTACTGGAAAGTGCCTTCTACACCGTGAACGAGTTTTACAACACATAATTTTATCCTTATGAACCCCTAGTGTGATAGTTGCCATTACCAACTATTTTTACCGAATTTTGTATATGTATTTTTTTAATTGTTTCGTTCTTTTTTATTTTTTACTTTGCTTTTTTATTTTTTTACATTATATTTATGAAAATGTTTATAACATAGTACGACTGACAAAGTACATTTCTAATGTACTTCTTTTAGGATTCTATTATATTAATATTCTAAATTCTTGATTTAAATATTATTTTTCTATATATTTATGATGTGTTTTTGTTTTGTTTTGTTTGCTAATTTTGATGTTTGTAAACTATTTTTTTTACAACAGCTTTGTCCACAAAATTGTAAAATTTTTTTTTGACAATAAAGCATTTATTTATTTATTTATATTATTTATTTATTCGGACAAATAATTCTGCCTTTGATAAGCTAATTCAGGTATAGGGTCCAAATCTCATGGACCATTATACCGACAAGCCTTTAAGCATTTTCCATCATCTCTACCGGCACAATTGACGACGTTTCGCCCTTTTGGGGCTCATCAGGCCAATGCAGCCATATGGTAGAGATAATGAAAAATATTCAACGGCAGTTTGACTATATACGATGAAAAGTTAAGGCAGTAACAAATTAACCCAAAGAGTAAAGAAGCGTCATCTATGGGTATAAGTGTAAGGCTTGTTATTTGAACCTCTAGTAGTAATGTAAAAGTTATATTATATAATGGAGAATATTTATTAGTTATGATTAAATATATTGCAAAAATATTTAAATATATTGCAAAGATTTTAGAACGGAATTATGTACTACTGTCCTCAACAACGGACAGTAGCCGTGCCACAGAAACTATCCGTGGTTTGACTAATACCAGTTAATTTATTTTTAATAATTTGAGATTCCATTTTAGACTTATATATCCCTTAACATTTTATATGCTTCCTTAATGTTCTTAATATTGGAAAAAATAATTTCTTCATCATCACCATCAAATGAAACCTGACCTTTCTCACTATTTTGAAATTCACTGATGCACTCACGTACACTTATGTTAGGATTTTTCGTGAATAAACTTTCATCAGTTTCTTAATATGAAGTTAAGTCGGAAGAGAATATCCTCTTCACTATCGTAGTCATCGTTTTCCTCGAGAATTTCGTCGAATCCAGCTTTGCGAAAGCAGTTATTGATGGTCTTCGATTCGACTTTTTTCCACGCAGCAACAATCCAAATCAAGGCACTTACAACATTTATGGATTTCTCCAATTGTTCGGTATATTTAGAATACTCTATGGATGACAAAAGTCGGTTGATTAAAAACTTTCTGTAGTGGTTTTTAAAATTTTGAATCACGCCCTGGCCCAATGGCTGGCAATGTGATGTCGTATTTGGCGGTAAAAAAATTATTTAACCACTCCAGTTTTGGGTGAGATGCAGCATTATCCAAAAAGAAAAGTACATTTCTGTTTTGCCTTTGCATTTTTCGGTCAAATTTCATCAACCAATCGGACATTATATCCCTTGTCATCCACGCTTTCTTATTATAATACCATTCAAGTGGCAATTTTTCCACGCTCAATCCTTTAAAACAACGGGGTTTTTGACTTTTTCCAATCACCAGTGCCTTTTCTTTTTCTCCATTCATAGCGGAGCAAGGTAAAATAGTGACTCTCCTTGGACGCTTTCCCGCCAGCACGTGTTTTAAAGAAAACATTTTATTTGGCAAGGCGCGGAAAAAGAGTCCCGTTTCATCGGCGTTATAAATGTCTCTCGGCGCGTAGTTTTTGATAATAGCACATAATTTCGTCCGCCAATCAGTTGGCAGAACTTCTCCAACCATCCATTTGATCCTTTAAAACTTCTAGATTCTTCGCAATTTCTTGTGCTTTTTCCTTTATTATTGCACCGGATATTGGAATGTTTTTTGTACTTTACAAAACCAGTCGTAGACAATTTGGTCTATGGCAGCACCCTCAGTTTTCGCAAATTTCTTTTTCTCTTTCATGTTCCCGGTCTCGGCGAATCGCTTGTTAAGATCGCTCTTGTTTCTCAAAATATCACTAATTTGAGGTTTTCCTCCACAGAATTTTTCGGCTAATACTCTAACACTAAGTTTGTTTTTTTCCGCGTACTGGATCATTTCAACTTTTTCTTGAAGACTCAAAAACTTTCTTTTGTTTGAAGGCATATTGATCGCACTAGCAAAATTATCTGAACATCTGTCCGTTCTGAGGAGGTAAATATTACTGTTTTTATTAAAAATGTTCCAAATTTTACTGTCCGTGTTCGTTGTCAAGAGGGTTTAATACGCAGGAATACATATACTGACGGTCGGGGACATCAAAACTGTCCGTTAAGGGAGGTTTCACTGTAGTCGATAAATATGTACAGGGTGGCCATTTTATGGTGATACAGTACCTTATCTAGAAAACGGTAATAGTTACGACAAAAAGTTAAATACAAAAGTTGTTTGTATTCAATTAAATTTTTATTTTATTTCACTTTTGTTTAAACAGGGTGTTTCGTTTTGACGTGACACATGTCAACTTTCTTAATTTAAATGGGACATACCTATATATTATTACATGTTTCGATTCTACTGTTAATTTGCGAAAGTTTTTATAATAACATCTATATTTGAATTCTTTATCGTTTTTGAGTGAATTGAGTTTTTGGAATTTAAAAAAAAAATTTTACTTATAAAACTTTAATGGAACTGACTAATATCCTAAACATACATTACTAAGGGTTCAAATCAACGAGTTTCCATGCTGGTCTTACCAATGAATATACAGGGTGTTAAAAATGGAGAGCAAAACAAACAGAACTTTAAATGTAAAAATCTCCTGTTTTTCAAATGGAACACCCTGTATATTTTTATTTCATCTGATTCAGCGTTCAATTACCTATCATTACTCATATATATGTCATATACCTAAAATGAACAGTTTCGATTTTATTAGCCGTTTTCTGATTTATCACGGAATTTTGCCAGTAAATGAGATCAGAAACTAAAAAAAATCAAGATAGGCTTAGGACATAACCTAATGCAATTGCTGACTTAAGTTAAGTTAAGACATTTGCTCTGTTTGTCATTTTTGTCAAATTTTTGCTGCGAAATTTGTTAAAAAATGGCTTTATATAGTTTAGATGAACGTTTGAAATTATACCACGGTTTCATAAAAAATAATAAAAGTCCAAGGTTAGCCCTTAGAGAGTATTCGAGGGAATATCCTAATAATATAGTTCCCTCCAGGACTATATTTTTTTGAATTGTGCGTGATTTGGAAATGGTGTCCTTCGAGGAAGATGATGAAAGATCCGAAAGAGATGCTGACAGAGACATTGCAGGTGTCAGTAGAGGAAGTATTCAAAAAACACTGCAGGTGAATGGTTATCATCCTTATAAATTTCTTCCAACTCAATTATTATCACAATTAAACTTTAACGAAAGATTGACTTTTTGTTGTGATATTATGGACCGGCAGTTCGAAAATGTGTTTTTTTCAAAAGTGCTTTGGACTGATGGGGCCTCATTTAATACGGCGGGTATTTTTAATCGGAAAAACACTCATTACTGGTCTCAAACTAATAAACATCTAATAAAAGCAATTAAAAAACAAGGCCGTCAAACCGTAAATGTGTGGTGCGGAATTATTTGCGACCGTATTATCGGACCAATATTTTTTGACAGGTCGTTAAATGGCGAAAGATACTTGGAGCTGCTTAGGAATGAAACCATGCCTCTTTCAACGATTGCCAGCAAATATTCGAGAAAATATCATTTTCAGCAGGATAACGCCCCTTACCACACGGTTGCACTGGTAGTAAATTTCCTTAATCAACATTTTCCATTGTGGATAGGAAGACATGGTTTAATATCCTGGCCACCACGAAGCCCTCATTTAAGCCCTTTAGACTTCTTTTTGTGGGGTGCACTAAAAAATAAAGTTTATAAAAATAGATCTAATAATAAAAATTAGTTAAAAATAAAAATCAGGGAAGAGATCAATAATTTTAATGCATCTTATTCGGTAAGGAACGCTGTTCGAAAAATGGAGGCTATTTACACTTCATGTATCGCAATGGACGGTGGTCATATTGAAAATTTTTTATAATCTGTTTTAATCATGTTTAATACTCAATTAGTTATTAGTTATACCGTGTGGCACAAGATATTTTTTTTGTCTCTCCCTTATTTTCGTAAACATTAAATAATAAGAACATAAATTACATAATATTTCACTTTTATTTGTATTTTCTAACATTATTTATAGTCGCTATCTGTGTTAAGGAAACGAGAATAAGGCTTAGTTTACGACATTTTTATTTTAGCCCACTTCATCTGTTTACTTATATTAAAAAAAATAGTCAAACTGTTCATTTTAGAATGAATATATATAAGTAATGATAGGTAATTGAACGCTGAATCAGATGAAATAAAAATATACAGGGTGTTCCATTTGAAAAACAGGAAATTTTTACATTTAAAGTTCTGTTTGTTTTGCTCTCCATTTTTAACACCCTGTATATAAATTGGTAAGACCAACATGGAAACTCGTTGAATTGAACCCTTAGTAATGTATGTTTAGGATATTAGTCAGTTCCATTAAAGTTTTATAGGTAAAAATTTTTTTTTTAATATGTTTTTTTTAAAAAAAATTCTAAAAACTCAATTTTCTCAAAACGATAAAGAATTCAAATATAGATGTTATTATAAAAACTTTCGCAAATTAACAGTAGAGTCGAAACATGTAATAATATATAGGATGTCCCATTTAAAACAAGAAAGTTGACATGTCACGTCAAAACGAAACACCCTGTATAAACAAAAGTGAAATAAAATAAAAATTTATTTGAATCCAAACAACTTTTGTATTTAACTTTTTGTTGTAACTATTACCGTTTTCTAGATAAGGTACTGTATCACCATAAAATGGCCACCCTGTACTTTTACCTTATGTATCTATATTTCCTTTTCAGTATCACGCTTGTGCCCAGCCGTTGACGGTGAATACCCGACATACATCGCTCTTGCTGAATGTGACGGCTTCTGTCAATGTTCTAACGGACAGGCTTACTACATCCCTTGCCCCGAAGGATTGCACTTTAATCCCACCAAGAATGTTTGCGACTGGCCACAAGATGCCGGTTGCACGGGCATAGCTGGAACTACACCAAGCACTGAAAGTAAGTAATAATAGCAAAAGAAACTAATTTCCAGCCTTCGCTAATAAGGTATAAAATCTAGTCGTAGAACAACTCTAAAGTAAAGTCTATTTCCTTATATAGGATGATTTAGAAATAAGTTTCGAAAATTGAGGTATTATTCTTTGACTAATTTGAAGTATAGAAGTTTATACCGTTTATAACTTACCAAGCATATTAATTTATAGCACTAGGTACGTAATTCACACACTAAAAAAAGTATTTTAAAAACTTAAAGTAAAAGCCTAAAATGACTACCTCCACTATTTTAACACGCACCAATACGGCGAGCCAATTTTCTTGAATAGATTTAAGAACGTTAGGTCTTTGTCTCATTTGTTCCGCTGCAGCAAAAATACGGTTTCTAAGGTCATCTTTATTTTAAATTTCAACCCTGTTATACACTAATGTCTACAGGTGTTCCCAAAAATAAAAATCAAGGGGGTTTAGGTCTGGTGATATCGGAGGTCATTTTCTAGATTCTGGGGCATTTCAACTTATTCCACTAATCCACTTATTATCAAACGTATTATCCAGATGTATGTGGGCAGGAGCTCCATTATGAAGAAACCAGACATTGGATCGCTGAGCTAAAGGAATATCTTTTAAAAGAGTGGGCAAGTTATTAGTTAAAAATTGGAGGTATGCCTCTCGCCTTCGTAACTCAAAAGGTCCGATTAACCGATTGTTAATTATTCCTGGCCAAATATTTATTGAAAACCGGTATTGATATCGACATTGTTGAACCGTGTGTGGATTTTCTTAAGCCCAGGTACGAGTGTTATGATAATTTAAAATGTCATCTCTCGTAAAACAACACTCATCGGTTGTCAGTAGGTTTAAAGTAAAATCTTCGTGTTCTTGGATTTTTCGGAGAAACGACCGGCAAAATTCTCTTCTTCGGGGTAAGTCCTCTAATGTTAAAGCCTGTACTCTCTGCTCATGATAACAGAAGGTGTTCACGAAGGATACGATGAATGGTCCAATTAGAAAATCCAACTTGTCGCGAGATTTCCCGAGTGCTCAAACCAGGGTTTACCTCCACTAGGGCTAAAATATGTTTCTCGTTTTCGGGTGTTATTTGCCTTTCAAGCCCTCGATTAGTTTGATATATATATATATATATATATATATATATATATATATATATATATATATATATATATATATATTTTTATATACAGGGTTATTCACGCAACCCGTTCATTAAAAGTTTTTGATGATGCCATTTAGATAAAAATTTCAAATTTTGGGATTAAGGTAAGATCAAGAGGTACTTCTTTTTTGAAATATTTTCAACTTCCTGTCACTCCCGGTTTAACCGGAAGTTGGTATCAACTTGCTTATTTTAAATGGAACACATTTTATGATATTTTTGGATTCTACGGAGAATTTTAATGCTATTTTATGTAGCATGTCCTATACCTAGGTTCAAGCGTTCTTAAGATATTTGACCTTGAACCGAAAATGAGCCTTCGGGATACCAAATTTTAAAATCTCATTTGTAAGTTTTGAAGATATAATCTTCATATTTTGCAGACGATCGGTAAATAATCTTAGGTTTCTATTTTTTTTATTGAATTTGTCTATTTTTATACAGGGTGTCCTAAATTCAACAGCAAACATTCACATTTTCAAAACTGCTAAAGTCCGTTTTTTTAAATGGGACACGCTATAACTTTATGCACTATCAAATGTAGAATTTCATTTTCTATCGAACTGTATGAAGGTTCCCTATACCTATTCGTAACAATTTTCGAAATAATTGGGTTTTATAAAAATATCGTATGTATTTGCTTAAATGTTTACATGTTCCAATGGTGAGCCATGGAAAAACAATTGAGATCCAATATCCAATATGACAGATGATTAGTATGCGTTATTTATCGAAAGCTGTCAGTGATAAACTAAATCTTCTAAATCGAACTGGAAGAATACTCAAACGCTGATATTCTCAATCTATTTTATATTCATGGAGAATGTTATACAATTTTGGAGAGAACGTGTCGTGTGTTTAATGAACGCCACCCTGATTTGCCGCCAATGAACAAGTCAAAATTCAAGAGGATTGAAACGAACTTTTTGCGTTTTGGCAAGGTTAAAGTTACAAAAAATGTTCCGAAACCAGTGACAAATGCCGAGGATAACGTAATAAACACATTAGCTTATTTCCACGCAAACCCGCAAAGTTCAATACCGTCTGCAGAAAACGATTTGGGAATTTCTTCTTCATCTGTCCAAAGAATCTTGAGCGAACATCATATGCACCCTTATTCCTTCCAAAACGTACAAGCCTTGAGACCTGGTGATGACGTCCGACGAGTAGAATTTTGCGAATTCATGTTTTTGAAAATTCAAGAGGACCCTCAATTCCTTTCAAAAATATTTTAGACCGATGAAGCGAAATTTTCTAGAGAAGGAATAACAAATAGAAGAAACGAACATTTCTGGGCAGCAGAAAATCCGCGCGCTTTACGCGAAACGCGTTCTCAAGAGAGGTTTAGCTTCAATGTTTTCGGTATAGTATTAAATGATCAGGTGCGGTACTGTATTTATGAAGACAATTTAAACAGTGATAAGCATTTGGAAATTCTACGAGGGACTGTTTCTGAATTTAAAGAAGAAATTCCTATTGGTGAGCTGCAAAATTATTGGTATCAATTAGATGGGGCACCAGCACATAATTCCGCTGCAGTTTATCTCCAATTATCTCGAATTTTTGAAGATTGCTGGATTGGTCTCAATGGCCCTTGGAGATGGCCCCCGCGATCGCCTGATTTAACACCCCTAGACTTTTATTTATGGGGATTTATCAAAGGTAAAGTCTATGCTTCCACAGTAAATAACCAACAAGATTTACTGGACAGGATACGAACAGCTTTTGCCGAATTAGAAAACGGACAAATTCAACGGGCCACAGCAACTATACAAAGAAGAATTGAAATGTGTCTTCAAATGAACGGACAACATATAGAACATTTGTTATAATTCAATTTTATTATTTTATTTATTTATTGTTGATTGTTAGATTGCTATAATTTTTAAGTTCACTAAAACAAGTTTAGAACAGTCCCGAACTTAGTAGATATGGTTAAAAATAATATAAACATTTTATAACATTTTTTATAACTTTAACTTTTCCGAAACGAAAATATTTCGTTTCATTCCTCTTCAATTTTCTCTTGTTCACTGGCGATAAATGAGGATGTTTTTCATTAAAAACATGGCACGTTCTCTCCAACATTCTCCGCGAATATAAAACAAATTGAGAATATCAGCTTTTGAGTGTTATTTTATTTTAATTTAAAAGTTTCAAATCAGCTGTCATGTTGAATAGAAAAGTACAATTGTTTTTAGCATTTAGCAAATACAAAGATACATGATAGTTTAAAAAAAACTGATTATTTCGAAAATGGTTACGAATAGGTATAGGGAACCTTAATACAGTTCGATAGAAAATTAAATTCTACATTGGATAGTGCATAAAGTTATAGAGTGTCCTATTTAAAAAAACGGACTTTAGCGGCTTTGAAAATGTGAATGTTTGCCGCTGAATTTAGGACACCCTGTATAAAAATAGACAAATTCAATAAAAAAATAGAAACCTAAGATTATTTACCGATCGTCTGTAAAATATGAAGATTATATCTTCAAAACTTACAAAAATACGAGATTTTAAAATTTGGTACCCCGAAGGCTCATTTTTTGTTCAAGGTCAAGTATCTTAAGAACGCTTGAACCTAGGTATAGGACATGCTACATAAAATAGCATTAAAATTCTCCGTAGAATCCAAAAATATCATAAAATACAGGATGTTCCATTTAAAATAAGCAAGTTGATACCAACTTCCGGTTAAACCGGAAGTGACAGGAAGTTGAAAATATTTCAAAAAAGAAGTACCCCTGGACCTTACATTAATCCCAAAATTTGAAATTTTTATCTAAATGGCATCATCAAAAACTTTTAATGAACGGGTTGCGTGATATATATATATATATATATATATATATATATATATATATATATATATATATATATATATATATATATATATATATATATATATATATATATATATATATATATATATATATATATATATATATATATATATATATATATATATATATATATATATATATATATATATATATATATATATATAGCCTGTATTTTTCGCATGCGTGGCCCTTAATTTTAGACTGAAATTTGATGAAATCGGATAAGTAGTTTTTTAGCTATGCCGCGAACAGACAGACTGACGGACAGATATACCTACAGACAGACGGAATTAAGAAAACATGTTTTCCGGCATCTAGGGACCCTTAAACGTAAAGATCTAAAAAAATCTCACGAGGACAGTAATAATAATTATCTTGTGTTTTATACAAAAGTGTATAATATTTTTGCAAAATAAAATTTTTTTGTTATCACAAACCAAAAAGAAAAACAAGTTTTCTTTGCACAGGGGTGGCCCGCATTTAAATAAATGACGCTGTATAAGTAGTTAGATTTTTAGGTCAAGCGGGTCTCATAATTTTTGGTGATTAATAAAAAATCTCACTTTCATTAAGTGGCTGTATAAACAGAACATATCCTGATTGTTCCACTGATTCGAACCGCCTTCCGACTTTATTAAGGCGCTTGCCATTTTGTGTATTTTTGTTTTTGCCAACCAAAAAATTTTATGTTCTTATTTAGTCCCTTGGCATTAAATATATAAAATAATATTAAGTGGCTATCTTAGTAATATTGCGTAATATAATAAAAAAAAACTATTTTCTTTCTCCCTGTATATTTGTAAATAGCCCATCGAGATTTAATAGCTCGATAAAAGAATCACACAACATTTTGGTATTCACTGTGTTTTCTGATTTGATTCATAATGTTGGTGACCTTTGGACCCGCACGATAAGACCGCATTCGACTATAACGAACCACACATACAATGCTGGTTTCAAAATTACTGCCTCCAAACACCTGGCACCGATTTGAATGGTAAGACCTGGTTGATACTGAACAGGATTCGAATTGGACATGGGGTTTGGACAGGCTCTATGTACAGGGTTTTTTTTTATATATTGCCACCCCCCTTATCTTTTTTATTTGACATTTTAGAAAAATGTGTCCCAAATAAAAGTTTAATGGTTTCAAATGAATTTTTATGAAAACATTTTTTTTCATATACAGGGTGTTACAGAAAGTCTGGGCGTGGTCCAAGTTTCTTATTTCAAATAGGTACCCCATTTTTTTATTGAATTTTCGGATTCTCCTGAGAATTTTACACATTTTTTTATAAGGGATATTCTATACTTAAATCTAAAGCCTAAAGAGATATTGTTATTTTTTGAAAACTATTATGTAAAACAGGTAAACATTTTTCTGGTCGTAAACTGGTCATTGACGGTGACTGTTTTACTGTTTGGTAGACTTTCTGTCAATTTCTGGATAAAATGTCACATTTCCGATGAGGAAAAATCCGACAACCTTCGCATAGCTTATGAGAATAACGAAAATACACAGGCAACCAGAACAGAAATCACCATCTTCCAACGAATCGCCATCTAAACAAACATTTTTTGAAATATCAGACGTGGATTTTTTTCCTTCTACGGGGTATTCCAAAAACATCGAATTTTGGAAATATGCATATGAATCTAATTAAGGCAACACATGTGTTTAAAAAATATATGTATAATATTAACGAAAACAGAAAAGAATATTTTAAAAACTAATATATATATATATATATATATATATATATATATATATATATATATATATATATTAGAAATATGGAAATATCCATGCTTTTTTAATGTCGAATAAATTTTGAAAATAGATTTATTAAAAAAAATTGATGCGTCTTGTAAGGCTGCATTTGGATTTTCTGAAAATAAATAATATTTGCGTAAGTTACTTTATATCCTGTGGGTAATTTCTAAATACCGAATAAAATATTTAATTCCTCCTCCTCATTAATAACCGCAGTACGTTTTTTTCTTTTAACAGTCATTCGATTTCAAGTTCAATATTTTTGAAAGTTTTTCGAGATTAGCTCGCATGGGGAAAAGCCCTGATATTCTCTTCTTGCCGCGCAAGCATTATTATTATTCTTGTATAAAATGCGAAGAATATCACATCTTTCTTAGTCAGTGGAATGCATCTTTTCAATGAATTGACAGAACGACAGATCACCGTCAATGACCAGTTTACGACCAGAAAAATGTTTACCTGTTTTACATAATAGTTTTCAAAAAATAACAATATCTCTTTAGGCTTTAGATTTAAGTATAGAATATCCCTTATAAAAAAATGTGAAAATTCTCAGGAGAATCCGAAAATTCAATAAAAAAATGGGGTTTTGCCCAGTTTCTGTAACACCTTGTATATGAAAAAAAATGTTTTCAAAAAATTCATTTGAAACCATTAAACTTTTATAACACATTTTTCTAAAATGTCAAATAAAAAAAGATATGGGGTGGCAATATATATAAAAAAATGTACAAGTGTGTTTTGCGATTTCCAACATCTGACTTTGGAGTACGATCTTCGGGCTTACAATGGTAACTGGAGTGACTTTTTGGAAGCATCCTCATTTGCGCTGAACATCTGAACGTCAGATTATAATTTTATTAATTTTATATCCAATTTATTTGTTCTTTTTTTGTTTTTTCTATGAGTGTATTTCGTCTATATCCGGTTCCAGTACGCGGGTTGTTTAATGACGACGTCTTGATTGCATCATGGGTCGAACATGGTGAAAACGTTTTGGTTACCGGTTTCGAGTAACTGCGAAAGTAAATGATCAATTGTGTTTTGATTTCGCAGACAAATAATAACAAATATGGAAAAACAGTTAGCAATTTATGTTCAAAAGTTTATTTTTTTTAATAACAATATTGTGCCTGTTATAAACAATTTGTCATTTTTCATTAATCTTTTAACACCAACCTTAAAATATGCAGAAACCCAAATAATAATAAACACAGAAACAATACTATAAGACCGTAAAAATCATATATTTAATGATAAAAATAAATAATTTCGCCGTTTCCAATTTGTAAACAAACCGCCATATTTTGTTTGTTTCTGTTACCGCGATTGCGACCATATCCCGCACATGGTGAGCAATTCGACAACCAATTGTCGAACCGTTAAGCCGGTGACGTCACTACTTGCATCGTCAATTTTTGCGCTTTGAAGCAGTCAGCTGAACCGGAGCACTGAAAAAACTTCTAAACTGTCATTTTAGTCATTAATAAGAATGGCAACCCTAGTTAACACCTTGTACTTTGTATAAAGTGTAAACTATAATTTTATTAAAAACAATAGTTAATAATTTAATAAAATAAATAAAAAATTAACTGTAGATTCAACCACTGCTGCTCCTTCTACCACTAAACCTACAGCCGCAACTACAGCTGCTCCAAATACTGCTGTGCCAACCACCAGCCTACCAAGTGGCCAAGATAGTTGTGACGAATGTAAGTACAAATTTTTGTAAAACAAAGGCAAATAAGATCTATTTTTAATCAAATTTTCTCACTTTCACACAAACGTGTTCAATATTTTGAAAGTTATTTAAGAACAGACTCGTTTTAGTTGTTTTCGACAGAAAAATTAAATTAAATATTTCTTGTGGGTAAAAGTTCATATTTTTTTCTTAAACTGTCAATATCCGAGTTAAAGGATATCAATTCCAAATAAATAAAATGAACTACTTGCATGGAATTACAGAAAAATATCTTGGACTTTTTTCTGTTTTATTTTAGATGGGTTCTATATAGTATTATATATTTCAAGCGCCAAAACATTTTTTTAATCAAAAATATTTCTTAAAATGTATACACATAAAAACTTTTAATTTCATACTAACTTGTACTGAAGATTTAAACAATACTGGGAAAATACGTTAATTCGTATGCTTTTTATATACTTATATTTATTGCCGATGCGTTTTGTCAGTTCAGTTTTCTTCAGGACTAGACAGGAGTTATCGTCAAAATATTTACAAAGCGATATAGAGAAAACGGCTGATTGAAAATAAATGAAATTTCTAGGGATGCAATGGGGCGTTGGGGGACATTTTTTGACGGAGTACGAAATGTTTTAGCCCTTTCCACTGTTTAGGGGTGGGGGGTAACTTTTAAATGTTAAAAAAAGGTGCGATTCCTATCTTCAGAAAAAACTACGTTATAATCAATGAATAATTTAATGTCAATGTCACCACGCTAAATTCAACAAGATTAAAAAGAAAATATAAATGAAATTCGATGCTCATCATGGGGATCTTCTAAACCGTAAGAGCTAGATGGGTAGTTTAAATTTGGCAAAGTTGCGCATTTTAGAGCCCAATCGAATGCCGCTGAGAAAATAAAAATATTCCGAACCATTTCGAAGAAATCCGAAAAAAACCGAAATTGACGATTTTTGAATTTATTTTTTTGCGACTTTATTTTGGCAGATAAAAAAAAACTAAGACCACATTCTTATTGTAGTTTTTTCTCCTCTACAAAATGGCGTTGTCAGATTTTTAATCCGACGTTTCGTCCTTCGTGGCCCATCATCAACTTTCTAAATTTAAATACGGACCTGGATTTTTTTTTACTTTTTTAAAAGCATTTTTAATTCTGATTAAAATGATATGTAACACGTGTGTGAAATAGTTTTAGATAGTGGAAAAAAAGCTAATTAATAATATAAAATAAGGTGGCCATGGATTTCTGACATTTATGATTCTTATTTTTATTAAAAAGTCTACTTTTTAAAAGAAAAATGATATTTTCAAATTCAGATAAATGTGATATGCTTCGTATTTACTACCTTGAGAATCGAAACAGCATAGCCGCAAGTGAAAGATATTTGATTGAGTACCCCGAACGGCCCCAGCCGCATTATACAATTTTTAACAGAATTGAAAGGCAATTACGACATGAAGGAAATTTTGCTAAGAAAAGAAATAATTATGGATTGCGGACTACTGAAGAAGAAGTAAACGCTGTGTTAAATTCTGTAAGTTTATTATCCTGGAACGGCAATGTTCGCAATGAATTCAAGCAAAAGATACCTATTCGTTTACAACAATGGCTAGCTTTAATTTTGATTGATTTGATTAATTTGATTCTAGGTTAATGAAAATCCAAGAATTTCGACCAGGCAGATTGGCAGGGATTTAAATAATATGCCCCACGTGAAAGTGTGGAGAACATTAAAAGCCGCCCATTATAGGCCCTTTAAAATCCACACAAGTCAGTTTTTGATGCCCGGTGATCCAGAAAGGCGACTAAATTTTTGTAATTGGCTTAATTTGGCATTGCAAGAAGATCCGGATATTACAAACAAGATCATTTGGACTGACGAATCCTCATTTAGCTCGTGTGGAATGTTTAATAGACACAACGAGCATGTGTGGTCTATCAATAATCCTCGCGAGAACATACCAAGGCCAAGGTAGAAACTCTATTATTGTATGGAGTGGACTGTGTCGGAACAGACTGTTAGGGCCCATTTTGTTTGAAGGAGCCCTAACAGGTCAGCGCTACCTGGAGATGCTCACAGGTCCTATATTAGACTTTCTTTGACGACTACCCGCTTAATGAACTGCAGCAGCTGTGGTGGCAACAGGACGGAGCTCCAGCTCATAACGCGGGTATCGTCACCAATTACCTAAATACAGTTTTCCCTGAAAAATGGATAGGTAATAGAGGAGTTGTTTTATGGCCAGCGAGAAGCCCGGGGGTGGGGTCATCTAAAAGACTTGGTTTATAAAACTCCACCAAACGACATTAATCTTTTAAGACAATCGTTAGAACGCACAATGGAGAGAGTGCCAGGCCGCATGATCCAGCGAGCTATAAATAAAGTTCCTGCGCGCATTCAAATGTGCATCCAACAACAAGGAAATTTGTTTGAACACCTCATTTAAATCATTATTTTTATTTATTAACATAAAATAAATTGTTACTATTAGACTTTTGTTACTATTTTATTTTAAAAATAGGTAATTTTTTTCTTTGTTACTATTTTTTTTATAAAGTAAACTAGATTAACAATATTATAAAATTATTAAATTTAATGAAATACTTGAGAAAAATCCATGGCCACCTTATTTTATATTATTAATTAGCTTTTTTTCCACTATCTAAAACTATTTCACACACGTGTTACATATCATTTTAATCAGAATTAAAAATGCTTTTAAAAAAGTAAAAAAAAATCCAGGTCCGTATTTAAATTTAGAAAGTTGATGATGGGCCACGAAGGACGAAACATCTGATTAAAAATCTGACAACGCCATTTTGTAGAGGAGAAAAATCTACAATAAGAATGTGGTCTTAGTTTTTTTTTTATCTGCCAAAATAAAAGTCGCAAAAAAATAAATTCAAAAATCGTCAATTTCGGTTTTTTTCGGATTTCTTCGAAATGGTTCGGAATATTTTTATTTTCTCAGCGGCATTCGATTGGGCTCTAAAATGCGCAACTTTGCCAAATTTAAACTACCCATCTAGCTCTTACGGTTTAGAAGATCCCCATGATGAGCATCGAATTTGAAACACCCAGTACATGATTTTATTTTATCAGTGTTTCATTTATTCTAAACATTTATCAATCTCTTTCATAATTCCGCGCTCTGAATAACATATCTGGGGTGATTTCACGAACTGCATGCGTAATCCTTTCTCTCATGTCTTCTCAGTCACCATGACTTTTTCTTTGACAAAACCCCACAAGAAAAAATCAAGGGGGTTAAGTCTGTTAGAATAAGTGTCATTCAATATAGCACGTGCTTCTCGACAGTAATGTGGTGGTGCGCCATCTTGTTGGAACCAAATTGCTTCACGTTGTTGCTCTGGAATATTTGGCATCAATCTTTGCAAGTCATTTCGAAGGAAATCGCAGTTTCGCTGTCCATTAAAATTACCATCGAAAAATTGAGGTCCAATAACAACATCGCCAAATATCCCACACCAAATATGTATCGACCAAGGGTGTTGATTAGCGACTGTTCGCATCCAGTGTGGATTTTCTTCAGCCCAATAATGCATATTGTGACGATTGACTTGACCATGGTTAGTGAATGTTGCTTCGTCAGAAAATATTATGTTTTCCAGTGAGTTGTTTTCATTGATCCATAGTCGAAACCACCGACAAAGTTGTACCCGTCTCTCGAAGTCCTGTCCATACAATTATGATAATATGGTAAGGATGAAATTTAAAATTGTGCAAAATCCTGAGAACGGATGTTTTACACATCCCGGCGTCTTTCGTTTGAATGCCATGTGAGATTTTGGTGGTAAGTGGGGAAATCTTACGGCCCAAAGTTCAGAAGCATTGCGATAGTTTTTTCTGCATTCTCCGAGAATTAATAACATGTCAACTTGGCAGTCGAATTCATTAATTTTAAGGATAGGTAGTTAAAATCTCAACTAAGATTATTAAATACGAACAGAAATAACACTCCTAAATAATAAACGAACAGAACTTAAAAAAAATAATAAACGAACACAATGAACACTTATTTTAACAAGACGCTTAAACTAAAGACTTTAAACTCGAAGATAATTTAAGAAAATTGCTGGCAATATCATAACATGTCAAGTCGTTCGTTGTCATGATAACTGCAATAGTGGCGGCTGGTGAATCATCGCTGCAGTGCCGCAGAGCTCCCAAAAAAAATCAGAAAAAAAAAATTAACTACATAATCTAACCAAAATACAGTATTTTTTTACCCAGTTGACATGGTAATTCTCGGAGGATGAAGAAAAAATAACTACAATGCTTCTGAACAAAATGGTTGTCATTTCGAACTACTATTATAATAAAATCATGTACCTAATATCAGTTTTTTTCTTCTGTTGAATTTCTTTTTAATTTTTGACATTAAATTATTCAAAAAAAAATCGAAGAAATTGTCCATATTGCTCAAAGAGACCTAGTTTTAATAACAAACATAGAAAAAGACTCCAAGTCTCGGTCTCATTAAATTATAATTTTACAATTCACAACAAACATGACACGTGTTTCGCCCTTTCGGGCATCATCAGACCTACAAACAACAGAGAGAACCTTAGTAAATAATCACACTCACAAATCCTAAAACAATAACTTACAAATAGAATAAAACACACTAAAGCACAACAAAACAAACAACTACTTATACATATTTGATGGACATTAAAATGAGGTTAAGTCTCACGTGAATAAACAAAATAAAATATTAAAAAAGTATTAAAAAAGATTCATGTCTCTAGACGGGATCGAACCCAGACCACCCGAGTGAGACACCGAAGCAACCACCCACAGGCCACTGGACTAGTCGAAGAAAATAACCAAAAACTCTCACTCTATGAATTAGTGAATGAAATGAAGGTTGCCTACAATTATTATTACATTAAATTGTTAAATATTAGGGTTGGTTCAAAATTAAAAACATCGTTAACGCAAGTGAGAATGGGACTTTTTATAGCTTTGGTTATTTCCATTTTTTCTAGAAGGTCAAGCTTTTTCCCCTTCGGACATTCATGTAAAACATCAACGTCAGAAATGGAAAATTCATGACCTGACTCCAACAAATGATTGGCAAAGGCCGAAACAGTCTCAGTTACATCCGTATTTCTGAATTTGTTGACAAGGCTTAAATGTTCTCTCACCCTTGTGGACATTTTTCGACCTGTTTGTCCCACATAGGTCGTGGAACATTCGCTACAATTTAGTGCATAAACCCCAGATCTGAACAATTTATCGGTTGTGTCCTTTGTCCTTACTAAATGTCTCTTGAGAGTATTTACTGTTTTGAATGAAATATTGACATTTTTAATATTTTTAAAAAATTTTGCCAATTGGAGAGAAATACTTCCGAATCCTATGAACCCTAAAACACCCTTACTTTATGGCTTGCCAAAGATTCATAAAGATGGCACGCCCATGAGGCCAGTGGTTTCATTTATTGATTCCCCATGCTACAAACTTTCAGCTTGGCTAAATAGAGTTCTTAGGGACGTAACGGGTTTTCATAGCACGTATTCTACCAGGAATTCAATCGACTTTGCCAATCACCTGAAAAATGTTGATATTCCGCACAATGCATTATTAGTTTCATTGGATGTTAAGAATTTGTTTCCTAGTGTGCCTCCCGCAGACTGTATTCAGTTGGTAAGGGATTTATTGGCGAGATCTTCTTTGCCACAGTTACTCGTTGATGGCCTCACTTCTCTTCTTACCTTAGTTTTAGATCAAAATTTTTTCAAATTTAATGGACAGTTATATAGGCAAAGGTCTGGGCTGGCTATGGGTTCTTGTTTGTCGCCATTTCTGAGTGAGGTTTTCATGAACAATTTGGAAAACAGGATAATGAATAGTTATTTTGCCTCCTTTCTAACAGCATATAAAAGATACGTGGATGATATTTGCATTGTGTGGAATGGTAACAGAAATCAGTTGGAAGAGTTTTTACAATTCGTTAACTCCTTGCATCCTAAAATTGAGTTTACATTGGAAATGGAAGATGAAGGAAAGCTACCCTTTCTTGACCTTTTACTATCTCGGAAACACAGTAGGATAGAGTTTGAGGTTTACCGGAAAACATCGTCCACGGATAATGTTATTCAGTATGCTTCAAACTCTCCTTACACACATAAATTTGCCGCGTTCAACTCCTTTTTCTATCGGTTGTGTAATTTACCATTGTCAAGGGAAGCGTTTACTAAGGAGCGTGATATTATAATGCAGATTGCTATGAATAACGGTTTTCCTTTGGAGTCCATCACCAAATTATATTACAAATTTATAAACAGGTACAAAATGTCCTATACTGTCATAAATTCAAAACTTAGCGATGAGACAAATTTTTTCAAGTGCATTACTTTTTTCGGAAGTATTTCTCTCCAATTGGCAAAATTTTTTAAAAATATTAAAAATGTCAATATTTCATTCAAAACAGTAAATACTCTCAAGAGACATTTAGTAAGGACAAAGGACACAACCGATAAATTGTCCAGATCTGGGGTTTATGCACTAAATTGTAGCGAATGTTCCACGACCTATGTGGGACAAACAGGTCGAAAAATTTCCACAAGGGTGAGAGAACATTTAAGCCTTGTCAACAAATTCAGAAATACGGATGTAACTGAGACTGTTTCGGCCTTTGCCAATCATTTGTTGGAGTCAGGTCATGAATTTTCCATTTCTGGACCTTCTAGAAAAAATGGAAATAACCAAAGCTATAAAAAGTCCCATTCTCACTTGCGTTAACGATGTTTTTAATTTTGAACCAACCCTAATATTTAACAATTTAATGTAATAATAATTGTAGGCAACCTTCATTTCGTTCACTAATTCATAGAGTGAGAGTTTTTGGTTATTTTCTTTGACTAGTCCAGTGGCCTGTGGGTGGTTGCTTCGGAGTCTCACTCGGGTGGTCTGGGTTCGATCCCGTCTAGAGACATGAATCTTTTTTAATACTTTTTTAATTTTTATTTTGTTTATTCACGTGAGACTTAACCTCATTTTAATGTCCATCAAATATGTATAAGTAGTTGTTTGTTTTGTTGTGCTTTAGTGTGTTTTATTCTATTTGTAAGTTATTGTTTTAGGATTTGTGAGTGTGATTATTTACTAAGGTTCTCTCTGTTGTTTGTAGGTCTGATGATGCCCGAAAGGGCGAAACACGTGTCATGTTTGTTGTGAATTGTAAAATTATAATTTAATGAGACCGAGACTTGGAGTCTTTTTCTATGTTTGTTATTAAATTATTCATTGATTATAACGTAGTTTTTTCTGGAGATTACGAATCTGGAAAGAAAACTGCACTTTTCCATTTAACATTTAAAAGTTACCCCCCACCCCTAAAAAGTGGTGACTGCTCCAACTACAGCCGAAGACATGAGAGAAAGGATTACGCGTGCAGTTCGTGAAATCACCCCAGATATGTTATTCATCTGAACATCTGATAAAATAAAATCATGTACCTAATATCAGTTTTTTCTTCTATTGATTTTCTTTTTAATTTTGTTGAATTTAGCGTAGTGACATTAACATTGACATTAAATTATTTATTGATTATAACGTAGTTTTTTCCGGAGATTACGAATCTGGAAAAAACTGCATCTTTCCATTTAACATTTAAAAGTTACCCATCACCCCTAAACAGTGGAAAGGGTTAAAACATTTCTTACTCCGTCAAAAAATGTCCCACAACGACCCATTGCATCCCTAGAAATTTCATTTATTTTCAATCAGCCGTTTTCTCAATATCGCTTTGTAACACTTTAAAAGGACCACCCTGTATAATTGGATTCAAAATTATTTGTCAAACGGAATGCAATTGTATAAATTAAAAATATTGGAGTCCCACAAGGATCTATATTAGGACCTGTTCTTCTTTGAATATACATCAATTCAATATCTAAATTAAACTTTAAGGGTAATATTAAATTGTTTGCTGATGATACTACGATTATATTTTTTGATAGAACTACTTCAGAAATTTACAAGCATATTAACTATGACTTAAATCTATTATTATCATGGCTACAACCACATAAATTATCTTTGAATGTTCAAAGATCCACCATTATGTTTATAAGTAAAACCAATAAAAATAAAAATATCTCTCCTTTAAAATATTCTAAAAATATAACATTTTTGGGTATATATTTTGATGAAAATACATATTGATTATTTATGAATTGCCTTTCCCCTATAATTGGTATTTTGTATAAAATAAGGTATTATATATCTTTAAAATTTTTAAAAATTATTTATTTTTCATTAGTTTATTCAAAATTACAGCACTTAATTTCAGTTTGGGAATCTGCTTGTTCAAGTAATCTAAATCATTTAAATAAATACAAAACACAGTTATTAAATGCATTCATAAACTACCATATTTAGAGACCACATCCAATCCAAAGGATATCCAGACATAAATTCGCTTTCTGAGTTAAAAGTTTGTATATTAAATCATTCTATAAATCTTAAAATAAAACACTTAAATATCACATTATATAAGACAAAGACAATCCACCATCACAGTACTAGACAAATCTACGATTTACAGACATTAATATATATATTAATTTATCACCTATAATAATTTACCAAAGGAAATCAAGGAAATAAATAATCTAGAAAAGTTCGAGAAAGTACTTAAAAAGTTTTTCCTGGAATAATGAGTTAAAAATGTGTGTATTATATTTCTTTTATTTGTTGTTTTTAATGTTTAACATTTTAAACAACTCTTTGTATTATGAATATTTTCTTATTATTTTTATATTATATATATATATATATATATATATATATATATATATATATATACTGTTTTAAACATATAGTCATTCCTAAACTAAAAATGTGCAATACTTAAGTCTTATTCTTATGGGGACGTTTTAAGTAAAGATCAAGTAAGGAATAAAATTTTTGAATAACTTGTTAAACTTTTTTCCTCTCGATTTTTTTAGGTACGCCATTTTGAACTGGATAATATTAACATCTTTATGTTTTGAGGACGAATTAAGATTGAAAAGACCTATCACATAATGTGCTACCTAACCACATTTTACAATTTTTTTAGTGTGGAATTCAATCTGAAACGTTTGTTCCTTAATTATGTGTTACTCTCTATATCCTAAGAAAAACAAACAGCAAAACAGGAGAAAACATATCTAATAACATTTTTTTTAGTATCATATCTATGCCCAGCTATTGACGGTGAATACCCCACCTACATTGCCCTGTCTGAATGTGATGGATTCTGTCAGTGTTCTAACGGACAGGCCTACTACCACCCATGCCCTGCAGGACTACACTTCAATCCCACCAAGAATGTTTGCGACTGGCAGCAAGATGCTGGTTGCACCGGCATAGCTGGCACTACTTCCACCACTGCAAGTAAGTAGGATATTATTATAAGAATTCAAATTCTAGCTTATATTTTGTAATTTTCTGGTAATTGTTTATGCTATATATTAGATCAACTCCAAAGTTGATGCATCTGAGTATTATACTGCTCCCATCATAATATGCGATGCTATGTTATGTGCTAAATACGCTAATACAATTTTACTATAACCAAATAAGGCTTTCTTTACACCTTTCAGAACCAAAATATAGTATGGATGGACTGCAATCCTATTTAGTAAGCTGGAACGCCCTCTCTAGCTGGATTTTTAATAAACCCTTTGGGAACCAGACTCGGTAGTAGGCATTTTTTCTTAACTGGGCATATACACAAATTAATAGTTTTTATTTGTCTTTATGTAGAGATGATTATAAAAAGACTCATAAATGAAATTTTATTTATAATAATGTTTTCTCGTTTATTTTTGTTTTTCGATAATTTGGAATTGTATTATTTATTTCGACGATAAATAAAAACTTGATTTGTGCGCGCATAAAGCTGTATATAATTATGCTGTAATGCGGGAGAAAATTGGCCTACTTTTTCATGCACATTTATATTTGTTGTATAACATGTTACATCACCATCATTTGTAAATATTGCCATAGTTTTGAAACTGTTTTGTTAACTGTGAAATGAAACTCGCATTGTCTTTATTTTTTGTTTTTGAGACTAAAAAAACTAACTCTAAAGCTAAGGGCTTCTATACTAGTTGTGCGCGGTGATGCATGAAGTCTCCGCCCCCTGGTTACCTGCACCGTGAAATTTAAGCTCAGTTTCAGCTAGAAGCGGCTGACATATATTCTGTAATATGGACGCTAGGTTTACTGATTCGTTTCTATGAAAGCTGTTTCTATCAACTTTCGTTTTCGCCAGGGCTCCTCATTATGCAAAAGTTTATCCTTCTACCACTGCATCCGATGTTGGTGTGACTAGACATTTCTGTTTTTGATACTCTTCCTTTTGAATATGATTAAAATATTCCTTGACTCTTAAACTAAAAGGACGTTTCGTCCCTCCAATGTACGATTCGCCATACTCACACTGGATTTGATAAATACATTTTTTCCTTTGGCTTAGTTTTCGCCAGAAGCATCTTACACCCGTATTCACTAAAGTTGTTTAAATTTAGTAATCCAGATTTTTTCAGATGTTCCCTTAATATAGGGTATTGAGAGAAATGATGATGTTTCTTCTAGATCGGAATGTGTCGTAGTGTGATCATTTTGTAATTTTGATATTGTATTATTTATTAGCCTTTCAGAATAACCATCTGCAATAGAACTTTTTTTATATTTTTATTCTTAAGAATATTATCGAAATGGTTCGAATTGTGAGCCAACGAATTCGTCTTACGTTGTAAAGACTGAATGCTCTCTAACAGATATTTTACCAAAACACATGTTGGCTAGTCCCTGGAGCTAGTAATACAATATAATCCTAGTAGGCTTTTAGACTTAAAGCACCAATTTTAGGAGACAAGGTAAGACGTATTTTAGATAATACCAACAAAGAAGTATTACAAATAAATTTCCCCCGGTGGAAGAAATTTATTTTAGAGACGGAAAGGTGTACCTTATAAAAAGATTGCGGGTCAGTTTTTCGCAAAATCGAAAAACCCTGCGAACTAGAAGAACAGCTACACACCAACACAAATTGCAGAAGTTTTGATCTCACCGTCAAACCGAATCAAGGTGACATGCTGGAAAGGCCATAATTAACGTATCCCAAAAAATCAGGGACTGAAGAACAATTATTGTTTAGCAGAGATCTTTATTCTGAAGTGGCAACAAAACACACACCAGTTTTTTAATAATTGCAAAGTAATCGTACATTCAACACACTCACACTTTATTTGATATTATTTTTTTAGAGAGCGAAAAGAAAACGTAAAGAGGATTTTTTTTCTTTCTCCATTGTACCATTTAATACATATTCTTATGTTATTTAAGTGATTTAAAAATGCTGTCAAATGATTGTCGTTTGCTATCCAAATAATAAAAGTATCATCCACATACCTACACCAAAGTTTAGGTTTGGTTTGAGTAGTATATATTGCATGCTCTTCGAACCTCTCCATATAAATATTGGCAGTTACCGGAAAGAGAGACCCCACTGAAAGATCTTGTGAGTAAAATCTTTTACTTGAAAGTTTGAGTTATGGATATAATATTTTTAATAGTTCCATTCAGAGGCAATGTTGTGCATTCAAAGAGGGTTTCGCTTTCCTTAACTTTTGCTTAAGTATGTCTAATGTTTCACATATCGGAACATTTATAAATATCAAAACTAAAAAAATAATTAATTAAAACCTGTAATGTTAACGAAATGGTTCGAATTTCAAACAAAGGAATTCATTTAATCTTACAAAGGCTATCCCCTATTCTAATCCCTAACAAATATTTCGCCAAAGCAGAGTCCTTGAAGCTTTAAATTGGTCTTAGAAGCATGTTCGGCTTATGGATATTTGGTGGTATTCTGCAATTTCCTTTCATCCATTACTACTCTAGCATTCCATTTGTCTACAGGAAAAATCTTTCATCGTTCATTTTCTTCGTGTTTCGATATAATATTTGGTGTCTTTGTTTTTTTATCGAAAACTGTTCTTATGTCTCAAGCTGAGTATATTGATTCTTTCGACGGCTACAATTACTTCTAAACTGGTGTGTATTTCGGTGCTATTGCAAAATTAAGATATCTGCTCAACAATAATTCTTCTGTCTTTGATAAAATTCTTTGGGATACGTTGACTTTGATCTTTCCAGCATCTCGTTGGATCTGTTTGGCGATGGGACCAAAGCTTCTGCAATTTGTATTGTGTTTAGTGTGCAGCTGTTCTTGTAGATTTTCACAGTTCTTTTCAATTTTGTGGAAAATTAGGCCGTAATGTTCTTCTCAAGTATACTTCTTGATTTCTTCCTTCTCATGCCATCGATTTGGCATCTAAAATAGGTTTTTTCCACCAGTGCTAACTTATTTCTGAGCATATTAGTGCTTTGTTGATATTATTTAAAATACCTCTTACCCTCTCTCCTAAAACGGGTGCTTTAGGTCTAAAAATCAACTGGGCTTATATTGTATTACTAGCTACAAGGATTCACCAACAAGTGTTCATTCAACCATTACAAGAATTCGTTTGCTCAAAATTTGAACCATTTCCTTAATATTCTTAGAAACAAAAACATAAAAAGTCTATTGCAGAATGGCTACACACAACATCACCGTTTTTCACAATACCATATATTAAAGGAACCGAGAACAGCCAGAGATTTCAACATCAAAATGGGTTATATTAAGAAGCCTTCTGACAAGAACTAAGTCAAAGGATAGTGACATAACAGTATGCATTTATTAAATCCATTGTGTACGTGGTGAATCGTACATTGGAAAGACAAAACGCCCTCTTAGTATAAGAGTCAAGGAGCATAATCATACTCAAAAGTGAGAAATTTCACCACCGGATATATGCAGTAGAGGAAAGCTAAAATGTTGCACAAGGAACAGAACTGGCAAAAACGGCCTTCATATCCTCTTCAGCCTATAACAGGTTACAAGTTGTGAATTCGAGTACCAAAGTGCACTGTATCCTACATTAACACTTCGATCTCCTTTCCTTACAAAATACACTTCTTATTTATCGGAGTTTTTTGCTAACTTCTAATACATCAATTTAATGTAAAGTTCCAAGCTATTCATGTAATTGTTTTCTTACTATTATTATTATATCAAATGATACAAGGGAAACTTTGACTTTCTGTTAAGTTCATAATATGTAAAATAAAATTATTTATATTAAATACAGTTTCTTTAAAACTCGTATTATCAATTAAAATACCTTAATTTAATCCAGCTTCTTTAAAATTTGTATTATCAAATAAAATACTTTTTTTTTAAATTAACCCGTTTGTCTTGCCCACACACTATATTATTTTTTAATTGCCTTCAACTCCAGACTGTCTAGTTCAAGTAATATTTTGAAAATTCTAACCATTTTATTTACTTTATCTTATCCAAGAAAGAATTTACTGCGTGCCACTTTCATTCAGAATTAGGTCTCTGGGTAACCCGTGTTTACTTTAGAGTCTATACGGCCGTTTTAATGAGAGTAACATATCGGGTGGTACTTAGTCTATTAGTTTAAACACATTTTAATTTTCTAACACAAAGTATCTATTAAATAAGTTGGATTGGATGGATTTTGCGATCAATAATTACTATTCTGCATTTCTTATTCGTTTTAACATTGCACTACAAAAGTTCACAGCCAATAAGATACTTACTTCCCTGAATCAATCGTTCTTGGTAATTTAAATAATCTTTTCTCCCTCCCTGTATTGTAAGCAACCTATTTTGACACTGCTTTGACAGACGTAAGTGAAATTTACTCAACAAGGTATTGGTTGCCCTTAATGACAGGATGTAAGTCAACTTACATCCCTAGGGAAATAATAATCTAAAATTATTATAAGTAGCTTTAATTTTTAATTTCATTAACATATTACAAAAATCCGGATAAAAATCTGGTGACTTTAATTGAAATGAATATTAATGGTACAATTATTACAATTATTCATATTATTAACAAAATTTGGAAACACATTTTCTCGTTTCTTCTCGATGTGTATTACATTTTCTGACTCTACAGATCCTTCATTTCTAATCAATGTTTCTGTTACTGTTGAAGAACTGCAAGAGACTTGGCTACTTCCTTTTTATTATTGAGGCTCTCAGCTATGTAACTTTCCGCAATAGTAGCGGATTTCCATCCATCATGTCGCTTGATAACTAATACATCAACTACAGTATTGGCTAATAAAGTTGCCGACGTTTTTCTAAAAGAGTGTCCAGTATACATTTTGAAGTTCTCAAACTTTAGAAATTTCCCAATTTTACTTGGAATTGACGAAAACGTATTTTTCCCGACAGGCTGGTTTAAGCATTTTCCATTTTGATATCGGATAAAGAAGCGCGGATTAATAGTCGTCGTGTGGGATCTTTTATCGATGTAGTTTTGAATTATTTTGAAATGACAAGCCTGAGTCCCGTCACTTTTGGTCACTGTAAATGTACGTGACATTCCATTTTTGGAGTCAGGAATGGTCACAATTATTGAGTTATTTTGAGATTGTCCATTTTCATTTCACAGAGTTCATTAGAACGGCACGCTCCAGCAACTCCCATTACCATTACGACCTTCATCAATAAGTATATATCATCGGGGGCTTCAAGCGTGAACTTATACATATCTTCCCTGTTAAACACATTCGATTTTTTGGGTCTATAACTATCATTTTTTCTTTTCAAAAATGCTCGAAGTTTTGGATACTTAGAAATATCTATATTTGCCTATATAAAAAGGATCAGCATCGAATACTCACACCATAAGCTTGATGGGGACTTCAATATAGCACTTTTTTCGAGGAAATACGCCAAAAACAAGGTTTCTGAGACTGCAGTAGCCGTTTTGCTTTGGCACCAATTCTTAAAGGATTTATATGCTGCTTCATATCTTTTTTTCGACTTTTCCGGTAGTAGAAATAAACAAGCAATATTCGCTGACTCTTCTACGTCTGAAACATCCATTTTGTCCACACAGAATCAAACAATTCGACTTCTTTAAATAAAAACTGCTTATGTTACTCTGGCAACGGATCACGGCTGCCTTCATAATTTAATGAGAATGCTATCGAATGTAATGATAATGAAAATCCAAAAATATACCCAGCATTTTCTTGTAAACATACAATACAGGAAGGGGGAAAAATGTTATATACTATATGGGATGTAAGTACATTAAGCAGTCTCGAACTTTTTTGCTTCATCAACTCATCCTCGACTGGTAAGTGTTACTTACATCCCTTTTAGTATAAATAACTATTAATTCCTGTTAAGTTAGTAACACATCACAAAAAGACCTTAATCACTAATCGTAAGTTTTTTAACGCACAAATGGCGAACGCCGGACAATTTATTTAATATTTATACTTACAGGGTTATTAACTCCAAATAGTACAAACTTGTACATAATTAAACATTAATACTAAGTACTACATAAGTTGCAAATACAGATCTTTAATATCTACCTAAAAAATTAAGCTGCTACTTGTTCTAATCTATTTGTAAGTCGACCCTTAAATGTACACAATTTAAAGCGGAAAAGGTCTAGATTATAATTTTTTATCAGTCTATGTGAGAAACAGTGAATGCCATAGTTAGTACGGTGATGTTGAGTGTGAAAAGGGTTTGTCTATGAGGTATGTGCAGTTGAATATAGGAAAGTATCTCACTGCAATCCATCTTGCCGTTTAACTAATTTGTGTAGAAACAATGCCATTGCAACCTTTCGTCGTCTTTCAAGACTGTCCATGCCAGCCAATTGAATGCGTGTCACATATGCCACATTTTTGTATGGAAATCTTAACTTGAACAACAAGAATTTGACAAACTTATTCTGAACGCGCTCAAGACGTTGAATATGACAGTATAGACTGGACTCCATATGACACTACAGTACTCTAAAATACTACGAACTAAACAGTTATATAAACATTTAATGGCTTTAGTGTCACAGATATTTGAACGTGCATCTCAAAAAACCTAGCATTCTTGTGGCTTTTAAACATATGTTTTCTATGTGCTTATTGAAACTGAGGTCGCTGCTAAAAATAACACCTAAATCGTTAAAACTATGTACAGGGTGTTCCAGCGAGGACCGAACAGGGACCTATTTTCGACCTTCCTTGTATTTTGGAAAAATTCAAAATAGCCAATCGATGTATTTTTTCTTGTAGAATCCAAAAATGTCATCGAAAAAATATTTGAACCAGAAACAAAAGAGTTACGCTATGCATCAGGTGTTTTTTAAATGGAATGTGTCGTTTTTTTATACGATTTTTGGAAAGAGTGATTTTTTTTATGTCCGTTCTGATTAAAAGATTTGATTTTGCGATAGCTGTTTATATTACATTTTAATGTTTTACAAACTAAAATTTTAGCTTCACCTGTTTAAAATATACGATAGGTTGGTATAGGTGATCAAGGTAAAATGCTTTGTCAATAAAAATTGACATTATTTTAATTATTGTCGAAGTCTTCACCTAAAAAATATATATTTGACTCTGATCGAAATGAAATACTCTTTGGACGAGAGACTACAGATTGTTATGCTATTTTACAAGTGCCAAGAAAATGCAAGAGAAGCAAGAAGAAGATTTATTGCAAATTTTCATAGAAATATATCCATCAATACAATTCTAAGGATAAAAAACCTATTTGAGGAAAATAAAACTTTACATGATAGAAAAAGAAATATACAAAGAAGAAGAAATCGAGACCAGGCCATTATAAATTATTTTCAAGTTAATCCAACCAAATCTATTTCGGATGCAGTTCGGGAAGTTCAGTACGGTGGCGGTGTAAGGCGCAGAAGAGTTACCCGAGGGACTGTTCACAGGACTCTGAAAATTCATAAATTTAGGCCTTTTCGTATCCTTCCACTTCAGCACCTAACACCGGCACAAAAAGAACTTCGCTTCCAATTTGTTTCTCAAATGGTAATTCGGCAAGAAAACGGAGACCCTGATTTATTCAAAAATATTGTGTGGACCGACGAACCTACTTTCACAACATCGGGAGTATTCAACAGACATAATAGTCACCACTGGGCCGTTGAAAATCCAAAAGAGTTCCAGACTATTAAATTTCAAGGGAGGAATTCTATTCATGTTTGGTGTGGGATAAAAAACAATAAAATTTTGGGACCAATATTTTTTAACGGGACTTTAAATGGGCACAGATATTATGAGTTTTTAGAAAACGAAATTGAAAATTTTTTGGAAGACTTACCATTGGCAGAATATCAGAATTTAATTTGGCAACATGATGGGGCGCCTCCTCATGCCGTGCATGATGTGGTTCAATTTTTAAATCGGCGCCATAACGAATAGATAGGGCGAAATGGAACATATACTTGGCCGCCCAATAGCCCCGACCTCTCAGTTTTGGATACATTTCTTTGGGGCCATTTGAAGAACGTCGTATACAGACAACGAAACGAAAATATTCAAGAGATCATGGAAAAAATTGTCGATGAAATAAACCGCCTTAACCAGGAAATTCATATTGTAACAGCAAGTTTAGAAAGGCTACAAAGGGGTTATCGATGTTGTTTCGAGAAAAACGGCGGTCACATTGAAAACTTATGTTATTACTAGTTTTATTTTATTATTTAATAATTATTTTTTATTGAATTTCTTTTTCTATCATGTAAAGTTTTATTTTCCTCAAATAGGTTTTTTATCCTTAGAATTGTATTGATGGATATATTTCTATGAAAATTTGCAATAAATCTTCTTCTTGCTTCTCTTGCATTTTCTTGGCACTTGTAAAATAGCATAACAATCTGTAGTCTCTCGTCCAAAGAGTATTTCATTTCGATCAGAGTCAAATATATATTTTTTAGGTGAAGACTTCGACAATAATTAAAATAATGTCAATTTTTATTGACAAAGCATTCAAACGTCATTTTACCTTGATCACCTATTCCAACCTATCGTATATTTTAAACAGGTGAAGCTAAAATTTTAGTTTGTAAAACATTAAAATGTAATATAAACAGCTATCGCAAAATCAAATCTTTTAATCAGAACGGACATAAAAAAAATCACTCTTTCCAAAAATCGTATAAAAAACGATACATTCCATTTAAAAAACACCTGATGTATAGCGTAACTCTTTTGTTTCTGGTTCAAATATTTTTCGATGACATTTTTGGATTCTACAAGAAAAAATACATCGATTGGCTATTTTGAATTTTTCCAAAATACAAGGAAGGTCGAAAATAGGTCCCTGTTCAGTCCTCGCTGGAACACCCTGTACACTTTGCAACGGAGAACCCTTTAGAGAATACTGGTACTTCACATGATTCCTACATTTGGAAAAGCACATGACTTTACATTTTGTTACATTAATTTCAAGAGAGTTTTGTTCAATCCAATGTACCAGACTATCCAAGTCCTTTTGAATCTCCAAACAATCTAACAAAGAGTCCACACTGCCAAACAACTTGAGGTCGCCCGCGTATAACAGACATCTCCCTTTATTTAAAACAGACGGAACACTATTCACAAACAAATTAAACAATATTGGACCCAAGTGTGAGCCCTGCGGAACTCCCGAAGAAACCGTTATTTCGTGCGACACTACACTTCCCAACTTGACACACTGCCGACGATCCGTCAAGTAGGACTCGATCCAGTTGATGTAGGATGATTTGATTCCTAGCGCTGAGAGCTTCCCGACAAGTAACCCATGATCGACTCTGTCGAAGGCCTTTGACATGACCGTGTAAATGACGTCCACTTGAGAGCCATTTTCCACACTACTCCATACATAGTCTTGAAACACTGCCAGGTTGGTAGCCGTTGATCTGCCTTTAAAAAACCATGCTGTTCTGGTGATATATGATGTTTAAAGTTATCGGAGAGCTCATCAGTTACTATTGATTCGAAGACCTTAGACATGACAGGCAGTAAGGAAACACCCCTGTAATTTTTCACATCCCTTTTGGATCCAGATTTAAAAATGGGAACTACCCAAGAGAACTTCCACACCGATGGAAAGGGGCCGTTGTTAAAGGACACTTGATAAATCATGCTAAGAGAGCCAGCCAATGACTCGCAGCACTTCCTCAGAAGTTCGGCCGGAATCCCATCGGAGCCAAGACTCTTACCCACCTCAAGAGTCCTCAGCTGCGTTGGTTCATCTATTCGAACTGATGAGTCCTTGTAACAAGTTTGGAAGTGATCTGCAAAGGCGTCTGCTATTTCTTTAGGTGACTGCCTGATCCTTGCATTATTTCCATAGTTTTCTGAGTTTCTGAAGATAAATTGGTAGGCACAAAACGTCGTCTTCTCTAAGCCACTTAACCATTGGCAAATTAAAGTCTCCTGTAATTATTAGTTTAGCTTTTTTGTATCTGTTTCTAATAGTTTCCGTTGTTTCTACAAAATGCTTGTATGATGCTACCGATGAATTGGGAGGAAAGTCCACACATCCAGTAATAATGGTTGATACACCTATACGAGTCGATACCCACACATCATCAAATAAGGAATTATCAGAGCCCTGTAATTTGGTAGATCTATAACAGGATTTGACAGCAATTAAGACACATAACTTCTATCTGATCTATATACACAGTACCTTGAATCAAATATTTCTCCACTGCAAGTATCCTCAGTAAGCCATGTTTCAGTCAGTGATATCCAGTCGTAATCAGCTGATTTTGTTGCAGCATATATCTCAGAAATTTTTGTATGCATTGCTCCTACGTTGTGATAGTACAGTTGGTTCGGAAAAAAATGAATACGATTTTTAGAGCGGTTTTTATTTTTTTACGAAAATGAGCAGTGTATATCTTGTCAAATATTTAATGGTTATGGTGAATGTCAACATGGATGTATGATATGGATGTAAACATTATGAATTTGTAATCATTCATGCATAATAACGTATTACGATATGTAGCTTCTTACGGAAATAGGTATAGTTTTTTTAGATTCATTTATTTAAGTTAACAATACAAATAAGGGAAACAAATTAAATTACTTAAATTAATATTTGGTCATGTATCCATCAGCATCTATGATTGCTTGCAGTCTTCTATCCATCTGCATGAAACCTGGCAAAAAGTCCTCTCTTACAGACAATTCTTCCCAAACTTCTTGGATAGAATTCCACAACTCTTCAGCATCTCTTGGCATAAAATCTCTTTGATATAGCCGTCTTGTTATGACCCCCCACACATTCTCTGGGTTAGCATCTGGGCTATAACTTGGCCATTGTAGCACTTCAATATTGTTGGCCCTAAACCATTGCGTGGCAATGTTTGACGTGTGCACAGGACAATTATCCTGCTGATAAATGAAATTATCTTCGGGATATAAAAGTAGCACACTGGGCCGCATCACATTTTCCAGTATATCCACATATGTTTGGCCTACAAATCTTCCGTTAATTCGCCATGCCACACCCGTCCCTCTTGATGAAATCCACCCCCAGACGTTAACGCTAAAATGACCCGCAGCTCGAAAATGGTTCACGTAGTTTGGGTCAAATCTTGAGTTATTTGGCCTGTACACTTTAATTTTGCCCTGTTTGCAAGATTGAAAAATCTTTTCGTCACTAAAAATTACACGGTCCCAAAAATTTTGGCCGCGGTTCACGTGATTTAAGGCGAACAGAAGACGAGCTTGTCTTTGTTCTACGGTCAGCTCCGTTTTGTTTGCCGCCACTCTGCAGTTTAAAGCAGAATCTTGCAGTCTTTGTCACGTTGTGGTTTTTCGGCCAGGAAATCCAGATAGGATTCGGGCTTCCTTTGCAGTACGGAATGGATTCTCTTCTAAAGCTCCTAAAAGAGCTCGATCTTGATCTGCAGTGCTGATCTTTGGCCTTCCCGAACCCTCCTTCCTTTTTAAAGACTGTTCATCCCTCCACCTTCTACTAATTCTATATACGGTTGCTCTACCAATATTAAAATGTTGGGCAACTACTGTGAGGGACCAACCATCTTCCAACTTGGAAATTATTCGCGCCTTTAGTTCAACAGAAGTATGAGGAGGCATTTTTTAAAAATCTTTAGATTTTTACATGACAAGTTGTCAAAAAATCTTGACAACAAATAGTCGTAAATATGACTCATTATCCTAACCTGATGTGACATAATTGAAGAACACTGCCCAAACTTATTTAAGTGCTTTTTTGCCGTATTAATTTTTTTCCGAACCAACTGTACGGCGTAAAAGCAAGCAACTGATGATATACTAAGTGTAAGTTCTCGTGTTCTGCCGGTTCCAAAAAGAATGTTTTGACTGCGATTCTTGAAAAATATAACTATGTAATATAAAAGTTATACATTTTCTTTTTGTGACAAAGTCTATAGAACCGTCATGAGTGCTAACTAGCATTGGAACAAAAGCAATACTCTTCTCATGTAACACAGATCTCATAAAATCATTTTAAGTGTGTACAATTTTGTTGAGAACTAGCCTATTCATATGATAGCTGGTTCCAATCATAATTAAGTTAGTATGTGATGTGAAAGATATTAGTTGATCCAAGTAATTTTCCGTTATAGATATACCTTTTATGGCATTGTAATCAGACACAAACAGTATGACGTAATCAGTCCTATCAAAGTTCTTACATAATGTTTGGCAGTGCTTGATCATATCGGCGAAAAGTTGATTAGAGGCATATTGACAGTTAATGTCATAATTACAATTAGAGTATTTTTCAAAATAATAAGGAACACCCTCCAGCATTTGCACCACCTATAATTAATAACTGCTTTCTACGAACATGAACCCCTTGATCGTTGTTAGCTTTTGTGACCATTACCCGATTAGCAGAATTTATTGTAGAATTAACATCGTGTTCTCTATTATCAAAGCTAAATCAGTTTTTGTCTCAGTTGCTTCAGGTCATTAACATAGGTGTTATTGTCAATTTCCAAACTTTGAATAGTAGTTTTCATACATTTGGTGGTTGCGTTGAGGTCGGCGATTTGTTTTTCTAATTTAGACTTTTCGTTCAGGTAGTCTTTGGATTGGAAGATATATTTGTTCTTGGATTTTCAAAGTTTGAATTTCTTTAACCAGTTCTTTATTGCACTTGTTCAAACGTTCCAGTTTAGCGGTAAATCACTTTCAGAGTCATAAACCGTCTGCTCAAAAATAGTTGAACCCGTTAATAAAATAAAAAATTACTTTTGACTAGTACTTTTCAATCGGACAAGGATTAATTTAAATTATTTAAATTATTATAATTATTATTATTATTTCGGTAAGCATTTGGGCATTACTACGCCCTGCAAATGGTTGGAGCCGAAGACTGCCAAGGCTAGAGCTTACAGCTCATTTTATAGGCAATGTTCCCATCTTTTTTCCGTTCTTGCTTAGTCAAAAGCGTAGGTCGCCTGCTTTGCTGCCATATATGGAGTTTAGTGCAGAGATGCTTGCTTCGATCGTTTTGCACCGCCCCCCTTTAAATTTGTCGGCAGCTCATTTTAAGGCGAATGCGGAGGTTTAATCAACTTTTTGAGGACTTAGAAAATGTTTACAATTTAAGTTTAATTTCTGACTTTTCGAATTTATCCGATAATATTTATTTATTCATTTGTTATGATTACCTCTTTTTTTAATTTATTTAAATCTCTAGTGGGTTTTCGGCCTCTTTTTAGAACGTAAATATCCGACGGAACATGGGTTACCACAGCAGCTTTCATAGAAAGAAATCAATGTATTTTTAGTAAGCCCTGCGTCGATATTTCAAACATATGGGAATCGCTTCTAGCTCAAACTAACGTCCTTAAATTTCTCAGTTTAGGTAAACAAGGGGCGGAGACTTTACGTATCACCGAGCGGCTAGCATATAAGCATGTAGCTTTAGAGATGAGATAGATATCATTTGGAACATTGTGAAACCTAAAAAATAAAGACAATGCAAGTTCGGCAAAACGAGTTTAGTGGACATTCTATATTGTCTACCACCTTCAAACAAATCGGAAAATAACTCTAAATATATTGTTTCAGGTTCATCTGAGTCACAAAACACAACGACTACTGCTGCTCCTACTACTACCACTGAACCCACCACGCCTGAACCAACTACTACCACCGCTGCTCCCACCACAACTGAACCAACGACTACCACAGCTGCACCCACCACCCCTGAACCAACAACCACCACTACTACACCCGCACCAACCACTACTAGTACTACCACCACTACGCCTGCACCAACCACTACTAGTACTACCACCACTACCACCACTACGCCTGCACCAACCACTACTACACCTGCACCAACTACAGATGAAGCGTCCAGGAACTGTAAAGGCAATACCGATGACTTCTTCATAATTCCCCATCCAGAAAACTGTACTCAGTACATCACCTGCGACAAAGGAAAAGGCGTTATTTCGACTTGTTCTTCTGGTTTGCACTTCAGTCCGACTCTGTACGCTTGCGTACCTGCAATTATAGCGGGCTGTGGTGAACAACCTACTACAACACCGGAACCTTCTACGACAGAAGCTCCTACAACTACCAGCGAGGCGCCAACTCCGGCCTACCCTGGAGACGTAGGCTACATCTGTCTTGGCAAACCTACAGATTTCTTCTTGAGTCCTCACCCACACGACTGTGGCAAGTATATCGCTTGCGATCACGGCAAGTCTGACGTGATGGATTGTCCTTCAGGACTGCATTTCAGTTCTTCGATCTTCGTCTGTGTTTCGCCTTCAGTGGCAAACTGTACGGCTACGGCGGTTGAGGAGAGTTCCAGTTTCAGTGGGAGGATAGCTAATATGTTCAGAAGTATTTTCGGATAGTATTTAGTGTCCATTTAAATTATAGAAATAGTGTACAGATAACAGAGACTTATTTTAATAAATACTGATATGTTTGTAAGACGTTTGATTTATTTGTTTCAAATTGATACGTAGCAAAAATGCTGCACATTCTTTGATTCTATTTTTAATGATTTCAAATTGTTTTGAAGATTTTAAGTAGGGATGATTGTAACGTACGCTGGAAATGTCGTCTAATCAAATTATTAATTAAAGTAACAAAGGTAAATAAAGTTCTAATCCTGTCAGAAGAAAATTGATAAAATTTAGAAGTATAATCAACAAAATTTACAATAGATAGGTACATTATTAGAAGAATTTTGAATGAATCTATAGAAACTGAAGTACAAAGCAAGATGTTAATTAAACATTAGAAAAGAGTTAGAAAAAAGACAAAACCGTCATTGTAAACGTTACTTGAGTCTGACAATAAAAGTGTAATGTCGAAATAAAAAGAATATTATTCGAAATGGGAATATTTACCCATATATACCCAAACGATAACACATTTAATAAATGAATGAAGTATATATATATATATATATATATATATATATATATATATATATATATATATATATATATATATACAATGAGGGCAATAAAGTCTGGAAACCTTGAGATATGTCAAAAACTATAGAAGTTGGGTAAAAAAGTTTCATATAAAAGTTGTATAGTTCCTTACGATTAATGATCCAAAAATGTCTTGAAATATACAGGGTGTTTTAAAATCAAGTTACACGCCAAAACTTCAGAATCTCTAATGGGACACCCTGTCTATTAGTTCATTTTAAGAATCTACATGAAATTCTGATCATATTTTATTAAGCATACCCTATCCCTAAAGTCAACTGTTTTTGAGATAAAAAAATGAGAAAATGGAAATTTGGCTTTAAACAAAATTAACTCATTTTCCTATGCATAGTGAAACCTGGTGGATTATTTTAGAACTCCCATAGAAACCGTCATGTGCTGACAATAAACTGTGTCAATCTTTAACATATTGTTGGAGAGTTACTTTTTTCCTGATAAAAATGCTTTCAGAAAGAGAAAGAATAGAATTTCTTATGATGTTTGGATGGGGAGGCCGCCAAAGAAATCTTGACGAACTATGTGAACTTTTTAATAATACGCATCCCGAGCGAGGACAAGCAATTGCAAAATCCACAGTTAGCAAAATTATCAAAAAATTTCGTCATCATGGTTGTGTAAAAGATCTTCTCAGGATAGGTAGGCCAAAACTAGATGATGATATGAAGTTGAATGTTTTACTCAGTTATAACGAAAATCCACATTTACCTACAAGTCAAGTAGCATTAGATTTAAACCTTAGTCAATCATCGGTAAAAAATATTCTGCACATGGCAAAGTATCATCCCTATAAAATAAGATTAATCCATGAATTAAATGAAGACGACTTTGACCGCCGACTTGAGTTTTGCGAAAGTATGCAAGAGCGGTGCAACCTGGATCTATTCTTTTGTAGAAATATTTTATTTTCCGATGAAGCCACCTTTTTTCTTAATGGTACTATCAACCGACAAAACTGTAGATATTTGTCTACAGAGAATCCCCATTGGGTTCAAGTGGCTCATACGCAATATCCCGAGGAAATGAATGTTTGGGCTGGAATATTTCAAGATAGAATTATAGGTCCCTACTTTTTCGACGTAAATTTAACCGGCGAAATGTATCTTGATTTTTTACAACTCGAGTTGATTCCTGCCTTAGCTCAATTGTATCCAGGTAATGAGCCCGATATGCCTACTGCAGCAATGTGGTTCCAACAAGATGGAGCACCACCTCACATCTCAATGAAATATTTATAAATATTAAACAGGTGGATAGTACGTCGTGGTCCCTATGAATGGCCGGCCAGGTCCCCGGACTTAACTCCCCTAGATTATTTTCTGTGGGGATATTTAAAGAGCAAAGTTTATTTGAACAGACCTCCTAATATCGATGCGCTGAAAAATCGTATAAGAGATGAAATCCGACAAATCCCACCTACTTTCATTCGAAATCTACAACAAGAGTTCATCAATCGATTAGGATATTGTCAGGAAGTGAACGGACAACAGTTCCAGCATTTATTACTATTTATCGTTATTAAAAAAAATTTGTAAAACAGTTTTCTCATTTTTTATCTCAAAAACAGTTGACTTTAGGGATAGGGTATGCTTAATAAAATATGATCAGAATTTCATGTAGATTCTTAAAATGCAATAATATACAGGGTGTTCCATTAGAGATTCTGAAGTTTTGGCGTGTAACTTAATTTTAAAACACCCTGTATATTTCAAGATATTTTTGAATCATAAATCATAAGGAACTATACAACTTTTATATGAAACTTTTTTACCCAACTTGTATAGTTTTTGACATATCTCAAGGTTTCTAGACTTCATGCCCTCATTGTATATATGTATATATATATATATATATATATATATATATATATATATATATATATATATATATATATATATATATATATATATACAATGATATATATATATATATATATATATTGTCAAATCATATACTCTTTTCAAAATCAAGGGTATCTAGCTAGCAAAGGGAAGCATAATCTGGAATTACAAAGGAAAATGAAACTCAAGAAAGACAATTTTCAAAATTAAATAATCTTCAGGATCCAAAATTTATTGAAAATGAAAATATATGTTCAGTCTGTTCAATCAACAAAAGCTGTGTGTGAGAGCTGGTTTTGTTTAAAATGCTCAAATATTTCTGAGAAACAAGCATTATATAAAAAAATGGAACACCTAACAAATAAGGCAGAGTGTATTTTTAATGCCGGCATGGCTATTAATCTTCTCGATACTAAAAATAAAGTAAAACTTATTACTTAATAAGCCGCCTCAATCAGGGTTGCCAAGTCAGCTTTCGACGGCTTGTGTTTGAACAGTGTCCTTTCTCTGACTATGAATTCACACCCGGGTTTCTATAGTTTGACAAACTAATCTTGACCCGCGACGTAAGGGGAGGTTTGTCAAAAGCAGACCGTTTCTATGGATATGCAAAAATCTAACGTATCAGATGCGAGGAAAGCATTGTCTCCATGGATACTCACATTCTTTTCACAGCTCATGATAAACTTGCCAAACTTTAATCAGATTTATAATCAATTCCTATTGGTTGTTTTTCTGCTTTCACCAGTTTACAATTTATTCTACTTTGGTTATATTCATTAACATAACTTGTCAAATTCTAGTAATTCGTGTATTATACATAAGAATTTCAATATTATCAGAATTTTTTTAAGCTGCAGTTGTGTTAATTCCAGATAAATTTGGCTACCCTGTCGACTGTCAATTTTCTTTTTATTTGCTGATAAAGAGATTTTTCCATTTCTCTGTTTCATCATGCCTACAAACACTATGACTGCTTTTTAAGCAATAAATTAAAATATTTTTAAAAAATGCATTTTGGTCTTCGTCAACTTTTGTTTTGTCTTTGTTACATGTAAAAAGTTTCAAGTGCATTGATTTAGTACCATGTATCTTTCTGCCTGTTCAATGACGGGTAAGTATATTCAATCTGTTTCTTTTCATTTCGGCTTTTTGGCCTTGTCCATCATCTTTATAATCTTTATAATTGAAGGTTTTACTACTCGAAGATACAACACAAACATCTCTACCCGATAAACTAGTAACAGCTCCACACACATCATGTTTTGATTAATTCGGACAAAATAATAGCCCTACAGTTAAAGACAAGTGCTCTTAGTGACCATCAAATACAGAATATTTCCATTCCTATGATATTTAAAGCAACTGATCTAAAATCTAGGAACAAAAAAAATTTAATTAAAAAAAAATTATAGTTACAAAATAAAAAAGGAACTTACAGTATTAAATGAAACAAATATTTATACAAAAACTGGAATGAATTATAGGATCTTAGTTTACAACGGTTTGAAAAAAAGTTCTTACCAATATCTATATTACTTTATTAAAATGTACTGTTAAATAAACAATATGGTTTATGCAGATTCAACCACGGGGAAACAGTTGTTATAGATGTCATAACAAATATTCAAATTAAGTTTGATAATAATAAAAAATGTTGTTTGCTATCCTTGGATCTGTGTAAAACATTTTATACCGTAAATTATCATATACTTTTGCGAAAATATAATATTGGAATAAGAAGGTATATGTATAGTTTAATTAAAATTTGTCTAAGTCAACGCAGACAGTTTGTGCTGGGGGTAGTATAAGTAGTACTTCTAAGAGGCATGTTGTGGTAGCTAAGATGCATTCGCAAACTGATATATTAAAACAAAACAATTTTTTAGATTAAAAGATATTTTTAGTAAGAAAAGCGAGCTCGTCATTTGTACATCCCACCGATAACGTTTTAAAATTGGAACAAGGTGTAATCCATCTGGGAGGGTCACCCCCAAGGTTTATAAACAATTGTGTCACTCCCAGCTCTAACTAAGCCCCAGATGTTGAGCAATCTGGCAAATGGCTTATTATCTACTTCAAAAATCCAGAAACAACTAAAATAAAGAAGAGAGGAAATGTGTTTATGTCTTATATTAAAAAAGAATTACACAGGCTTTCGAATTGCCACGTCGAGGATACACCTCTTATGTTTTTAACATAAGTGGTTCGACGTGATCGATTTTTGCTGTTTTATTAAGGGAGGGGGGATGCAGGAGAGTCAGACTAGAGTGGAAACTAGTTACTCCGCTAGACAAGAAGCAGACGCTGTGAACATGTGTAGCCAAGTTATTCAATACTATTCGTCTGCCCGGTTCTAATAGCATAATAGCTGGTAAGTAGTAGGAGTAGGAGGGGTAAGTGAGTAGCTTGAAAGAAAAAGTCATCAAAATGTACTCTCAAGGGGCACCTAGTAGAAGCAAAGATGCATTAGAACAGATTAAGAAGTAGTGTTGTATCCAAAGTCACATTTTTTAGCGTCGTCTTTTTTCGAGATATTAGTCATCAACTATTAGGTGGATCTGTCCCATTAGATTAACACCAGGTTTGTCAATAAAACTATCATTAAAGCCATATTTGCCCATAACACAAGCTTTAACGCAGTAATAAAAAATAAAAAAGTGTCTGGCAAGCAATCATCAGAAATAAACGCGTGCCTCTAGAACCGCGTGTTCAGTACTATGTTGGCAGACAGATATTCCTGATCATATTCCGCCGGACTTTTTATTATTTATTATGACTTTAATGATGGTTTTATTGACAAATGTGGCTTTAATGATAACTTTATTGACAAACCTACCTAAGTAAGGGGACAAATCTACCTAAGTGCAGATTCTACGGGACAAATCTACTTAAGTGCAGATTCCGATAACGTACATCTCGGAAAACAAACATGACCAAAGAAATGTGGTTGCGGATACGTGATCAGGGCACCAAAAATCGTTTAAATCGGCTAAGTTACACTATGCTGCATACTTACCTTTTATTTTCAAAAAGATAATCGAGGTGACAGAGAGTTTTGAATTCGCTATCTACATAAATTATCTGGAAAGATTCCAGTTCTATATAAGTCAAGGATGAAGTCCAAGCTGGCAGACTATCTCGGGGTAACATCAATTAAACTTTACCAAAAACAATAAAAAGAACATTTATTTAACCTTAACCTAACTTTTTCATGTTTGCATCAAAGGTTTGTTTTTGCCGGTGTTTAAGTGATTATTAAGTTTAGTTTTTTTTACGAGTTTTGTGAATAAAAATATTTAGGTAATATGCAGAATACTCAAACTGGAAGTTGTGTTTCTTTTCCTGGCCTGGATCTTTATTTTTTAAATCAAAGTAAGACCTAATAGGACATAGGTATTCATACTAAAACCACACCCCGAAAGCATAAGCAATGCAACACCGAATATCTGCTGTACAAGCAATTTGAAATAACTCCTTCTGGACTAAGAAGATATTTATTTTCTGTATAGTCTAAATCCTGCTTCAGTAGATATAGGTAGTCTTCTTTTATATAAGATTTAAAACATATTAAGTACTGATATCTTCACAATCATCAGTCTTTATATAAGGGTAAGTTCGGGGGTAATCTTTCTTCATACCTGTTTTGTGTATATAGTAATTTTTTAATTTATGTTAATGTATGCATGAACATATTTTAGGCGAAGATGATATTGACAAAATAAAGACAGTTGTCGCCGTTTGCCAATCACACATCAGAAGGAATGAAAATATATATCCATTTACTCAAATAGAAAAAGATCGGTACTTCTCATTGGACTATGAAATCATAACAAATGATGAGCAGTTTCTTGAAGAGTGGCCCAATTTTAAGGAAGATATTGTTAACAACACTGAGTTTACCCTAAATTGTATAAATTTAGCTATGCACCATTATATTACCGAAATTCATCAGCACAATCAAGATGAAAGACAAAGAACTAAAAAGCAGGTTCCTGTTATTCGAGCGAGAATTTTCAACTATAGTCCCGTTATCCAACTGGGAGAAGTTAATGTTACTTGGTTTGGTGAGATCTTTTCCTTTTCGTATAAATAATACTGTAAGTTTAACATTTCTTGGTTTTAGGCAAATTTGTTTCCCTTCGGGGTACAGTTATCAAGGCAAGTGCGGTTAAAATTATTTGCGATTACATGGCTTTTCATTGCCCAAGCTGTGATACTATTCAGGTATTAAAGCAAAAGAATGGAGCTTACACTCCTTTAGAGAAATGTCAGACTTGTAGAGCCAAGGGAAATTTGGAAGCTGCCTACAAATCTCCAATGACTAAGACTATTGATTGGCAGAGTATTGTCTTACAAGAAGTTGATGTAAGTTCTTTAAATTTGGAAATAACAATTAAATTTAATTTTTATATACTTTTTAAGGTATTGTTTTTATAAAACTAGATTGATTCCAACTCAACTGTGTTTTGTTTGTTGGTATATAAAATTGACTGTGAAATTTAAGGTGTGATAGTAGTACATTTTTCATGTGAAGATTCAACCACAAGAATGGCATGTACAGGGAAAAAGTTTTGGGGAAGGGCAAATAATTAGTAGAATTGAGAAATAAGCATCAAAAAAAGAAACATGTTTTTTTCTCTTAAAAAGGTTTCAGTCTTTTAAGTATTCTATCTCAATTCTTGAGGGGGTGAGGGATAAACCACTGCAAGAGGTGTTTGGATGTCTGTCACTTGAAAGGAAATCTTTTGTTTGGTAATGTCAAGTAAATATATGGAAGTCTTTGGTAATCTTCAGAGGTCTCTGAACACTCTTCAGAGCATAGTGGTTTACCCCGTGCCTTTACTCCCTTGCCTGCTTGATTTAACAGCAAATAAAAACAAAATAATAAAGAATGATACACTGGACTTTCTAAGAGGGATTTTATTTAAGTAGGTATATTAAGGGAAAGAATTGTTATATGTATGTATCTGTGTTAGATATGGACAAAAAATCAAGAAAGTGTCACATTTTTAGTGTGATATGGCCAAGATTCCGCAAACTCTCGAATGTGAACTAACAGAAGATTTAGTTAAATCATGTTTGCCAGGGGATGATATAACAGTATCTGGCATTATCAAGGTAATATGCATATACAGTTTATAAAATATATAAAGGATACAAATTTTGTTGTTATATTTTCAGGTTAGAGATCCAAATGACAATAAAGGAAGGAACAAACAAAATTCAGTGTTTAACTTGTATTTACAAGCAGTTTCTGTGTTCAACAACAAAAACGGGAGTGGGGGTAGCTATTCAAATTCTTATGAAAGGATCATCTTTACTCCAGAAGACTACTTGGCTATCAAGGTATTTTTTACAGCGTGTTGCGTAGGCATCTTGCATTTTTTTATAAAAGATTACTTTGAGAGGGTTAAACAGTTTCCTAAAAACAAAATTATAATTTTAAGCTTTATTAACTTTCCATTAGTTGCGTCCCTAGTGGTCACCCTAGTCTCATAGAACATATTTTATTAAATTGGGTAAAAAAGGAAAGTTTTTGGTATTTATTATAAAAACATGTTATATTTAAAAATTTTTTTATATAAAATAAATTAACACCTCTATCATTTAAGAAAAAAAACAAGCAGATATTATATCTTGAACTTATATAACATATAATTAAACCTATGCCACTTTAATTATAACAAAAACTATATTATTACCATCACATAAAAAAAACAAAATGAATATATAAACATTTAAAACAAGGAACAGTTGGTTATACAATATTTTCACAGCATGTTGGACAGATAACTATAATATGCTCTAAAAATTACCCTGAAAACAATAATATTTGGTTTTGTAATTTTTTTTCCAGTCACAATAAGCGTACTGACCTGGTCTAAGTTTTCTATTGGTATGTGTGCTGGTGGATCACAAAAATCAAGTAAACGGGCCCTTAAACTTTGTGGAAAGTTAGGTTAGATTATATCCTATTGGATGATTCAACATTGAATAGTTTGGTTTTGTTTTTTTCATTTTAATGTATTTTTTTAGCAAATCCACAGTCAGCCAAATCTTTTTCGGTACTTGGTAAACTCCTTGTGTCCGACAATTTATGGACACGAGATCGTAAAAGCGGGTTTACTTTTGGGTTTATTTCGAGGAACCAAATCCAGCAATTCACGGTCGGAGTCTCATGTCCTGATGGTGGGAGATCCTGGTTTGGGAAAGAGTCAGATGTTGAAGAGTTGTGCTAACGTATCGCCGAGAGGTATGAATTTTGTTTGCCAGTTTATTCGAAAAGAAAATAGTTTCAATTTTTACACATAGAAAATAAGGTTCATAAATATATATTGGAGTCTCTAGAAATAAATTAATTCAAAAAATTCAAATTTTATTTCATCTACAAATGATCACATATAATGATATTAGATAGGTCAATTCATACAACTTATGTGTCTTAATGCTAGGTATACTGTTAGAAAATATAAAATAAAACATAGAAAAAGGATTTAAAAAAAGTAACATACAAACATAACTGTTAGATTTGACAAACATTGTGCAACATATATAATGTATTAAATACAGTCGAGTAGCTAACTAACTGACAAAGTTAATCACCAAATTCTTTGAAGCTGTAGAAGGCATTTGTCCAGAGGTACTTCTTTAATAGCTTTCTAAAGGAAATTTCTATCTGGGCCTCTTTATTTCTGCAGGAAGCTTATATATGTGGTTGCACCATGTTATGTGTGGATCTAGATGTAATCCTAGAAATTTAAAATTATCAATCCTATGTACATGTTTGCAGTTTAGTAACAAATTTGGAACCCGAGGCATATCTTTTCTTATACAAAATGTCATAAAGTAGGTTTTGGATCCATTGACAATAAGGCAATTTTTCTCACACCATAAAGCAAATTTTTCCAAAATTATATTGGCATTATTTTCCAATTTCTCGAAATTATTATCAGAAATTGCTATAGTGCAGTCATCTGCATAGAGAATTATTCTATTTTTTGATAGTCACAGAGGCAAGAAAATTTCCAGATCATTTATAAAAAGTATAAATAGTAGAGGGGAAATAATCCTTCCCTGAGGTACACCACAGTTTATATTAACCTTTAACCTTTATCTTACGTTCCTCTAAATAAAACACTAACCATTTGTTGATATCGCCTCTTATTCCCAATGCATATAATTTCTTCTGTAAAAAGGAGCTATTTAAGTAGTCAAAAGCTCGAGTTAAGTCAAAGAAGATGGCAAGAACGTAGTTTGATGTGTCCAAGCCCTCGTACACAAAACTTAATAGTTCAAAAGCAGCTGTAGAAGAGGATCAATCTTTTCTAAAACCGTGTTGTTTGTTACTTATTTATTTTTCTGCATTTAACGAGTTTTCTGTCTTGCATAAAACTACTTTTTCAAAAAGTTTAGAAGAGGTAGGCAGGCCCGTAATACATCGATAGTTTTCGATTTTTTCCCTGTCACTCTTTTTATAAAGTGGAATAACTTCCCCTACCTTCAACTCACGAGGGAATATACCCTTTTCGAGGGATAAATTAAAGATGTAGCATAATGGGTGTTTGATATAATCCCATATTTTTTCTAATGCCATAACTGGGATGTCGTTTTTACCAGAGCAGGCTGTTTTGTTTTTTAACAGTTTTAAAGCTGAATAGAGATCATGCACATGCAGTGGTGTTAAAAAAATTGACCTGATATGAAATTCACTGGTTGTACAATTTGAAAAATCAATATTTTGTTTACCCAAGGTTGTTGATATTAGGTTTTCTGCGCTTGTTGCAAAATATTTGCAGAATTCTTCACATATTTCAAAGGTATTTATTATGTAATTATTGTTAGATACTAATTTTGTGGGATTAGAGCACTTTTTTACTCTTCCTAAGTTGGTATATTGCCAGAGAGTTTTAGGATTTTTATTGAGGAGTCTAAAATTTTTTGTTTGTAGAAATTTGATTTCTTTTTTTGACTGAGTGTATAAGTTTTTTGACTCCGGTGTGTTCCAAGATCTGCACAACCAATACAAATTTTTTAAATTCTCGCTCTGTTTGATTAGGTCTAGGTTTATACATTCTTTATTTGGAAGAGCAGTCTTTATAATTACTTTTTTTAGGAGACAGGCTATATCTAAACAATGTAGAAAATTGTGCCAAAAATAAGTCCATGATGCATTAACATCTGTAGTATTAGATAGATAACGAAGGTCTGTTCTAGATAAGTGATAATTAAGTTGAAAGATATTTTGAGAATCAAAGAACCTTTTAAAAAAATATAAATTGGAAAATGAGGGCTTGTTCAGAGGGGCATTCAAACGAAATATTACTCTTTGTGGCATATGATCTGCGATGTTCGCTTCAAAGTTGATTGCATTAAAGTTTGGATGATTTGCAATTATATAATGTAATGCTGAGGAGGTCTGATTCGAAATTACTCTAGTTAATTCAACCGGGAGAATGGATTTTATGTTGAAACTTTCCAGCAAGTCGAAAAGAACATTCTGGTGATTCGATTAAATTATTAATTAATTAAGTGTTGAATTTAATGCTGAAATAAATGTGTTAAAATTTTTATTGGGAGCTGCACTGCTGTTTGAACGATAAATAGTTCAAAGAGCCATCTTTGTATTATCTAATTTATTTTAACATAATCGAGACATAATCGTAACGTCAGGCGTACCGCAAGGGTCACACTTGGGGCCCATTCTCTTCCTACTCTTTATTAATAGCGTTACATCTGTGTTCCGTAAATGCAAATGCCTTTTATATGCAGATGACCTCAAGCTGTTTTATGCTGTCAATTCCATTGAAGACTGCTTGAGTGTTCAGGAGGACCTAGAAATTTTTGAAAACTGGTGTAATTTAAATAACCTGAATATCAACATCTCTAAATGTAAAGTAATGAGATTTTCGAAAAGTAGGGCTCCTATAACATACCCATACTCTATTGGAGACACTGTTTAGATTCTGTAAATAGTTTTAATGATGTGGGTGTTGTCTTTAGTGAAAATCTAAGTTTTAGCAAGCATGTTGATATTATAGTTCTGAGAGCCTCAAGAATGCTAGGTTTTTTACGCCAGACCTGCTCTCATATATGTGATGTTAAAGCAATCAAATGTTTATATTTTTGTCTTGTGCGTAGTATATTAGAATATTAGAAATACTTAATGCACGAGTATGCTGGACTGCGTTCAGAGAGAGTGAGTCTATGCACAGGGAAATCAAAATCAAGTGACCTGGTGTTATATTTATGAATAGGTATATATTGATTGAACAATCTTCTATTCATATGTAGAAAGATTAAAGACTCAAAAATATGCAGGGCAGCCAAGGTGAGCAAGCCATGCTTCCGGAAAACCCCTCTGCACGACTCCCGCCAGCCCATGCCCAGGACTATACGCAGTGCCCTCTTTTGAATCAAAAAAACCTTTTCAATGCCAACACAGCTGCCCCAAAAAATAACCCCAAATCTGAGGAGTGATTCGAAATTGGCATGATATGACATGAGCAATGTTTTTGTGTCCAAGTAGTTCTTTAGGACTCGTAGTAAATAACAGCAACTATTTAACTTACCACTTACATATTCAATCTCCTTTCCCCAACCAAGATGGCAATCAACAAAAATACCCAAGAATTTCGCCCCATCGGAAAGGGATACTTCTCCGGACAACAAATTAGCATGATCAGGAACCCAAGCAGATGATCGCTCAGTTCGAAACAGAACAAAGGCTGATTTATCTGGATTCAGCAAAAGATTATTCCGTTCAAACCACCTAACAATCACAGACAGGCCATGCCTACCGATCTCCATCAAGTCATCGACTGAAGGTGCCACCACCAAAATGTTCGTGTCATCAGCATAATTCACAACTGAGACAGTCTCTCTCGAAATGTCAGAGCTCAGGTCATTAATGTAACAGACGAAAAGAAAAGGGCCAAGCACACTACCCTGGGGTACCCCCACCGTCAGTGACCTATCATTGGACACATAGTCATGCCCATTTTTTTGAACAACAACTCTCTGTGTACGATCTCGCAAATATGACCGTATCCATTCCAAAGGAGGACCCCTAACTCCATAGCATTCAAGCTTAAGAAGGAGGACAGATGATCTAAACTGTCCAAAGCTTTAGAGAGGTCCAAAAACGAGCCCAAAGCAACCTCAAATCTCCCCACTATGACATTCAAAAAATCATACACAGCGGTGTTTATTGACTTTCCTGCTAAAAATCCATGTTGACTTTTACTCAGGAGACCCTGATTGGAGAAGAAATTCGTAAGCCGAGAGCACATTGCTTTTTCAAAAATCTTCGAGAAGGTGGACGAATACTTATTGGTCTGTAGTTCTCGGGGAGAGCTGGGTCACCCTTTTTAAATAAAGGTTTTACCAAAGATAGTTTTAAGCTGCTGGGAAAAATATCCATCCTGAAGGAGTTATTAATGATGTGACATAGCGGAGCCAAAAGTTCCTCCCTACACTCCCTGATGATACTTGCCGAAATCTCATCAACCCCCGAGCTCTTTTTATTCTTTAGACCTCTGATGATGTCAGAGACCTCAACGTTGGTGACTGAAACCAAAAACAAAGAGTTATTGTTGTATGGAATTGCCTGCATATGGTCTTTCCCCGGCATATTATAAAGTGATTGGGGGGCTGCATTAACCATATAATCACTTAAAGTTTTACATATTTGTTGTGGTGTACCAGGAATTCCAATGTCTTTCCTTCCCACAGATTTACCTATTACCTCGCTCACAACCTGCCATATATAATTCTGTTGTATGGTGTCCTTTTTACAATTGTGATATTCCACGTCTTGGGTCTGTTTAAAATAGGTTTGTTAAGTTTATGTTGTATAAATTAAGTTTTCCATACAAGGAATTATCGTACCAGACGCGTCTTCAACTAGCCAGTATCGAGAGTTTGGAATTTCGAAGGCAAAACGCTTTAGCAATTTTCTTACACAATAATAAGTATTCAAAGGATGTTATAAGTTTAAAACAGGATCTACTGAGGCTAAAGGAAACTGAGTTTCAACAAACTACAGAAAAATATAATGGGCGATCTCTTTCTCCACCAATTAATGACATACCCAGGAGTTCGACATATACCCAAACAACCTCTATCTCTAGAACAACGGGCACTAGGACAGATTATGACGTTGACATATACTATGAGGCATTACTGTGTGAGGCAATCAAGAACATCTATGTAACAAAAGAAACACAAACTGAGCACTTGGAATGTAGTATAGAGTCTGGTCAAAATGATGTTGCTCCCTCCATACCTGTCCCCAGCACTAAACCTCAAATATTGATAGTGGGTGACTGTTGTATCACACAAGGATCTGGTCTTATGATAAAGAAATACACAAATTCTGAGTTTGATATAAATTGTCAACAAGGGAAAAATCTATCACCAGAAAACCTGGTTGAAATTGTAGACACTTATCGCAGGCATAGTGGAATTAACGACTATATAGTCATCTTTATGGGCCCAGAAGACCTCCTAAAGAATCCCCTTAAAAATAACACTTTAGACAGATTATACAGACTATCACATATAACAAACATTGTGATTGTTGAATCACCATTAGCACCACCATGGAAGAGGGCACTGAATAAGTTGATTAAAGACCAGAATAGAAAACTCAAAGACTATTTTCAAACAAAAACAACTGGAGTAACGATTGTTGAGTTACCTTCCTATATTTCATTTATAAGAGAAAAGTATGGGTGGCAAATTGAGTACAACTGTAAGAAACGTTTTATAAAACACCTCTGCGATAATCACATAAAACATCCCAGACATTGGCAGATTATGAACACAGAACACAGAAGCAGATTACAGTCGCTTCTTGCTAGTGAAGTGGATGGTGGTAGAGGATCTGAGCAAAGAAATCATCAACCGAATCCCCTTCGGAGTGAAACAACGTTTTTTCGTGAAATCTGCTCGCCCAGAGCCTAACCGAATGAAAAAATCAAGTAATGGAAATTCTGTTTCTATCTTACATGCTAACGTACAATGTCTTCGCAATAAGACTTCCGATATTGAAGTACTCCTAAAAGAGAAGTCAATAGATTGTTTCTGTGCAAACGAGCACTGGTTAAATTCGGTAGAGTTTAGTGTAACAAATTTGGAAGGTTATATTGCGGCTGCCTGTTTCTGTAGGGACATAAAAATACATGGTGGTGTTGCCATCTATCTAAAATCAAACATTCAATCTAACACAATAAATTTTGATAAATTGTGCTCTGAACAACACTGTGAGGCTGCCGGAGTGTATCTTAATAAATGTGAGATACAGATTATATCAATTTATAGATCTCCCAATGGAGATTTTGATAAGTTTATGACAATTTTGGCCTTAATTTTAAATAAACTTGACATCTCCAAACATATTGTTGTAACAGGAGACTTCAATGTTCATTTTAATACCCAGGATCCCAAAGCTCTTGAGTTATCTAACCTTTTTCGAACTTTCAATCTGCATGGGGTTGTCTCTTTTAACACACGAGGGGAAAATTGTCTTGACAACATTTTCACTAATATGCCAATGATGTGCAGCTTGATAAATCTTCGCTACCTATCTGACCATGATGGTATTTTGGGAGTTTGCCATATACTCAAAAAATGTAAAAGTGGTAGCAGAGTAAATTACAGGCCAATTACTGAGGAAGGGCTTTTTGCTCTCTATAACAAAATAGAGAGTGAATCGTGGGACTATATTTCTGATATGACCATCGACATTGAACTGAAGTTCAAGAGATTTGTTGACACTATCATTGATGCGGTTGGGGTTTGTTTTCCCCTAAAGTCCAAACTAATTAATACAGCCAGCAATAAATCTAAAGTCATTTGGTTCAATAATAACTTAAGAGATATGCGTGAGCGATTACGACTTCTTGTGGATTTGAACAGGCAAAATCCAAATTTAGTTCCCGCGGAAACAGTGAGGAAGTACAAGAAGACATACCGCAATGAGATTTCAAGATCCAAAGTAACTGCTCACGATAACTTCATTACTACCGCAGCAAATCCTCAGTCTGCCATGTGGCAGGTTATTAAAAACAATCAGCCATCCATCCCTTTTACTTCTTCAGAAAGCTTGAATGCTCAAGCAATCAACAACTATTTTTCTGATGTTGCTAATTTGCTTGTTCAGTCTTTACCAGCCTCCAATAACCATTTCTCACAATACCTTCAACAATGTAGAGAAAATTGTTCTTTTAATTTCAATCAAATTACCTATAATGAAGTTAGACAGGTAATTGGTGACTTAAGAAATACTAGAGCTACGGATTGCTACAACATAAATACTGGAATAATAAAAACCTTAAAAAATGTGATAATATATCCCTTTACCAGGCTTATAAACCAAGCCATAACACTTCAGGTTTTCCCCAAAGTACTTAAAAAAGCAAAAGTTGTCCCTATCTTTAAAAATAAGGGCTCTCCAGACGATCTCACTAATTATCGCCCCATCTCATTACTACCCATTCTATCCAAGGTGTTTGAGTCCATCTTGAAAACACAGATTACAAAACACTTCAAGTCAAATAACCTCTTTTTCCAACAGCAGTTTGGTTTCCGTAACAAAAGGACCACTGCTCATGCTATTGACTGCCTTGTAAGGCATGTAATTGAGGGTTTTGAGAATGGCCGCGATACTTATGCCTGCTGCTTAGATCTTACAAAGGCATTTGATTGTGTTTCTCACAACATCCTGCTGAAGAAACTTCCTTATTATGGTTTTCAGCCAAAGAGCATAGCTCTCCTAAAATCATATTTATATGATCGAAGCCAGTTTGTCTCTTACAATCAAGTCACATCCATGGGTAGTGCAGTCAAGTGCGGTGTGCCCCAGGGCTCTGTGCTTGGTCCTGTGCTCTTTTTGATTTACATTAACGACCTTGCCAATTTCCAATCAGGGGGAAACCTAATTTTGTTTGCTGATGATACCACCACTTTCACCTCTTATCTTCCTTCGCAGATTGAAAACTCATGCATCTCTGAAACTGCATCACACATTGAAGATTGGTTTGTCACTAATAGACTGTGTATGAATGCTGGCAAAACCCAGTCAATTAATTTCACTTTGGGTAAAGGGAGAAATGATCATGGACTTTTGGGAGATTGCTCTAAGGAGGTGAATTTTCTGGGGGTAACTCTAGATACTGTTCTGTCATGGAAGAACCATGTGATGCACCTTGGTGGGAAACTATCAAGGTCCACATACTTGATCAGGAACCTGAGTAAGTGTGTATCTACTGGGACTCTTCTGGCAGCCTACCATGGCTACTTTGGCTCTCTCATGTCTTATGCATTACTAGAGTGGGGTCATTCTCCACATGCTAAGTTAATTTTTAAACAACAAAGAAGATGTGTAAGGCTTGTAGCAGGGCTGAAGTACCGGGATGACTGTCGGCAGAGTTTTATTACATATAGGTTAATGACTCTTCCTTGCATTTACATCTTGCAGTGTCTTTTGCATGTCAGACAAAACCTCCAGTTTTTCGCCTCACATCACGATGTTCATGACTATCCGACACGGCATGGCACTAATCTCGTAATTAGCCATCTCCGCCTCACTAGGGCCAGGGTGGGCACTAACTATTATGGTCCAAGGTTTTTCAATTGCTTACCCTCTCATATAAGAGCCTTAGAGGTGAACACCTTGAAAAAATATCTATTGGTGAACGCTTTTTATACTTTTGAGGAGTATTTCAATAGTGGCTTCCACTTTTAGTTTTTAGTTTTTGTATTCTTATTACTTTTTTTTATAAATGTCTGTTTCTAATTGTAATTTATTAAGATAGGTACATTTAAAACTTTTTAACTACTGACTGCTGTACATCAGTTTTCTACTTTTTTTGTTAATTGTTAGGAAGTGTTATTGCATTTTGCCTTTAGAAAAAATTGTTTTTGTGTTGTTTGTTTTTTTTTTTTTGTCTTTTATTTTACTATATTATTTTTAAGGATGTTTTAGATAAATTTTATATAGTACTGTGTTTAAATCAATATGTTTCTTTTATAATACTTTATCCTTTATTTGTATTTTGACTTGTGTAAATGCAATTTTATTGTGTATTGACATCAATAAAGATCTATCTATCTATCTATCTACACAAACTTGTAACTGGAAGAATAAAATGCAATCAGTTGTTGGAAAAAGTCAATTTTCGCATTCCTCGAAGAAATACAAGATGCAGAGATCTTTCCCAGCTTACATTCCATGGCACAAATTATGGTACGCAGCGTTTCTCAGATAGCCTTATGAAGAACTACAATCATAACTTTGAAAATATTGACTTTTTTGCATGTAATTTTAATACGGTTAAGAATTTGATTAAGATGCGTTTAAATGGTTAGATACTAAGTTTTATCCTGTAACAGATAGGATTAGATGACTTTTTTTTTGTATGTACAATTTGGAGTTTAACCTCTGTAAGTGCTTATGACAATAAATAAATAAATAAATAAATAATTTAAAGCTGAGACCTACACATTCGAATACAAATTCAATACAAAACTGTGATAAATTTATAGGCTTGTAAGTACTGTTTTTACTATAGATAGCAACGCCTCCATGAATGTGATCTCTTCTTGAGAAATTTGCTTCTAGCTGGTAACCTGGAATGGTGGTTATTTCGTCTTGGATTTCTTCCATCCAGTGTTCTGAGAAACATAAAAATTGTGGGTCTTCCTGCAGCACAAGCAGCTCCAATTGCGGAATTTTGTTTGTAAAGCATTGAACGTTGACATGTATTATCTTACAAAACTGAATGTAATCTTCTCCATCTCTGGGAGTAATTGGAAGGGCCGGTTTGAAGTTCCCTAAGAGGAGTTTAGTTGGTTCTTATACTGCTCGGTGCTACATTTCTGCCTGCTTCATCAAAGATGTATGAAAAGGAGATTGAGAAGAGATCTCATTATTAGTAGATCTCGTAGCCCCGAAAATATAGTTCTTACATAAAAATTCCACTAGGTCCTCCCTTTCGTTGTTAAGCATGAGATGTTCGCGAGTGGTCAAGGATAACGGTATGAAGTTCGCGTTTTCCTTCTGCCAGAAATATCTTTGTAAAAAAATATTTTGTTTGTGAATAAAGTCATTCAAAACAGGTCTATTTCTCCAACAAGGGGGGCCCACTACCACTAGGTTTGTATCATTGCACGAGGAAATTAGACGCTCCACATGTTCTGGCCTTAAAGGTAATCCCCTGAGAGCATTTTCTGGTCCGCAGAAGAATACAATGCAATCGTCTTTCGTTAGTTTTTGATTATACATAACACACTCCGATATCAATTCGTCGAACAGAAGTCCACTACACCACTGACAGTTTAAATCAAAAACACCATTGGTAAACTTCCTAAATAGGGTTGAGCCACCTCTAGCCATTTGATTCCCAATAATCAACAATTGGCGTCTTCTCGGGGCAGGCCCATTATTCACTTCTGTTACTTGCCTAATGTCTGTTTGAGTTTCAGAGTCGCTACGAATATACTCAATACTCAATACTCAATACTCAATTTATTCATGTTAATGCATATTAAGAGATGCTTACATATGTCAATAAATATCTTCAAATATTATTATATAAATATAAATTAAATAAATTTAAAATTACTACATTATACAAAATATATATAATAAAATACAAGAATCACAACATATAGAAATTAAAACAAATAAATTCATTGAAAGAATAAAATGCATTTTCTATTAAAATATCCCTAATCCTATTTTTGAAATGTTTAAGAGGTAAAAGTTTTATATTTTCAGGTAGAACATTATAAAACTTTATAGCCCAATATGCAGGGCCACACCTTTTTAACCTCCAGTAGGGAGTAATCAGATTTTGTTTATGTCTAGTGTTGTGGTTGTACCTCTCCATGGGTTCTGAAACAGCTCTCGTTCTGCTTCACATAAAGCAAATTCTCAAAGATATACTGGGATGGCACTGTCAAAATTTTTAGACCTATAAATGCTGCTCTGCAATTATCCCTATATTTAAGACCATCCAATACCCTTACTGCTCTAGATGATGCAGAAGATGCGGCTAGTCCCAGCACAGTGTCCCCAGACAAGCAAAGCATAAGAGATATGCGAATGAAAGAGGGCATGATAAGCAGTTCGCACAACCTCACTGGACACATTGTTTACAAGGTTGTGCAGAAGAAAGATGTTACTTCTTAGTTTTTTGCCTAAATTATCTATATGTGTGCCCCATTGTAGCTTTGTGTCCAGATGCACGCCTAAGAATTTAGCACTCTCCACTCCCTCATTCACACCTCCATCATCCCTCAAAGAAAACATTATATTGATCGTTTTTTCCTTATTGAGATGCAGCTTGTTCACGCAAGACTTGCCGTAGAATTGTGACTAAATTGTGTTCTTACAGAGGTGTTGTTTTTAGTGGTTTTAACTTTGAAAAAATATATGTGTCTGGTATTATTATCTAAAGAAATAGAATGCTAATTTATGTTCACTTGCTGAATGGAACCATAAAAAATTTAAAATTTATCACTCCATGAACATTTCAATACAACAGAATATGCAAATTTACTGATAACAAGATCCCAAATTGTAATTTTAATTTACTTGGGTTAGGCGAATCTAATTTATATTATTCAGTTTTTAGTAGAGTTTTAGCAATGCACATTATTAGTGTCTGTTAGCAAGAACAACCTTAAATTTTGAATTTATAAAATAATAATAATAATAATAATTAGTCCTTATTTTTCCTTCCTGTTGTTCCTTTTTATAGTGGTCTTTTTTGTTTGTGCCTTTTAAGTCGTCCAGACAGACCCCTGGGCGTGAAGCGAGTGTCCCCGTCTTTGTTATGTTATCACTGTAATTATTATTATTGTATGGGCTTTTCAAATTTTATATTAGATATTAAGTACACATTTTAAGTGTGTATTACGCCCTTTCCTTCGTTATAGTTACCTCACTGATTGTTTTTTTTGTCTCTTTAACTCAGGGAAAATGCTCCGAAATTTTAAATGTTGTCGAAGTAAAGACTTTGCTAATTACTGCTGGATAGTGTGTTTCGGTGTTTTTCATCCTAGTTGTTTTGAGCGTCTGCCTAAAGCAGTTGTGATTGGAGGGCATAGGATCTACTGTTCCTAGAATGTCAGGAGCATGCTTTAGAGAAAGAAAATGAATGTCAGCGGTTTTTAACAGAAATTCTCAATTTAAAACAGGAATTAAAAGAGAGGGACTGCCATATTCGTCGGGTAAAAAGCAGCAGCGATGCATTCGAGGATGAAGTTGCAGAAGCAGAGAGAAAGTTTACTGCCGAACTTGATAAACAGAATAAGCTGTTAGAGGGACTCAGAACTGAAATAAGAAGGTTAGAAAATAAAAACAGGGATCTAACAACAGAAATAAAAAACTGCAGTGAATCCGAAGACAAGCTCAGAAATGAAGTATCGGAATTAACTAAGTTTAGCAGTAGTATGACCATTACCATTGAGACGCTGGAGAAGGAGAACGAATGCTATGCAAAGGACATCAAGCTTCTCAATCAGCAAATTTTCTCGCTTAATAGTAAACCACATAACGAATCAGTCAGTTCAAATTCTGTTAGGGGCTCTGGTCAGAGAAGGCGTCAGCTTTTGATTATCGGCAACGAGATGGCTAGAGGCTGTATGTCATTATTTAGGAGGTTTACACGAGGAACATTTGACTTGAATTGTCAATGGCGTTCTAAGTTTCTGTTTGAGCAACTGGTCTCTGAATGCATATCCTACTGCGCCAAATTCACAAAGGATGATTGTATTGTGTTTTTCTGTGGACCGGAGAATGCTATTAGGGGGACTCCAATTAAAGCAGAACAGGTTCAGTGTCTACTTAAAGCCTGTAGTAATACAAATCTCGTGATAGTGAGCACCCCACGTTATAGAAATAGACCGGTTTTGAACAGTTTTATCCGTGATCAAAACATATTTTTGGAAAAACAACTTGTCCAGGAGCTCATCAGCTTACCTTGATTACTCACGAACACCTTATGTACTATGACGAAAGGGCAGAGTTGGTCAGTCTCTCTCAACCTGAGAAATCTTCAAACACAACCAACGTCGTATCAACTTTTCTCATTTCACCAACAAGTCAGCAAGAACTCTGACACCAATTACAAATGCTACGCCACAACTGAACAGTCTTGTCATGTTCTACAGAGGGCTTCGCACAAAGATTGGTGAGATTTCTCTTGCAGTTTTGTCTTGCGACTATGACTTGATATGTCTCACTGAGACGTGGCTTAACGCGGATATTTCAAACAACGAAATTTTTAATAACAAATATGTAGTTTTTCGTAGAGATAGGAGTTATGAGGAACTGGGGTGTCATCGCGGCGGTGGAGTGTTGATTGCCGTTTCTTGTGCTTTTCATGTAACTCTGGTTACTACTCCTACTTATATGGACTTTGATGATGTTTGGGTCCTGGTGCGCGCGGGCAATGCAAGTTTGATTTTGGGCTGCGTTTATTTTCCACCTAATTCTAGCCAGGAGTGCTATCAGTCTTTTTGTGATACCTGCGAGTCGTTGAGAAACAGATACGATAGTCACACATTTTTTGTTTTCGGGGACTTTAATCTTTCTTCGGTGGAATGGGTTTATGAGGACAACACACTTGTTCCAAAATCTCTGCCATCTCCAGCTCCTGAAACTCTTGTTGTTTCAATGAGCTTTTTTGAATTGCAGCAAATGAACTCATTGTGCAATCACGTGGGCAGAATTCTGGATTTAATATTTGCCAGTGACTTTGTCAATGCATCCATTTTAAAATCTGGTTTTCCCCTCGTAAACATTGATCCCTACCATCCAGCAATTGAGATAAATTTTAAAATTAAATATGTTTCTCCAATGAAAAATTCTAATGAAGTTAGCGTTTATCAGTTTCATCAAGCGAATTTCCACAATCTAAACCTTTTTTACAATCAATCCGACTGGTCTTTTTTATCAGTAGAATCTGATATAAACAAAATGGTTGAACTCTTTTATGAGGTCTTGTTTGAAGGTATCAATAATTGTGTCCCCAAGAAAACGGTAGTCGACTGTAAATATCCGAAATGGTTCGACCTTCCTCTGAGAAAACTTATTGGACAAAAGAATGGTCCATACAAAAAATATAAAAGCTCCAATAAAGATGTTGACTATTTTGATTACTGCGACATACGACGTGAGGTTAAGCTTCGGACTGATATGTGCTATCTTGCATATGTCACACAAACTGAATTGCTTATCCCAGAGAATATCAGGCATTTTTGGTCTTTTGTACGTAATTTGAGAAGAGACTCTGGGCTGCCCAGTATCATGAATTATGACGGAGAGGAAATTACCGGTTCGAATAACATCGCTAATGCCTTCGCCACTCACTTTGGGTCTTGCTATTCACGTCACCGTAGTTTAGATTTTACCAAGATTGGCCCTATAAGCTGTTCGGGAAAATTACTATCAACCTATTGTATTACAGAGGCGGAAATCTGCAATAAAATAAAAACCCTTGATCTTTCTAAAAAGGCTCGTCAAGATGGAGTTCCCACTATTTTATTGGAACGTTGCTGCGAGTCGTCTGGGTTCCTTTCCCGAAATTTGGAAGTTTTCCACTCTCATGCCGATCTTTAAATCTGGGGATAAGAGCGATATTAAAAACTACAGAGGTATTTCCTTGCTTTCGCATATACCAAAGCTGTTTGAGGCAATTATCACGAATCATATCTTTGAGTCTCTGAAGCACTACATCACTAGTATGCAGCACGGTTTTTTTAGTGGTCGCTCAACAACTACAAATCTTGCAATTTTCCAGAATTACTTAACAACATCGGTTGAGGCTGGTCAACAGATCGATGTTATATATACTGACATATCGAAGGCTTTTGACAGGGTTTGCCATCAGCTTCTGTTATTCAAATTGCAGCGAATTGGTTTTTCTGGAACCTATCTGCAATGGATAGAATCGTACTTATTCAATCGTCGTCAGCGAGTTAGCGTATGTGGTTCAATTTCTAGAGAGGTTGTTGTGACATCTGGTGTCCCACAGGGCTCTCATATTGGTCCAATTCTCTTTCTACTATTTATAAATGATATAGTATCATGCTTTAAAGTATCTAAGTGTCTCTTATACGCAGACGATTTAAAATTCTTTTCACCAGTTTCCTCTGAATCTAATCCACTGCAATCGGACTTGGAAAAGCTTATCAAATGGTGCAACATTAACCATCTTCTTCTTAATGTCTCTAAATGTAAAGTGCTCCGTTTTCATAAACCATACTCTCCTCCTACTTCATAGATAACGTGAGTCTTGAAGTTGTTAGTTCCTTTACAGACCTGGGCGTTATTTTTGATGAGAATCTAACTTTTGGTCTGCACATTGATAGTATTGTGCTGAAGGGTTTCAGACTGTTGGGCTTTATAAAGCGGCAAACAAAACATGTCACAGATACTAAAGCAATTGGATGTCTTTATAACTCACTTGTTCGCAGCGTTCTGGAGTATTGTTCTACAGTTTGAAGTCCATCGTATCAGTGCCATATCGATAAAATCGAAAAAGTCCAAAATAGATTTGCCAAATACCTTTTGTATAAGTTTAATTTTCCGTACCAGGGTTTATCATATAATACCAGGGCTGTTCTGTGTGGCCTTCAAACACTTGAGTTTCGAAGAAAGAAGGCACTTCTAGTTTTTCTGCACAAACTGCTCAGTGGAGATATTGACTGTCCGATGTTGCTTGAGTCGGTCTCATTTCTGGTTCCTATAAGGAGAACAAGGCAATCTCAACTCTTTTTTGAAGGATACCATCGTACAAATTATGGGCTTAGCGCATTTGTCGATCGACTGGTACGCAATTACAACCGTCACTTCCCTGATTAGGACATTTTCAGTTTAAGCACTTTACAGCTTAAAAGGCGGTTAAACGAATTGCTTTTATGGTTGTTTTATATCTATGTATACTTTGTATCTATTTTTATTCACTTGTATTTTAATTATTTATGTATTGTGTTGCTTTTTTGATGAACTATTGTGTGTTCTTTTTTTTTTTTTATTTCTATTCGACATGCCTCTTAGGGCTATTTTACTTTTTACTTTATCTATTTGACCTTGCATGCGAATTCGTACCATTTGGAATGTTTAGCATTCTGTAGTGTACGTTTCAGAAGGGCCACTTGTCCGATACATGCATCGGCTACGTCCTTACAAAAAAAAAAAATAAACCACTCTTCAGCCTTCCCCTGTGCCACCATTAAAGCCTCAAACGCCCCTTCAATATCATCAGATACACAAGAGATTGTTGTATCGTCCGCGAATAAAGTGTACCTACCAGGTATTTCTTGGTCAGGTGAGTCATTAATATATATGAGGAAAAGAATGGGACCAAGAACCGAGCCCTGGGGGACTGCAATATTGATTAAACTTTCCTGTGATGAAACTCCGCAAACTTTTACCACCTGCTTCCTGTTTAGTAGATATGATTTTATTAACTCTATGCTTTCGAGCCTAAAGTTATATTTTGTAAGTTTTCGCAAGAGTATTTCATGGTCAACACAATCAAATGCTTTACTTAGGTCGCACAGGAGAACTGCATCAAACTGTAACCCATGGAAAGAGTCTATAATACAGGAAACCAAATCCAAATTACCCAAGACTGTGTTTTTGTCTTTTCTGAAACCATATTGGCACTGAGAGAACAAGTTGTTAGTTTCAAAATAATTGACAACCTTCACTGACATACATTTTTCATAAATTTTTGAAATAATTGGCAATAATGATATAGGTCTATAGTTCTCCAGTTGTTCTGCATCCCCCTTTTTAAAAACTGGAGTTATAGTGGCACATTTGAACACTGAAGGAAAAATATTATTATTAATGCATTGGTTAATAAGTTTTGTAAGAGGAATTATTATAAGATTTTTAATAGATTTGATTAGCTCTATATTTAGACCAAATATATCTTTACTTTTTTTATTTTTAAGACTATTTATAATATCTCTTACCTCATTAAAACTAAGTTGAGAAAAGTAGAATTTGTCTGTAATATTCTTGACATTGTCGAGAGGGTCCATGCTTAGGATTGGGATAGTATTTGCTATTTTTTGAGCTATGTGACTAAAATATTCATTAAAGGTTTCAGCAGAGCTAGTATCTCTCGCATTGCTTTTTTTAATACATCTTTGATTATTTATAATATCTCACATGGTATATGCTGGATTACTTGAGGATTGAATCAAGTTGTCATTTGCTTGTATTTTAGCTATGCGTATTGCATTTTTATATCGTTTTTTAAAATCTTTATATATTTTAGATATATCTGCATGCCTGTATTGTCTACTAAGTTCCTCTAAAAATAACAATTGTTGCCTCATTTCCCTTAGATCTTCTGTGAACCAGCTGATTTTATGCGGTTGATCCGCTCTTACCCGATAACGTTTTTCAGGGAAAGATTCCAAATATGCGGATTCAAGTATACTTATAAATCTAGCAACCTTACTTTCAACACACACGTCATTCATACTGGCGAAGCTCCAATCAGTCATATGGACTCGTCCATAAAATGCAAACTTACCCTTCTGAGTTATTGGTCTGCAGAGAAAACTATCATGAGTTATTTCAAAATCTCTCCCCATAACTGAAACCTTAGCTATTTGGCCTCTGTGGTCAGAACAGCACAGTTCATGGACTTCTGCAGATATAAGTTCCATTTCAGAATCTACAACGATGTTATCAAGGCAGTTTTGCCCTCTAGTTGGTTCATATATTGTTTGTTTTAGATTGAAACTTTCAAGAATATCACAGACTTTAAGAACATTTTCATTAACTGCAAAAAAATTCACATTAAAATCCCCTACCACAAAGATATTTATGGTTAAATGTTTTAAAACCCCATCCAAGGAAGCCAAAAAGGTGTCAAAGTTGCCTGAAGGGCAGCGGTATAAGAGTACTATATTTAAATTAAAATCTTTCACATAAATAGAACAATATTCAAAACATTTTTCAACACTAAAATCGGGACTAATGTTAATTAGATTAAATTTAAAACATTGTTTCATAAAAATGGCTACACCACCCCCAACAGAATCATATCTTGATGCACAGTTTGCCAATGCGTATCCTTGGATCTGGGTGCTACGAATTTCTTCCTCTGTGAGCCAGTGTTCTGTTATACACAGTATATCGATGTCCTTGTCTGCAATGAATGCTTCGAACTCACTAACTATATTTCTAATCGATCGGATGTTAATATGTAGGGTAAGAATAGGACCCTGGACATTCTGAAAATCGTGCATACGAGGCACATTTCATTATGTATATGGATACCAAAGTAAGCATTTTGTTGTCTATGAGGATTTGTTTGCAGGATTGCTGCGGCTTCAGACCAAATATGAGTCTCAGTATTCTCTTTTGTGACACCAAAATCCTATTTACATTTACTGCCTGACCCCAGAGTTTGTATGACAGATGTGGGTATACAAGGGCATAGTATGCTGTTAGTAGCGTACTCAGTGGAACAGTATGCTTGAGCTTCAGTAGTGCAAAATAGGCTGTGTTGAGTTTTTTGAGATGTGTTCAATCTGTGATTCCCATTTAAATTTTGAATCTAGGAAAGTACCCAGGAACTTAACCACAGGAGACATATTTTGAATGTCAACCCTATATTAAATATTCAAGGTAAATTCACGTTGTTCGCAGATATACCACAATTCTTTGGCGTGGCTTGAGAGAGAGCTTACATGGGGTGATGACTAGTGATATTGTTAAGGTAAAGACTTGGTGCAATTCAAATTCACTTTGTTTTAATGTTAAGAAGACAAACATCTTGTCATTCAAATTTTCAATGGATCCCCTTATATTAAATGATCAAACCATCGAATGCAAACCTTCTATTAAATTCTTAGGTATAACACTGGATGACAGATTGAAATTTGCAGAGCATATTTCTTCCCTAAATTCAAAGCTAGCGTCTGCATGTTTTGCGCTGAGAGTAGTGTCTAATGAACTGAGCTGGTCTGTTGCAAGAATGTTCTATTTTTCCATGGTAGACTGTCAGTTGCATTATGGTGTGGCATTTTGGGGCCTAAGTGCCAATCATTTACTGAACTCAGTGTTTGTATTGCAAAAGGGGGCGGTTCGGTATCTGAACAAGGCTCGACCTCGAGATCATTGTAAACCATTATTCATCTCGTCCAGGATCTTAACCTTGCCTTGCCTATTTATTCTAGAAACAGTGTGCCTTATTCATAAGAGAAGACACGATTACACCAGTGGCTTTCAGTACAACACTCGACAATCCATTAACCTTCCACTGCCCATCCCCAGGCTTGCCTCTACCAAAAACTCTATCATCTATGAAAGTGTTAAAGTGTATAACCACTTACCCATATATTTTCGAAACATAAATGATTTGAAAACGTTTAGAAAAAAATTAACAATCCATCTGGAACAAAAAGCCTACTATAGCTTATTAGAGTATTATTCAGATCGTTTATGATTCATTCTAAACATCAAAATCTTAGCTGCATTTTTTAAATTTATATGTGTATACAACTTTTTAATATCTTTAACTTTTATGTAAATTATTTGTTAATTTGTTTGTTTCTTTTTTAACTTTTTAGACGTACTATTTTGTATATTAATGTGTAATATTTTTTTTTTACTATTAGTTATGGCAAGACCATTACTAGCCATATAATAATTATTATTTTTCAGCTTTGTCAACAAGATCAGTCTTAGACAATAAAGCATTTTTTGACTTTGACTTTGACTATAATTAGTCTTAAAGAAATACACAGTTTGGGTCTTGTTACTGTTGAGTATCAGTTGGTTGGAGAAGCACCATCTATTAGAATCTCATGTTCTGATTCTGCTGATATGGCCACTGACGTATCGTCTGCAAACTTTATTGTTGTCCCTGGAAGAGTTAGGTCATTCATAAAGATAATAAAAATCATTGGTGCTAGCACAGACCCCTGTGGTGCACCAATTTATTGTTATTTATTTTTTATTTATTTATTTATTTATTTAACGTTTTCAACATTTACAAGCATAATATTATAATTTATAGCTAATTATTTTCTAATATAATATGTTTTACATCCAACTTAAATCCATTTAAGGACACATCAAAAAACCTCAATTGCTCATAATAAGGGTTAACATTATGTACCATTCTGTTCATTGGATTAAACAGCAAATAAAATGTGCTGCAGTGAGGTATATGAAGGAGTGGAGTATTGCGTGTTCTATGAGCTGAAACATGTACCTGCAGGAATTCTGGACCCCTTATGTAATTATTTAAAATTTTAAAGAAGAAGCAAACATCATAATACTTCCTCCTACTTTTTACCAAACCCAAATTTAAATAAGATAACGTCTGATTAGCAGTTAGATAGATACCACCCTTGTTCAGCTTAAATAATGCTGTTTTACTAAATTTATATTGAATATTCTCAAGACGCTCTATGTGGACATTATAATAAGGGGACCAAACAATATTACAATATTCCATTATTGATTGTACAAAACTAATATACAGGGTTTTAAATGTCCGAATATCTGTAAAATCATGACAAATCCTTTTCATAAAATCCAGCATTCTGCTTGTTCGCCTAATAACATTGTCATAATGATTGGTAAAAGTAAGTTTATTATCGAAATAGACGCCTAAATCTATAATTACAGGTAACTCTTTTAAAGGAATGTCATTTAGTTTATAGGTTGTAACAAGCTCTGATGACCTTGGTCTGCTAAAACGGACCAAAAAGCTACTTTTATTCAAATCATACTAAAGTAGATCAATGTCTATAAGAGAAGAGACCTTAGAGAAAATTTTGAGGTCATCTGCAAACAATAAAAAAATGCTCTTCAGATAGACACCAATATCATTAATAAAGAGATTAAACAGTAGAGGCCCAAGATGGGACCCTTGAGGAACCCTTGAAATGACACAGATTTTATCAGATAAAAAACCTTCAACCTTTACCTGTTGGTAAAGATTAGAAAGGTAAGATTTTAACCATAATAGTAAAGTACCCGATATTGGTATAACTTAGATAATAATAGATCGTGGTCCACTTTTTCGAAGGCTTTGCTGAAGTCGATGTAAATAGCATGTACTTCTGCCCCTGTCGACATGATATTAGAAATTAGTTTCAACTGAACGTTCAAGCAAAAAGCCATGCTGTTGTGAAATAATAAGTTCTTTGAAAACTTTGCTCATTTTCTGTTCAACACAGTGCTCAAATAATTTTGGTATTACTGAGAGTATACTGATCGGCCTATAGTTGCAGATGTTATTTCTATCACCTGCTTTGTATATTGGAACAACATACAATGCTTTCCATATTTCTGGAAAATGTCCGGTTTGTAATGATTGATTAAAGATTATGTGAAGTGGAATGAACAAAGTAGAGGAACAATGTTTAAGAATGAAAGGAGGAACACCATCAGGACCCATTGATTTAGTTCTGACAGGAATATATATATTATTAAAAGGATAGTTAATTACTGGAAGAACAGAAAGCAAGTTAAATTCATGTGGGGGCACAAGAAGGGGGACTATAAACAGAAGCAAAATATTTGCAAAACAGATTGGAAATTCCTTGACCACTTTCAGCTACAACTGGGTCCAATTTCATCACAGTAGGACAGATGCCAGTATTATTTTTAGATCTTACAAAACTCCAAAAATTACTAGGTTTATCAATAATAGAATTCTCAATGTTATTAATAGATATAGAGTATTATAATCATGTTCTGTCAAATTTCTACACTGACGCCTTAAGTTAGAAAACAGTTCGTAATTGGTGTTCCGACCAGATTGTTTAAACCTTTTGTGGGCTTGCTTTTTTCTAAAAACGAGTTCTTTTAATGTGTCCGAAAACCGGAAGGGAAAATAACTCTTAATTGTACGCTTTACAGGAACAAATTGATGAAACATTTCAGATAACAGATAATAAAAGTTATCAACTTTGTTTTCCAAGTTACTATTTAAAAAAGTGTTCCAATCTACAGATAAAAAATAATTATTAATAGAGACCAAGTCTGCATTTTTAAAATCATAAGTTAAACTATCAACATGATCCAAATAAAATTTTTTATTAAGGTTAAATGAGAGTTGTAATGGTGAGTGATACGGATCGCATGGCACTAGGCCAACACTCTTTTCAACTGAGTGAAGGTCAAAATTTGCAAAACATAAATCCTATTATTAATGTTTCTATCCATTCTATATAGTATATACCTAGCATCAAGCAATTCCGCATCATTAATGTCAGAGTCCAACCAGCTTTCAGTAATTGCAATTACATCATAATCTTCGGATAGCACAGAACATAAAAACGTCTTGAGCTTGGTTTTTAGACTTCTAGCATTCTGGTAAAGTATGTTTATACAATTTATTGGGGTTGCTCTCTTTCGCTTGTCTTCCGAAAATTTGCTGCAGCTGACTTCGGTAAACGGAGAGGACGAAATTCCTTGACAGCAGTCCCTACAGGCCAGAGATTAGGATCTAATAAGCCTCTTACCACTGACTCTTTAAAACCTATTTTAAAAGAGACCACATCATCATTCTTGTCCAACATAAAACATCTTACATCATTAATCAGAAGTTGCCTTTCCACATAGTCAATTAAATCCTTCTCAGTAGTGTTCGGATCACATCTACCAAGATACAACCATTGACATCTTTCACCCGCAACTAACTGACTATTTCCAGTTGCTGTTTCAATAATAATGGGATATATATGCAATAGTATGAAGTTATACTGTATTTAGGAATGGTCATTCTGGTTGTGTCATCCTCAGACATCCATGTTTCCTTGAAACAGAGTACATCAATATCACTTTCTCTTGTCAACAACTCCAACTGATTCAATTTGTTGCATATATTTTGGATATTTATGTGAACCAATACAAATTCTTTGTCTATTGTTAGTTAGTAACATGTGTGTATAGTGATTCTACATCGAAACTTACCAAAATCTTTGAGATCCAACTCTATTGTCTTAAGTTTTTTTTAGTGTTCCTTGAAAGTAAATAAATAAATATATTAAATAAATAAATGCTTTATTGTCAAAAAAATTTTACAATTTTGTGGACAAAGCTGTTGTAAAAAAAATAGTTTACAAACATCAAAATTAGCAAACAAAACAAAACAAAAACACATCATAAATATTATAGAAAAATAATATTTAAATCAAGAATTTAGAATATTAATATAATAGAAACCTAAAAGAAGTACATTAGAAATGTACTTTGTCAGTCGTACTATGTTATAAACATTTTCATAAATATAATGTAAAAAAAATAAAAAAGCAAAGTAAAAAAAAAAAAAAAAAAAGTACGAAACAATTAAAAAAATACATATACAAAATTCGGTAAAAATGGTTGGTAATGGCAACTATCACACTAGGGGTTCATAAGGATAAATTTATGTGTTGTAAAACTCGTTCACGGTGTAGAAGGCGCTTTCCAGTAAGAATGATTTCAAAGCCTTGCGAAATGAAGTCAGAGATATTATGGATTTGATGTTAAATGGCAGGTGATTATGCATTTTTTTTGCATTGTAGATTACTGATCTTTTAATTAACTCTGAGTGTGGGGTTGGAAGATAGAGATCGTGCTCAGTGTTTCTGAGAGGGTAGTTGTGAGAAGGTCTCTCTAATAGAGCAGGTGCATGCTTACGAATTAAGCAAACCGATTCCAAAATGAATAAGCAAGGAAGGGTTAGTATTTTATATCTTTTAAAGAAATCTCGGCAGTGAGTTCTACTGTTAAGTCTCAGTAGGTAACGAACAGCTCTTTTTTGTAGTATAAAAATTCGATCAACTTGAGTCGCACAACATGTACCCCAGAATGGAATAGCATATCTGAGGTGCGACTTAACAAGAGCAAAATAAACAGTTCTAGAGGTAGAAAAGCTAAGCTCCTCGGAAACAGATCTTAACGCAAAGCAAGCAGAACCCAACTTCCTTGATAAAGCGTCGATATGTGGATCCCATTTTAAAGAATCATCTACAAGAAGCCCTAGAAATTTTACAGAGTTTACGACATCAATAGTGGTGCCATTAAGGTCAAAAGGTTGCAGCGTGTTTTTATAAGACAAGACTTTCGTTTTAGAGATGTTCAAACATAGGAGATTAGAATCGCACCAGGATTTAATGGTGATTAGGTCATTAGATACAATCCTATGTAGGTCCGTGACATCTGGGTGGCTCCATGTAAAGCTGGTATCGTCCGCAAAGAGACATATTTTTCCACTAATATTTAAATTAGCCATGTCGTTTATGAACAGAAGAAACAAGATAGGGCCTAGTACCGAGCCTTGAGGCACTCCATATTCCATTAGCCTACAAGAAGACATCCTGTTATCAACTTTCACAACTTGATTTCTGTTGCTAAGATATGACTTAAACCAATCGAGAGGAGCCCCTCTAAATCCATAGTACTGCAGCTTGTTAGTTAATATATTATGATTCACACAATCGAAAGCTTTGGAAAAATCACAGAAAATTGTTGCCGTAGCGTGATGGTTGTTTAGGCTGGAGTAAACTCTATTAAGAAGGGAAAACATGGCATCGCTTGTGCATTTGTTACTTAAAAATCCAAATTGATGTTTTGTAAGTATTTCATATCTAGACAGAAATGATAAAAGCCTTTTTTTAACCAGTCTTTCGATGATCTTAGATAGCGTAGGGAGAAGTGCAATTGGGCGATAGTTCGAAGCTTCTTCTGAAACACCTCCTTTGTGAAGAGGTATGATTATTGCAGTTTTAAGGCAGCTTGGAAAAGTACCATTTTGGAAAGACATATTTATCAAAGCAGTCAGATGCTCTAGAGTGCACTCCGGCAGACTTGAATACATTTTTAAAGTAAGCCCATCAATTCCCGAGGAAAATTTATTTTTGATATCATTAATTGTACTGCGAAGTTCTGATAAAACTACTGGTGAAAAGAAGAAACTGTGCAGGTTTACCCTATGATTAGAGAGATATGAAATTGGGTCATTAGATTGAGATACGGATTTAGTCAAATCTTTGGCTACATTTACAAAATAATTGTTTAGGTCTTCAGGAGAGGTAAGGATAGTGTTGGATAAAGGAGTTTTGTTTCTTAAATCATTTACGATAGACCAGGTTTCTTTAGCTACATTTTTGGCGTTAGAAAGTCTATTATTGTAATAAATATCTTTGGCGGCTTTAACAGTCTTATGATAAATTTTTCTGTATGATTTTACATAATTATGAAAAAAGACACTGTCCGAAAATTTCTTTAAATGAGATAGTGACCGCATGTTCTTAGAAGATATACGTAAACCTTTAGTGGACCAGGGTTTACTTCTTTTATTTTTGATAGGCCTAAGAGGAAAAGATTCAGAAGCTATATTAGTTAGAGTTTTTATAAAACGAGAAAATTCAGTGTCGACATCATAAGTGTGAGAGTCCCAGTCAGTTATTTGACATAGGTGTTTGAAATTAATGAAATTTCTAACCGAAAAAATACGGCCTACTTGTCTAGAGGAATTTTTGGCTTTGGATGTAATTGAAAATTTTGTGAAAATTGCTTCATGATCGGAGAAACCTGGACTTAAGACATTACATTCGACGGAGCTAGGATCGAAAGAAGACACAACGTAATCTATAGTACTGGCACTTGTCTTAGTAATTCTGGTTGGTGAGTTGACGTGCATGGCAATTCCTAATGACTCAAAGATGGACTGAAGACATTCCTGAGCAGCGCACACACTGGAAAAGTCAATATTGAAATCGCCACATAAGATTAATTTGCTTTTTACAGGAAGGGACTCGAGCAAACTTAGAAGGTTATGGCAGAATAATTGCACATCAGCATCAGGTGTTCTATAAATACAAATAATATAAAGGTCATAAGTATTGTGATAAACGATAGAAAATTCAAATACTTTTTCAGATAATAAATGATTATACTTTGATATTTCGGAAAAATCGTTGTTTAAAGACATTATCATGGTGCCTCCATGAGTTAAATTAGTTCTATTAAATCTGGCAATTGTGGTATAGTTTTTAATAAAAACAGGTTGATTGATATTTAGCCAGTGCTCAGTGATGGCAATGACTTCTGGAAAATTTAGCTCTTCTAACAAAAGATATAATTCGTCTGTTTTATGTCTTAAGGACTGAATATTAAGAAAAAAAAGATTAAAATTACTATTGGTCAATTTTCTAGAGGGTGCTAGATCTTTTCGCGTCATATTGACTAAAAATTTTTACTTTTTGATGGTGAACCACTAGAATAATATTTACCAGTACTTTCACGAATTTTTTGGAGCCGTAAAATTTTTTCCGAGGAGTAGAAAGATCTATACGCTGCAAGGTCTGAGTCCACTTCAGATGAACCAATCCCATAGGCATCGTGGAAGCGATAATACAACTTGCGCAGGGAGTCCTTGTCACTGGGAAGGCCTTCTGAAGCTAGCAATAATTTAATGCTAGTACTTGTATGCCCCTCAAAACACACACTAGATGGCTGGTCGTGTAGATAAGCAAGAAATAGCCTTAAGGTCTTTAGTAAGGAAGGATCCCTTAATCTGGCTAATATATAGCGACCATTTGCTTTATCCGAATCTTGGGACAGCCCCACTCTTGGTGGAGTCATTGGATCAAACTGCAAAAAATCATCTTTCCTTGCAGTTTTCTCCATGCTTAATTTAGAACCCTCCAGTGCCAATGACCTACAAGCTGCTATGGCCTCCCTGTCAGAGCCAATCATGACTGACTTATCCTCCTCAGGCACAAATGTCACTGGTGATTCCAATAATTGAGGCTTTGGTGGAGACAGCCCCCGGCTCTTTGGGATGTCTATATTGACATCTTGATGACTAGAAGATGAGACATTATGGGGTGTGGAAGTGGGCGGCGTTTGGATAAGGGTTGGTGAAACTGAATCATTGGTAGGATCAATTATGGTACCAGGTGGCCACAGACTAGCGTTCTTAAGCTGAATTAAGTGATCTTTATTTTGCACCCCAATTTTAAAATCGGAGCGCAAAGTGTCTGCATTCTTAAGCATAGGAAAACAACGCACAAAATTCGTGGTTCCTAATTTTTCTTTGATGTAGTGTACAAGCTGATTTGATTTATACGTGGACGGAATTAAGGATACCACTACATAATGCCATTTCTCTATAATGGGTGTTTTGTTGGGCTGGAAGGAAACAGCTTTTTTTGGAGACCTATTGACAGGCATTTGGACATCTGTTGTATCGGTTTGGGTTGATATTGCGGTGGTGTATATCTTCTTTATTGATTGTTGTTTAGGCTTATCAGTAAGCTTCTCCAGGGTAAGTGCCATTTGTTTTACACTATGCCTCAGCTCAGCCATCTCTTTAGTCAACTGCTCCTTCGATGAATCATGCACCTGGACTTTGACAGATTCATTTTGAGATTCCATTAAAATAGATGATAGATTGAAAGTATCCTGCCTAATTTCTTTAATGGATTTAAATAAGGATTCTTGTATACTGTCAGATATTCCAGAATGGAGGCTGTGAATATCCTCAATTTTTTCTAGCAGTATCTTCCATTTGGAGTCATGATTGAGTAAGATGTCGTAAATTTCGCCAATGATCGGAAGGATGTCCTTGTTTTTCTTTAAGCAGGAACCCAGGGCTTCGAGATATTCTGAAGAGATTTGAGTCTTTTGGAGATCTGATATTTTATCACGCAAATATTTCAGAGTTGGAGAGTCGCAAACAGTGCAAAAAAATCTTATGTTGTTGAATTTTTGTTTGTAGAGCACTTTTGTCGTGGATTTATCCAGTCCTGTACAGACCATACAAAAATCTCTTCGGCACTCCCCACTACAGCGAATTCTGTAACAGTCTTTTTCCGAAACGATTTTTTGGCAAGAATCGCACTTAAATTCAGCCATTTTATAAATAAATAAAAAATTAAAATTTTCAAAGGAACAAAAAAAGTGAAAATTAAAAAAAAGATGTAGATAAATTTTATGTAAATATTATGTAAATATTTCCAGTTGATAAATCAAAATCCTTAAATGTCACGCACAAACAATATCTATAACTAATAACCGGATCCGGGTAAACAAGGTCAAGTTTAGTTTATAGCAAACGACGAACTGATGATCGGGTCAAAGCACACAAAAAACAAATTGAAATCAAAACAGTTCAAACCAAAACCAAACAAACGTTCAAGTACCGGCAAAACAATATACGAGCGAAAACACAACCGCCTCGTACAACTGCTGGAACTGAACTGAGTTTTGTGAAGTTTTATCAAAATGTGTTTATTAAATGATCGGTAGGTAAAAAGGATTTCAAAACATAAAAACCTACTTTTTAGGTGTTTATATATGTGGAAATGTCAGTACTACCTCTGGATTAACCGTCACGATGACAAGAGAAGCTGGCGGCGAATACTCTTTGGAAGCTGGCGCTCTGATGATAGCGGACCAAGGCTGTTGCTGCATAGATGAGTTTGACAAGATGCCTACGCAACACGCTGTAAGCCTATAATTTGTTTTTAACATTATCTGTATAACTAATTTTCTTTAGCTGCAATTAGTTTCTGTGGCTATCCTGTATATCTAACGTGACAAAACTTAAATATTTTGCAACTCTAATGTATCAAAAATACGTTTTAACCCAAAAAAATCCAAAAAAATTTTTTTTGAGTTTAGTTTCTTCTCATGTGTACGAGTTCTAAATTATTCACTTTTTTTTTGTATTTATTTTACCTTCACACTTGCTGTTACATAATTTCCAATTTCGATATATATATATATTCAAATATTGTTGAAGTGTTTATTAGAAGCGATGGAGCAGCAAAGTATCAGCATCGCCAAAGCAGGTGTTGTGTGCTCTCTTCCGACTAAGCCGACAATCCTTGTCGCCGCCAATCCTTGTGGAGGTCACTACAATAAAGCCAAAACTGTCGCCGAGAATTTGAAAATAGGTTCGCCAATGTTGTCAAGGTTCGACTTAATATTCATCCTACTCGACCAGCCAAATGAGGTAAGTTAAAACTGCTCAACGAAAATATCAACCATTTCAATATTTAGTCGTTTTTTTCTTAATGTTGATTTTACTTTGTTACGTAAAATTACTAAGGTATTGATTGGTAGCTCTTGGCAAATTACAAATTTATTTATTTATTTATTTGTTTATTCACAATTTAGGACACGACAGAACATTGTTCCACAAAGCATCCACTTTATACATTTATGTATTATTGGGTAATAACATTAGATAATTTTAGATAACTTAAATATTAATGTTAGAACATTTTGAAAACAGTAACAAGGACAACAACAATGATAATAACAATATCAGTAATATCAATGTTATAAATTACAAAATAATATAGATTAGCATAAGAAAAAAAAATTGTATTTTTTTTTTATTAAGTTTCAAAAACTTTAGAAAAGTACAGTCTTTTTAAATTAATTTTGAATGTAGAGATCTTATCACAAAACAAATCGATATCATCAGACAATTCATTAAATGTAATTTGAAATCTAATTAATGGGGCGTTGCGTCCCAAATTTGTTCTGCGAAACGGTACATTAAAAAGTGAGTGAGCTCCCTAGTAGGGATATTAAAGTTAAAAAATGACAAAAGTTGGGAAGAATCTACTTGGTGGTGGATAAGCTTATAAATCATGCAGATATCAGAAATACTACGGCATATTTCAAGGGATAAGATTTTAAAATTACAGGCTACATTTTCAACTGAACAACTTGCTAGTCCTTTTAAATTCAAAATTCAAAATTCTTTTATTGCCATTCAGGTTAAGCATAACATTGGGTCGTCACAAATACTAAACATATAAATATAAATTAAAAGCAGACCACATACACACGGACACACATTCAACAAACACACAAATTAAAACTAATACTTAACAGAAATATAAGCTTAAACTAGGATTGTCAATGACCAGACTAGGTTATATAGCATGTCTTATCTGACAGTATTCACATTTTTGTTTGATGTATGAAATATTCTTCCAATGAATAAAAAGGATGGTTTCTAAAAAAGTCTCTAATTATTGCTTTAAAGCTACTATATGACTTAACATCCTTGATAATTTTTGGAAGTGAATCTTAATTCCCATATAATGGGGTCCTTTCTCATAGAGTGTTGTTGAGTGTTTTGGAGTATTAAGATAATCTCCATGTCTCCTTATTATATTACTATTTCCTATAGAATCATTACTTCTAAATTCGTGTTTGTTTTTATATACAAAACAGCACATGCCATACAAATAAACAGAGTATAGGGTCATTATGCCCAATTTATGGAATAGCGGTACACAGCTTTCTAGATAGCTTGCCTTACACATTGTTCGAATAATTCTTTTTTGTAATAAAAACACCCGGGATGCAGTCTGAGGATGAGTTGCCCAAAATATTACACCATATAGGAGACGAGAATGGACATAAGCATAGCAGAAAAGCATAAGAGAGTGTTCACTTACAACATCTCTCAGATTATAAATAGCGTAATTTGCTGATGAAAGTATTTTACATGCAAGGTCTCCATGGTAATGATAGCTCAATTTGTCATCCAGTTCAAGACCAAGAAATTTTAATGTTTCAATTTGATTAATTTTTTGATTTCTAATTCCGATAGAAAGTTGCGAATTGGTCGAAATATTGTTTCTATTATTAAACTCCATAAAGTTAGATTTGCTAGCATTAAGCAGAAGTAAGTTATTTTCACACCAGTCTTGCATATTTTCGGCAGCTTGATTGGCTAATTGATAAGCGAGAGCTGTGCTCTTGTTTGATACAACAATTGAGGTGTCATCCGCAAACTGCACTACCGATATATCATTTCCACCCAATCTGATACTTAAATCATTGGAAAAAAATAAGAAATAAGAGGGGTGAGAGAAGAGATCCCTGTGGAGCTCCTGTGGTGATAGCAGTGAAATCAGACTGATAAGTAAAATTATGTCATTTTTCGTGCTTTTTATTTGCACAGCCTGTGAACGATCTTGTAGAAATGATTGTATCCACTTTAAACTAATACCTCTTACACCCAGCCTCTCAAGTTTATCAAACAAAACTTCATGGTTCATTAAGTCGAATGCTTTACTGAGGTCAAAGTAAACCCCCAAAGTAGTCTTACCAGAGTCGAGAGACTCCATTACTGATCTAATATGGCCATAAAGAGCTGTTTGGGTGGATTTATTATGAAGAAACCCATGTTGAGAGGTACTAAAAAATGATATTTTGTTCAAAAAGACTAGTAATCTTTGATAGAATGCCCTTTCTATTATCTTGGAGAACGCTGAAGGAATGGCCACTGGCCTGTAATTCTCTAAATTACCTCGTCAAAATGTTTTTTCCTGCTTTTTGATAGCAGACGCTTGTATTCAGATAATTTATTTTTGTACATAATGGAGATGTTATTATTGTTGTTAAAAGTAGTCTTTAACCAGTATAGGTTTTTTACTTCATCAGAAAGGTTAATTATATCTTGGTCATGCCATTTATTTCTATTATATTTATCCGAATTTTTTTTATGCATTTTAGGGAATGCTAGATTAAAATAGTATATGAAAATATTAAAAAATGCCATAAACATATCATTACTTGTTGGCTCATTAAAGACTTCTTCCCATTTTTCATTACTTAAGAGAGAAGAGAAGTAGAGTTTATTAGGATGAGAAAATGACCTATACATTTTATAAGAGTTTGTGTTGGATTCATGTTTTTTGAAACGTAAGTGTAGCTCAAGCCCTTGATGGTCTGAAAGCCCTGTATTAAAAACTCTTGTAGTAAAAGTAGCATTAAAATTTATGAAATAATTATCAATCACAGTTGAAGTTGTAGTACTGTACCTAGTTGGTTCAGTTATCAATGGCCTAAAATTATAAGAACAAAAAACATCGGTAAACTTATTTCTATGTGAACAATTACAATTAACATCTATATTAAAATCGCCTGAAACAATTATATTTTCTGAAACATTAACCATTTGTTGGAGCATGCATTCCAGCTTAATTAAAAATATATCTAGATTTGCTTGTGGGGAACGGTATACATTGGCAATTAAGTATTTTGTATTATTTATTGTAAAGGCGCCAGCGCAATGTTCAAACTGTTGCTCAATATTACTTACTTTAGTGTTAAAAACAGAAAAACTAAAATCATTTTTATTCACTAATAATGTTCCACCTCCACGTAGTGTCTCTCGACAGAAACTGCTGCAAGGGTTGTAGTTTTCCAGACCAAATACGCTGAGCTCATTTGCGTCAAGCCAGTGTTCACACAGGGCCACAATGTTATACTGGTTTTGATTGATCATTTGTTCTAGTTCCAGTCTCTTTGAGCGGGCACTCCTTATATTCAGATGCAGAATTTTAACAACGTTGTCCTCGATAATTGTTGTGTTGTGGCTGGAATTGTTCATTGTTGTTATAGAGGTTCTTCCTTCCCTGGAGGCCATTGGTAGCTCTATCTGAATGGCCTCCCCAACTTGCTGGATAGCCTCCATGCTGAAATTTTGAGTTGGGAGATTTCTTTCGAAATAAGTACTTTGACACCTCAATGCCTGCAGGCCATATCTCTGATTTCAGTACCTCTTTTGCAATTTCTTTATCCACTCCCACCTTGAAGCTATTGTGTGTTCTTGTATTATTTGCTATTTGCTCACAAACAATCTCTTTGCCAGGAAAGAGGTTCATCAGATAAGTGTTGAGGTTTTCTGCAGTATAGGAGGTGCAGTATTTAGTAGCAAAAAGCCATTCTTTACTTTTAGCCGTATAATCTTGGTCACTTTTTCCAGTTCCTACAATTATTTTTGGACCAGCCAATGGTGCATTTTCAGTAAGTTGTGCTTGATTTAAAGCATCATCTACAGCTCGTGCTACCTGACTACCCTTTATAACTTGAGTCTCATCATCAGACTTTCTGTTGCTGCTGTGCTGAGTTTTATTAGTGTTGTCCTTATTGCGGTTCTCTAATCCAGTGGTTTTATGTACGTTTAACTGAGTCACATTTGAGTGCATTGAGGAGACATTGCTTCTAGGAGTTTTCAACTGAACAATTTCATTTTTTAGGCAAGTTATTTCTGGTTGCTGTGCTTCAAATTTTTCCTTCAGCATTTGAAGTTCATTTTTTAAAACCATTATCGATAGTTCGACCTCATCATTTCCAGGTGTAGCAGTTGGTTTAGTATTGGTCACGAAATTAGTGTCATTAACTTTTATTGTGGTATAAATATTACATAACTCGTCGATTTTATTGTAAGTTTTAGTGTTCTCCATTTTCATGATTTGAATAGATTTATTTGTCGATTCGGTTGCTTTAATAATTTTATCGCCCCTTTCGCTCGTTAAAAATATCGCTTTCGCTTCCCTAAGGCATTTTTCAGTGGAGCTAGTTATAAGTGTTTTAATATCGGTTAAACCAATGTCAGCGTCTCCAGGGTTTCCAGACTGGATGCAGGACTTGCAGTGAAATGTAAGGCAAGCTGATCTTTTTTTGACAGTCACCCCTCTGTGCTCTGAGGCAGATAATTGAGAGCAATTACAGCATAGGACTGCTTTGCAGCGATCGCAAATCGCGTGGGAATAAGATTCCGATTCATCGGCCTTGCACTTACTGCACAGTGTCATTATTATTGCCCAGAGTGACAAACAGTGTATTATTCACACAGTTGATTCGTCAAGTTTTTAACAATCTAGTTGACGGATCGGTCCAATCGCCCAGCTCTACCGTTTCGCGGAAAGAAGAGTCAGTACAAGTTAACCTCACTTTTTGCTGTCACTATTCCCGGCAAAATTTGATATTTCCTTGCCTTTTTTGAGCCCTTAGGACTTCAGAAAGCTGTTGCCTTTATTTCCACCTCTTCTAGGTGCACTAGTCCACACAGTTCGACGTAAATACAAAAGAATAAGTCACAATTTACAATTTTAAACAATAATTTTACGGACTAACAAAACACGACGACCCGATGCTGCGATTGCTTTAAATCACTTGAAACCTATTTATGTGTACTTTATAGATAGGATTCCATATCATTGAAGTAAATGAAAGCTTATTATGGACAAACGCAAAATACAAGGAAAGAATCGTCCTAGGATTTCTGAAAACTCTACAACTTCTAGTAATATATCCCAGCATCCTATTGGCTTCTGCAATAACTTTGTCGAAATGTAAACGAAAGGACCACTTGTTGTCCAGAATTACTCCAAGATCTTTGACATGATCGACATTTTTTAGGGATTTATTGCCAATTTTATAATCGTATTTAAATAAATTAATATTTTTGGAAAAGGAAATTGAGAGGCATTTGTCCAAATTTAGGAACAAACTGTTCCTATTACAATAAACAAGCAGTCTGTTCAAATCCTCCTGTAGTTTGAGACAGTCTGTCGGGTCCCCTATTTCACGATATACCTTGAGATTGTCTGCATATAAAATATATTTGCTATTTAAGAAACATCTACTAATATCGTTAATATATACTATGAAGAACAGGGGGCCCAGATGACTACCCTGAGGAACACCTGAAGTATTTTCAAACGTATCTGAATGGTACCCGTACTACAACAATCTGTTTTCGCTCACAAATGTAAGACGACACCCAATTTAAGATTCCTCTACTTACTCCAACTTCAGCAAGTTTTTCAAGTAACTGTCTATGACTGATTTTATCAAAAGCCTTGCTGAAGTCTGTATAAACAGCGTCAATCTGCGTTCTACTGTCCATAGCCGAACAAATGTCATGGGAATAGCATAATAAATTTGATTCGAGAGACCTTTTTGGGAAGAAGCCATGCTGTTGTTCTATAATTGTATTTTTTACTGTTACTAAAATATCTTCGTAAACTATTTTTTCAAGAATTTTTGCAAATGTATTTATTTTACTTATTGGACGGTAATTAGCAGCTTGACTTCTATCTCCACTTTTAAATATGGGTGTCACATGGGATGTCTTCCATTTTTCGGGAAAACACCCATTTTTCAACGACAAACTGTAAATAAAGTGCAAAGGCACACAGATTTAATGCACAATTCTTTATAAGTCCAGGAGGTATCCCATCAGGTCCTGCACATTTTTTTATGTCTAAGTTTTTTTATAATATTTAAAATTAAGGTTTTGGTGACGGTAATAGGAGGCTCACTACATAGTGTATGTACAGAGTTTGTATTAGCTACGCCAGTGGAACTATCCACGTACACGCTTTTGAAAAATGTTGCAAATAAATTACTTATGTCCCTTCCGTTAGCAGCAACAAAATTTTCATGGTACAGAACCCGAGGTACACCCAGTTTTGTTTTCTTTTTATTTGATACGTAGTTCCAGAATTTTTTACTATTTTTAGAGATTTCCGATTCCATATTATTGACATATTCTTGAAAATCATTTTTTATTAGTTGTTTGGAAAGGCGTCTTAAACGAGAGAAATTATAATATGATATTTGATTATTGTATTTTTTATATTTTTTGTGAAGCTTATTTTTTTCTGTTATTATTTTTATTGTCTCTACTTTAAAGTATATTGGGTACTTGCCCTTTATTTTAAATGATGGAACAAATTGTTCTATAAGTTTGTTAATTTCTAAGTAAAAATAATTATTACATTGTCTAAGGATTTTTCAAAAAACAATGTTTCCCATTGCACCTCGCCCAAGTCAATATTTATGGACTCGTAATCTGCCCTATTAAAATTAAAAATCTTTCTATTTTGTTGTGTAAGAGGTTTTACTTCAACAGTAGAAATTGAGAATTCCAAAGCTGGATGGTGTAAGTCTTCATCCACAAGGCAATTGCTGGAACGACTGACCTCAGATGTTAAGTTTTTGTTGCTTAATACTAGGTCTAATGTTTTGTTACTACTATTAGGTATACCATTAAACTGCATTAATTCCAAGTAAGAAAAAGCGTCAACCATAGGAGAGGACTTCTCATCTATTTGTATAGGTTGAAAGAAATTTTCATTTTTTAAGCTAATCCATTGTATATTGGATACATTAAAGTCCCCTACTATAGTGACAGCCCTCTCCGAAATAATATTTTCGATGGCGTAGAGCTTATTAATAAAAGATGCAAAAGCATAAGTGTCACCTGGAGGGATGTACACGCAGCACATATACATTTTTTCACCGCTGATATTATTCAGAGAGACCCAGACATCTTCAGCTTCGGATTCTAGTTCATAGCACCTTGTTGCCTGCCACCCTTCTTTAACTGCGAGAAGTACCCCGCCGCCATCCACTTTAGAGGATGACGTTGTTTCCCGATCACGCCGAAAAACACTATATCCGTCATCAAACAGTTCCGAAGATAAGACCTCTTTTTTCAGCCATGTTTCCGATATATAAACAATATCAAAATCACTTGAAACCACACTATGGAAAAAATCATTTGTCTTTGTTCTTAATCCCCGCGCATTTTGGTAAATTACTTGTAAGTTTTGAGGCATTCTGAAAATTTCAGTGGTATTTTATATGTAGTTTGAGCCGATTTTACATTTTTCTAATGGATTCTTGATCTCCTATCAACATTACTCGTGAACCATCATCCTGACAAAGATCGAACCATTTTTTTGTCCAAAAAAACTTGTAATTTTTTTCTCTAGCGGCTGTTCTTACCTCCTTGTATAATATTTTATTGGCTAATGTTAAATGTTCATTAATGTATAGGTTTTCTGACAATCCATCTATTTTCATTTTAGGCGATCCGTTGTCTTTTTGTTGACGTTTACATTTTGCTGCTCAAGAATTTTTTCTTTCTCCCTGAGAGATATCAGATCCACTACTATATTCTTGATTTTATTTTTAGAATTCTTGTTTGCTTGTACTCTATGGATAAACTCAACTTTTTCTTTATCCATGTCATAGTTGATATAATTTCCGATCTTTTCTAGCACCCTAAGAAGGTTTTCGTTTTCTTTTTCTGGATTACCTTGTATTTCTAAATTTTTGGATCTTGCCATTTGCTCCAAATGATTAATTTTTGACTATTATTCCGGAGTCAACTCTATTATTTTCCGAAATTAACTTGTCGGTTTTTTTAATATATTCATCAAATTTTGAGAATTTTAACTCAAAATCGCTGATCTTATTGCTACAAAAATTAATCGATTCCATAAGAGCATCCTGTTGGTCGCGCAGTTGTTTTATTTCCACCTTTAAATCATTCATAAATTCATGCATATTATCGTAGTTGCTTGCCGCCGACATCTTGTCCTGACTGGGCGGCGGAAACACCGGAGGACCACCAGTAGACTGGCGAGGTCTCGCCGGTGCGGTAGTGCGGCAATCGGAGCACCTCCACGATACACCTTCCATCCGAATGGTATCCAATTTTTTACCTACTATGTTCACGCACTGGCCATGACAATAGCGGGCGCAAAAACCACTACATTGAAGACCGGGTTTTTTGCGATTTACCTGTTCATTGCAAAATTTGCATGGTTTATCACTCATAATTACTAAGTTTTACTGATATTAGATTTAACACAAGAAATACAACACTCTATTTAAGAAATGCGTACGTTTTCAAACAAAATGATATATTTTTCAGCAATTAATCTTAACCCAATAAAAACACTATTTATTCCGGAGCACACAACGATCGTTGTAAACAGCTCGACGAAATTTACACGTAAATTGTATGGCAATCTTGAGCTCCCCTCGCAGCACCACATACAGTGGAACCTGAATGAATATAGACAATCGAATCTTTTAAAGAAAGAGCTTGATATGCAGTAAGCATTTTGTTGATTGAAAACAACCTTTTCCCACAACACCCTATGAAACACATTTAACAACTGGACAAAGTAGGCGTGAAAACAAATGATATAACCCAGTGTTTTGTTTTTCTAACACACGCGTTTAACGTAAAAATGTTCCGAAGTAGGCTGGAACAGGTAAAACAAAACGGTAATGCATGAAAATTCTCCCCGGGAACCTAATGTGTTATTCCAATAATTTCTTCGTGAGTAACCCTTACACTGACCTGCAAATTGTTGTATTAAAATCTAGAGAACCTCAACATGTTTTGACTGATTGCAAAACAGGATTTACCTGTGCAATATATAAGTTCATTCTAAGGTGTGACGTTGCCAAGTCTACGTTTTCCCTAATTTGAGGGAAAGTGTGCACAATCTGGCAACACTGCATGGGGGCATCTGGCGATGACTTCCCATCTACAAAGTATCAGTCCCCTAGGGCTTAAAGTAAGGAGATACCCTAAACAAATCTATGAAGTTTGGAGTGCCAATGATTTGGCGGGAACCTCAGAATCATGTTGATGATTGCTAGTTTTGCCTTAACATCATGAAGTTTCCTAGTAAAAGCAGACATAAAATTGAATATGAGACCTCATGAGACTTCAAGCATTCCTGCCCCTAAGCCTCCAGAAAAATGCGAGATTGACTCGAAATCGGATTATGAACTAGATGATTTTGAATCAAATACCGGTCCAAGTTTTCAAGAGGAAGACGATTATAAATGTATCAGTAAACAGTCCCATTTTATATCTCAAGAAGAACTCAACGATCAACGATCTTTTTGAGATTTGGATCTTCTCAAACTTGAACTGCTGGCGATCTACCTCAATATTTTTAGACTACTTACGATCGACTCTGAGAGGCTGCAAGTATGTGTGATGCAGGGTTGTCGTACATACACGATACATACACCCTACCTACCTACCTACCTAGGTAGGGTGTACCATAGCATATATAGATATTGACATATGATCGTCAGTTAGTCGATTGCGATATTTTGACTTAATTATCTTCATTTCAGAAAATGCAGACTCGCACAAGTAAATTGACCCAAACATTGCTGTCAGTTGAAGGGCGATTTGCCTTAGATTCGGATATTTATCTTAAGATATAAAACACCACAAATTTGTATCAGATGCTGTAGCTTTGAGATGTATATCTGATATAATCTGCACCAACTCATTTTCAAGAGAACATGAGTTCATATTAAACTGACTTGCTATTTCAGTAGCTAATTCCTCAATGTTTTTACATGAAAAAGGATAACTCATAAATGATGCTACATTTGCCAATTTACTACAATCATAAAAACGCATTTCGAATTGTTCCAAAATATTTGATAATTCAGCCTCATACGTATCATAATTCAGCTGAGGAATCCTAAGGAATCTAAGTTGTAATTTACTTTTGAATGCGTTTACTGCGCTAATCATCTCAATAACAGTTTTTCCTTTACCTTGAAGCTCCAAGTTAATGGTGTTTAAGTGCATTGTGATGTCAGTCAAAAATGCCAAATCAGTCAGCCATTTTTCGTTTTTCAACATCTGAATGTCATCACCTCTTTTGTCTAGAAAAGCTGTTATTTCGGACAATAATTCTTGAAACCTTTCTAGGAATTTTCCGCGACTCAACCACCTGACGTCCGTGTGAAGAACTAAATCAGTGTGTTTAGCTGACTCCCTATTTTCCAACTGCAACTTAAAGAGCCGCCGTTGCAAGCTACGTGCACGGATGAAATTCACAATTTTTGTTGCAATGCCCATAATTTCCTCCGCGTTTAAAACTTTTGAACACAAAACTTGTTGATGTATAATGCAATGGATTGAAAAAAATGAAGGGAAATCTTCATTAGCTCGACACAATGCCACAAAACCGTTTTTGGTTCCAGTCATTGCTGGTGCTCCATCGGTTGTGATGCACACTAATTTATATATTGGTAGCTTGTAGTTTTTTACAAAATTGAAGAAAACGTCATATATATCTTCGCCACGGGTCTTCCCCTTTCCCTTGTCAAAAATGCTTCCTTAGTCAACATGTCATTGAATACCATCCGAATAAAAATACACAGCTGGGCAGTGTCTGTCATATCGGTGGATTCGTCGAACTGTAAAGAAAAGTATGTACATTCCATGATATCATTTTTTAGTTTATCTGCCATCTCCTGACTCATGACTTCAATACGCCTTGTGACAGTCGGACGAGATAATTGAAGTTCTCTAATAGCAGACATGATTTCTGTTTTATTTTTAAAATCTACAAATAAAGTCTCACCCGCTTCAATAAATGCTTTCGCAATATATAAGATATTTTAAATGACGCGATCGTAGCAGCTTTTGATTGTTTGGCTGGTCTTGTGAAGATGGTTTGTTCTTTTTTCAAACAAGATATCAAATCATGTACTTTTTGTTTTCTTAATTCACTCTGTGACGGAAAATCCTTTTCATAGTTTTTATGAACCGTTTTATGATGCCTCTCTAAGTTATCACGTTTAGGTATTGAACTGACGCACGACAAATAAGACAAATGTCACACCATACAAAACAAAAATTCTTCCTCCCAATCGTTATTAAAATGATACGTTTTAGATTTCTTCGCTGCACTCATTTTGTACTATTTAATAATAAACTTTGTATCGACGTAGTATTGCCTTCAAGTTGCAATTCAGAATGACTCCAATTCCTGCAGGCGCAACATTTATATCGGCGTGAACGAAAGTCTCGAATGTTCCCGTCAAACGCGCCGTCCAAAATTTCTAGAAAAGCGGCAAGAATAAAAACGCGGCTTTTCTTTGACAAGTACCGCGCGTTCCTTTGATAAAGCCGCCTTTTGTCGTTAGTAGAGTGTTATTTTATTACGTAATACATTTTTGTAGTTTAGTTAAGTACCTACTTATTAAAAAAATTTTTCGTCTCGAGATCTACTCAAAAAGCACTCGCGATCGACCGTTTGAGCACCCCTGAGGTAGAGGAACAGCTGCTTGGATGTCGTTTACAGTCGTGAAATCTTTTACAAAAAGGAATGAGAATTTCCACCTTTCGGAAAAGTGTATTACTGTCACTGTCACGGTATTTCGGATTTAAGGAATGAACTTGACCATTTTTATAAACCTACCGAATTTATATTTTGGCTTAAACTTAAGATGATACTTGGACAAATCCAAATCGGAGGATCGGCAGAAGGGCTGAAATTGGCCATCCAGAAGCCCTGACCTCACGCCTCTTGATTACTTTCTTCTGTGGCTTTTGAAAAATTAAGTGTAACAAAAGCAGACAATATTGATATATTAAAAGACAGAATTAGGACAGAATGTCAACTTATAACTCCAAACGTTTCAAAATTTAACAAATGCATTTTATTACAAAATGGGAAATTGTCAAACCTTTAAATTTTTAATTTTAAAAATTTAATTAAATAAGTTTAGTTAAGCTTAATTGTTAAATTTTGTATTTGTTATTTATAGGTAATTGTTGAGTTAATAAAAATGATCTCATGTCTTTTAAACTGGATTTAGGTATAGCACATGTTACATGAAGTTAGGCCATACTTTTGTGTAGAATTAGAAAATACATCAGGAAATATACTATTCTATTTAAAAAATGTACCTTTTGTCTCTACTATATTATAGACATAAAAGAGATCTATAAACTTTATTTGACGAGATATTGAGTGAGTCCGGGGCTTTTTTAATACACTATATAAATGTTGCAGCACTTGGATAAATACCTTTCAAAGCACATCCTAACAGCCCATTCCTCGAAACGAAAAAGATATACCCCCAAGGAATTTCAAGACGACGAGTTAAACGACTCGGATGCTCAAAATGACAATTTAAGGTAGGTAATAATGTTTATTTTTTTAATTCTAATTAATTTATGTCACATGCAGACTTATTAAAATTTCTCTTTGAATTTAAATTATTATGTTACAATTTTTTTTTCAGAGATCGGTTGAAACTGAACGGAGAATCGATCGATCCCTTGCCCCACAAGATTTTTCGTAAGTACATAGCGTACGCTCAGAAATACGTTAATCCGCAACTGTCTGAGAGTGCCAAGACTATTCTGAAAGACTTCTACATCGCGTTGAGAAAACACTTCGCCACCGGTGACTGTACGCCTGTCACAGCCAGACAACTCCACTCTTTAATTCGATTGACACAGGTAAAGTAAATCAGAGGTATAAAAAAGTGACGACTATAATTAACTTGACTCTAATAAAAACGCGTGTGTGAAGCATGTTCAAATAAACTGCTCGCCCCTTGAAACAGTTCAGAGAGACAGAGAGAATTTAGTATAAAGGCGAGTCGACGTCTATCGCCAGTTGAAGCAGTTCACCTGCATTTTTTGGTAAAATTTAAGTTCGATTATTTCTAAAACGAGACGAGATACTGAGGTGTGGTTTTCAGCTGTATGTAGCAAATTTTATAACATATAACCGATATTAGGCGTAAAACTTACCTAAGTTAAAAAGTTATTTATACAGGGTGTTAAACAAGACTGCAAATTTTTCAATTTTTTATTTGTTCCTAAAATCTACAAAAACAATTTTTTTAGTTCTAATTGTTAGAGTAGCGTAATCTTTTGTGAAATTCTAAAAAAAGATTTCAAACTTTTTTAAAATTTTTAAATATTTTTTGAGATATGATTTTTTTTGTTAAAAAATTTAATTTTTGTGTATAATAAGCTGTAAATTTTTATTAGGCATTTGATGTAAAATATTCTTGCTAGAGGGCTCTTAAAAGTCATATTTTTTTTATAATGTGCACGGTCTGCACTACCCAGAAAATATACAGGGTGTGAAATAAATGTGGCAAGGTTAGTTAAAAACCTAGCAATCTTAAAGATCATGTACGTATATTTCAACAACCTGTAGCATAAAAAAGAATTAAAATTTAAAAGTTTTTACTTAAGTTTTAAGGAGTACCGAGTATTTTCTCTAAACGGTTTTTTAATTTTCTCTCTAACTTTGCTTGTAACTGCCAAAGTTACCAACATTTGGTTGTTAGCTTTAAAAATATCAAAAAAATTAAACTTAAGACGTTTCTATAACTCGAGAAGAGGTAAGTTTTCTATAAAAAAGTTCCAGTTTTACCGGACGTGATCCCAACTTTTTTATTTTAAATAGAACCCTGTATATTTTTATTAAATATAGAATTCAGCTTAAAATTAGCTTTTCAACGATATATCACAAGGTAAGTTTTTTTTCAAAATGGCGGGTGGACAGCAGGGTTGGGTAACGACACGTAGAAAATTAATTTCCTTCGTGTATGTACAAAATTGCATAGAAAATGTAGAATATGTAGAATATTAAGTAGAAAATGTATAAAATCCGAGTACACGTATAATAATATTATTATAGTTTATTAAAATATGTTTTACAGCGTTAAAACTTTCTTTCTTGATATTTTTATTAATTATCATAAGTGTTTAAACTGTAAGACTGCACGCACACAGACTTCCAAAATAAAATCGGACGTTAATTTGCGCGTGCCAACTCTCTATTCTGTAACGGCGAACGGCCGGCGCTAACGCCCTATTCGTTGACAGACGACAAAATCACTGATGTCGCCGGCGTACATTAGTCGTCAATTGACCCATCCTCAGCGACTTCTGGACTTCACTGTTCTGTGTATCTAAAAATTGTTTGATTATTCGTTGTTATAGTATCAAACAGTGGCTGGGCTACCAAAAATGATTTTTGGCCAAAATACGAATTCCAAAAAATAAAGGTAAAAGGAAAAAACGCTTGTTTCTGCAATTACTGTAAGAAAACATTGAAAAATACTGCAAAACAAAGACTTTTTGCACACAGAAATATTTGCAAGACTCCAATAAAATCAAGGGATCATCAAATTTCTTCATAGGAGTCAAATGTAGATGCAGATAGTGACGGTGCGAATAATATACCCTTAAGTAAACTTGCAAGGCTTGGAAATAGGACAAATACAATTTCTGCAATCTCCGAAAAGAGAAATAATACATCTTTTGCAACTAACTTTGATTGCAATAATCAACAAACACCTGATACCCAGGGTGAGAGTTCCGCTATTCCTTCTGCACTTGATTCGTTTTTGAACCGGGAATCAACATTGGCATCTACCTCTTCTGTGAGCTCTATGCAAAATGAGGTAGGTAGATGTTTTATTAGCAGCCAAAGAGATTTTCAGTGGCGCCTAGAGTAAGAAAAATAAGGTAGGGAATTTTTTGCGATGCAAATTATAACCGATTTTAAAACAAGCACTACCATTTTTGTTAGTTCAGTGTTTACTAGTAGGAAAACAAAACTGTTTATAGAGTTACAAAAATTTGAAATGTTCTCCTAATCAAAAAAAAAAAAGGTGTGTTCACTGTAAACTAACAATTTTAGACCGCCCTGTTCAAAAATCAATAGAATGGTTCGTAGGCAGGCAGGGCTCCCATTCTTAAAAACCCGAAAGTAATTAACTTGGAGAATCTAAATTCTCGCCAAAACTGTTCATAAAATCAACAGATCAGCATTCCCTGCTAAATTTTTCGGTATGTTTCAATGCACTGAGTTTTATTAGAAGCTTTTAGATCCACCTGCCGTTTGCGCGTAGAAAAGGGATGACGTAACGTGGGCTTTGATTGGCCAAAGGGTATTGCTTAGACTATGCTCTTTTGTCTCGCTCCCTCGTACGTATTTTGCCCATAGCATATTCTATTTCTTTCTATTTGTTAAAATATCTTTACTTTAATTTTCCGAAATTGCTTGTTGCCTCCTGTGTATTCCGAGTTAAAAAGAAATAGATGCATATCGCACGAAAATATTACGAAATAAGGTATAAGGTGCAAGCCAATGTTGTTTCATTTAACCCTTTTTAGGTCAGTGGGATAATATTTTCCCACTGCTCCTGCGTCAACGAGCTTTGGGTTATACGCCTCCCACCCAGAAATAAATGTACCGCATGCGTTCTAGCGTCAGTTGCAGAAGTGGCCCGCCTCAGTCGCCTTCGCTTGGTGGAGGAGTACGGTTGAAGCTCCTATGTGGGAAATTATTATCCCAAAGCCTATACAGGGTGTAAATATTTGTGCATTTTCAGAGTTAATTGTTTTGAGTTTTTTTGTTTGTGTGTAATGTAAAAAAGAGTGTTATAATTGGTAAGTATATTTATTTCTAACATATTTAGGCACAATGTGATAATATTTTTCTGTATTCAACTCCTTTTATTCGTCGTTGGAAAATAAATATTTCTAACCGGTACTCAAAAACACATGACCTTAGATTTTTTCAATATTTATTTTTGTATGTTATTTTTGGTTTTTCATATATGTCGTAAATATTTCACCAATAATTATACTCTTATGTAATAATAAATCAATTTTCTGAACCACTCGAATTTTCAGAAAAGATGTTCTTTGAGATTTCTTTGAGTACTTACATGAGAATTTCTAACCAAAATGGACTCCAATCGTTTTTTGAAAGTTGAGCAATGACATAAGGTCTCGGATAAAAATTTTAAATCCGAGTATGAGACAAAGATTTTTTTTCAGATAAAAATGGCTGGCTTAGCTCAAGATGAGCTTGAGAAACTGGTCAATGAGGCTGCCAATGAAATTTTCATTGGTATAACGGCCGCACAAGCATTTGATTCAGATGAAGGTGGAGATTCGGATGCCGATGAAAATTTGAACATCGAGTATTCACGAATACACTCCACACGATTATCAGCTGTCTCTACACTATCACAAGATGTATCTACTTTTTCACCGACTGCCACTACACTATCACTGTCATCTCCCGCCACACCATCATCATCAGTTGAATCTAGCCGATTACCAGCTGTTTATATAGAAACTAATATCTCGGATGTCAATTCATCAGAAGTTGAAAATGATGAGCCATCAACATCACGAGGGCTTAGGCGTCGTTCGATGATGAAGAAGCAGTTCCAGTGACGACGATGAAGAAAACCTGAACTTTATTGAACCAGAGCCGATAAAAATATCACATATCACAGCCGAAGATGATTATTCATCAAGTTCAGATGAACCAGACGCAGGTCCAGTGTTTTCATGGTCAAAAAATCCGAGAGATCCTATCATATTTTCGCGAAGCAACTTCAACGAGCCACAAGGCCCTACAAATAGCGAACATCTGAAAAATCCTTTTGATTTTTGGTCCTTATTCTTTACCGAGTTTTTTTTATGCGAAATGACTCATCAATCCAACATATATGCAGAACAACGTGGAGTTAATTTAGGCCTACAGGTAAAAACGTGCTTTCTTGGGAATTTTGATATTTATGGGGTTTCCTTACCCAGCGTAAGAGCCTGGTCCACGGACGAAAATTTTCACGTCGAACGGATAGCTCGGATCATGCCATTGAAGCGGTTTTTAAAAATTCTCCGTTTTCTCCACTTAGCAGACAACACCAAAATGCCTCCAAGAGACTTGCCGGATTTTGATCGTCTTTACAAGATTCGCCCAATTCGGTGAACATTTCAGAAAATGCTACTCCCCATCACGAAATATATCGATAGATGAAAGCATGGTGGCTTTCAAAGGTCGTTCCAGCATGAACATATATGCCTATGAAACCCATAAAGAGGGGATTCAACAATGTGCTGTGCAGCAACTGGATATATATTATCTTTCGATGTATACACCGGAAAAAGCGTTGGAAATGAGTCCTACAGCCTTGGCGAGAAAGTCGTATTGAATTTGTCAAAAACTCTTGAAGGGTTATGTTATTGCCTATTTTTTGACAATTTCTTTAGCTCTATTCCCTTATTGGAAACTTTGTTGAAAAAGAAATTATTCGCATGTGGAACTATACGGGCAAACCGAAAATATCTTCCTATAAGGGAAATAGAAGCGGACAAAAAAATGTCAAAACATGATATAGACTATGCCATGAGTGGCGATCTAAGCTACATCAAGTGGATGGACAGAGGAAAAAAGCCGGTCACCATAGTAAGTACCATGCATAACCCATCAAAATCATGTAAAGTGGACAGGAGAAGTAAAACTGGGGAAAAAGAAGAAGTAACGTGTCCAAAACCCATTCAGGATTATAATAATTATATGGGAGGGGTTGATCGAGTGGATCAGCTAATAGCGGCTTATTCTGTTGCACGAAAATCACGGAGGTGGTGGATAAAGCTCTTTTATTATTTTTTGGATTGTGCTACAGTAAGTAGCTTTATTATTTACAAGGAGACAATGAAAGGAAAACAGGCGTACAGTCATCTACAGTATCGATCAGCTCTTGTAAATGAATTAGTAGGATCGTACACTTCGAAAAAGAAAAGGGGATATCAACCATATAGTGGATATGCTAAAAAACAAAAGAGCGGAAAATCCACTGTTACCAATACCGTACAGCTATCCGGCGTAGGAAACCATATGCCTGAAATAATTGATAAATATCGAAGATGCGCAAGGTGTAGCACCAAAGAAAAAGAAAAACGCAGCAATCTCCTTTGCAAAACTTGTAATGTTGCATTATGCAAAGCATGTTTTTCATTATTTCATACAGAAAAATGATATTTTTTTTGTTCTGTTGTAAATTAGTTTTTTGCTTGTTATTTTTAATGTTTTCATTTGCAACTTATATTATTTTGCAAAAACATGTTTTTTTTGTTACTTGTATTTTTTATTTTTTGTTGTTTAGTTCTCTAGAAAATGTGTAGATCATTTCAAAATATTTGGTGTGCTTTGACTTCTTTCATGATTTACCATACTTAAAATTCTGTTTATTTTTGTTTTTCTTACGTTTAGTACACATTTTAAGCTTTTTTCTATGTTACTATGTATTTAGGATTAAAAATAAAAGCTTTATTTATATTTAAGATTAAAATGTCCTAAAAAAATAATAAAGACTTTGTGTTCATTATTTATTAGTCTATTGGTATTTTTTATATTATTGATTTTTGAGGTGGGATCTTAGAATCCCGCTGCACACATAAACAGATTATGCTCTGAAGGTTTCTTTGGGATAAATATTTCTCACCTCAAACTTCCTAAAAAAACTTAAAAATATATAAAAAAAAAGCATTTACTATTGTTGTTTATGACCCAAAGTATCTCCTCAGCAATTATAAAGTCAATCTGAGCACTGCAACCCTTTTGCCCTATAAAGGGTTAAAATGTTACTTTGGCAATTATTTTTGTTAATTTAAAAAGTGAATTTTTTGGGAGAGCATTGCCCATTTGCCAATTGCCCTCATGGTGACAATTGCACATTGACTTCTTATAAAACAATATATTTATTGTTTAATGTTTCTAAGAAAGTGTCCAAATTTTCTGTTTTAGTATCAAAAATAGCAAATATATCTTCCACGTATCTATACCACATCCTTGGGAAATACTTGAGTTCTTTTTTGAACTGGGTTTCTAATCTACCCATAAACAAATTTGCAAGGAACGGAGATAAGCAATTGCCCATCGCAGTTCCCTCAAGTTGTTTATAATATTTATTGTTGAACTGAAAAAAAATTTTGATTCATACATTATTTTGTAAGAAGTAAATATTCATCAATAATGTTTCTTCAAATTATTGATTTCAAATAGTTCCTTTAGGTACTCTAAAGCTAGTGGTATGGGTACACTAGGAAACAATGAGCTTACATTAAAATTTAACCTTCTTTTAGGTGAACATTCTTAATTTTATCTGAGAATTGTAACGAGTTACGAGATACGTAGACGATATATTTGCTATTTTTGATACTAAAACAAAAAAAAAATTGGACACTTTCTTAGAAACATTAAACAATAAATATCCTTCTATTAATTTTACGTACGAGAAAGAGAAAAATGGGCACCTTTTCTCGACACGTTAGTTATTAGAAATAACGATAAATTAGAATTTGACATTTATAGGAAATTTACTAATACTGATAGGTATATAACATCCGACTCATTTCATTGCCGTCAACACAAAATGGCAGTATTTAATTTCTTAACTCACAGATTAGTCAATTTTCCATTAAGTAAAGAACGCTTTAACAATGACATGAATCGGATTAAAAATATAGCTAAAAGTAATGGATATAATGGTAATTTTTTACATAAATTAGTAAATAGACATAAGCATAAGAAAATGTTAAAAGATGCCACTACTCTTCAAGCACCTGAGGCTCCCAATAAGTTCATACTAATCCCATATGATCCCAGATATCCGAGAGGTCTAGAAAAAGTATTTAAAAACGTAGGTTTTAGAGTAGCCTACTAAACGGGGAACAGTTTGAAAAATCTCCTTAGAAACCCTAAAGACAAAGTCGACTTGAAGGAGAGGAGTGGCATTTATGAAATTAGCTGTAATGACTGTGATCTAAAATATGTTGGGCAAACTAAACGCTCCATAAACATTCGTTTTAATGAACACATGGCACATTTAAGATACGGAAGAACAGAAAAGTCAAGCGTTGCACAACATGCTTTAGAAAACAATCACCAAATAGGAATAAATAATCTTAAGTTGATTGAAAATGTATCTAATAATAGATTATTGGATGCATTTGAGAGTATAGAAATAGTTAAATGTGGTAAGAAAGCACTAAATAAAGACAGAGGGCCTATTCCCCTGCAGTCGGGTACAACCAAGTGTGACCACATTTACCTATAAATAGTCTCGGTTAGGCTAAGTTACTTTAGTTTATATCATCTGCTGATGATGCTAACTTGGTTAGCGAAAGGCGCGTCCAGAACGTAACAAGTTGTGGTGTAGTGTGATTAGAACTCTTAAATTTTACCAAAAAATGCAGGTGAACTGTTTCAGGTGGCCAGCAGTTTAGTTGGGAACGTCTGTTTAAAAAGATGGGTATATCAGTCCACTGCGAATTAAAGAAAGACAGTATGTTATTTTCTGGAGGGTTCCAAAATTTATTTTTCTTATTTTAAATGACTTCTTCTTTCTTCTGTTACTGAGTTGTCAGTTTGATAATTTATTGCAAGTTTATTTGCCCAGGTCTGTTTCTATAATAGTTTGAATGCGTAATATTGACATGATTTATACCTTTTTTAAGCCTTTTAAACAAATAAATTTTGAATTTGGAAAGACAAAAATATTTTTAGGAAATGAATTTTGAACATTTCCTTTTCTAGGCTAGAGCCAAAGTCGAATTGCGAGAGGAGGCAACGGAAGACGATGCCAAAGATGTTATTGAAATAATGAAACATAGTTTAATGGATGTGTTCACAAACGAAGCCGGTTTACTAGACACGACCCGATCGCAGATGGGCTCAGGAATGAGTTATAAAAAACAGGCAAGTAGCAAGACGGACGCTCTCACATTAAAACAACACATTTTAACCGACTTCAAAAAAAGAAGGATGTTATCAATCTCACCCTATCGGGGATTATTCAGGATATTACCGGAGTAGTCCCATAGCAAGCGTATTTAGAAAATATAAAAAATGGCAGAATGCCTCCATTTTTAGTTATTTAGGCGAGCGTTGGAGCCAATATATATATTGCGTTCACCATATCATCAGGATCGTGTTTTACAACTCCTTGTTCCTATTGGACGACGCCTTACTATTTCTAATTTACGGCCCCTTACTATTCCTATTTTACGAGCCATTACTATTAGAATTTTTTTTTAAAGTTAAGTTTTTACTCCAAATACTGGAAGATAAAATGAAAATTGGGCGAAAAACTGCTCTTGATAAAAATCATCAGTATGAACCATTTATATACCTACTCTACGACCCCTTCCCCTTTCCTATTTTACGAGCCCTTACTATTAAACACTTTTGAAAAAATAGGAATAGTAAGGGATCGTAAAATTGGAATAGTAAGGGTGTGTAAAACTGGAATAGTAAGGGACCGTAAAATAGAAATAGTAAGGGGTCGTAAAAGATGAATAATAGGGGGACGTAAAAATAGAAATAGTAAGGGGTAGTAAAATAGGAATAGTAAGCGTTCATTCTGATTGCTTTTATCAAGAGAAGTTTTCCCACCAATGTTCAGGTTATATTCCAGTATTTGATGTGAAACTTAAAATTATTATTAATAGTAAGGGGACGGCAAATAGAAATAGTATGAGAAAGGGCTCGTAAATACCAATAGTAAGGGTTCATAAAAAAGGAATAGTAAGGGGTTGTAAAAAACAGTAATAGTAATATTTGATGTAAAAACATAACTTTAAAAAAACAATAGGAGCAGTAAGAGCTCGTAAAATTGGAATAGTAAGGGATCGTAAAACCGGAATAGTAAGGGTTCGTAATAGAAACAGTAAAAATAGGAATAGAAAGGGGACGTAAAAATAGAAATAGTAGGGGTGCGAACTGATTAATTTTAACAAGAGCAGTTTTCCGTCCAATTTTAAATATTCCAGAATTTGATTTGAAACTTAAAAACAAAAATTGAACTTAAAAAAAAGTTTGGGCTCAAAAATAGGAACAGCAACAAGAAGTCGTAAAAAACAGAAATAGTAAGGATTCGTAAAAATAGGAATAGTAAGTGGCCGTAAAATAGAAAGAGTATTGGCTCTTAAAATTAATCATTTCAAACCCCTACTATTCCTGGTTTACGAGCCCTTACTATTCCAATTTTACGAGCCCTTACTATCCCTTTTTTTTAAGTTAAGTTTTTACGTCAAATATTACAGAATCAGTTCAAAATATAATACGAACTCTTACTATCACTGTTTTTACAACCCCTTACTATTCCTATTTTTACGAGACCAGACTATTCCTGTTTTTACGAATATAAACTGAAAATTGGATGTAAAATCGCTCTTTTCACATCAAATGCTGGAATATAACAAGCAAATTGTAGGTAAAACTACTTGATAAAAATAATCAGAATGAACTCTTACTATTTCTATTTTAGGGCCCCTTACTATTACTATTTTTTTAAAAGAAATTGGAATACAAAATGAAAATTGGACGGAAAACTACTCTTGATATTTGTCGAAAATAATCAGTATAAACCCTTACTATTCATATGTTACGACCCCTTACTATTTCTAATTTATGGCCCCTTACTATTCCTATTTTACGAGCCCTTACTATTCGAATTTTTTTTAAAGTTAAGTGTTTACATCTAATACTGGAATATAAAATGAAATTTGAACGGAAAACTCCTGATAAAAATAATCAGTATGAACCTTTACTATTCCTATTTTACGACCTCTTACTTTTCCTCTTTTTCTACTCACTACTTGTTTTACGAGCCCTTACTATTAAAAACTTAACTTTTGAAAAAATAGAAATAGTAAGGGCTCGTAAAATTGGAATAATAGGGGGACGTTAAAATAGAAATAGTAAGGAGTAGTAAAATAGGAATAGTAACGGTTCATAATAGGAATAGTAAGGGCTCTTAAAATAGGAATAGTAGGGGGACATAAAAATAGAAATAGTAAGGGGTAGTAAAATAGGGATAGTAGTAGTTTTCCAATTTTCAGGTTATATTCCAGTATTTGTTGTAAAACTTAAAGTAATTATTAATAGTAAAGGCTCCTAAAATAGCAATAGTAAGGGATCATAAAAAAGGAACAGTCTAGGCTAGTAAAAATAGGAACAGTCTGGGCTCATAAAAAAAAATAGTAAGGGTGCGTATTTTATTTTGAACTGATTCTGTAATAGAAATAGAAAGGGTGCGAAAACATAGGAATAGTAAAAGAAAACGTAAAAGGGGAATTTTCATCTTAGATCCCAATTTCTTTTTTAAAAAACTGGAATAGTAAGGGGCCGTAAAATAGAAATAGTAAGGGATCATAAAAGAGGAATAGTCTAGGCTAGTAAAAATAGGAATAGTCTGGGCTCATAAAAATAGGAATAGTAAGGGGTTTGTAAGTAATAGTAAAGGTACGTATTTTATTTTGAATTGATTCTGTAATAGAAATAGAAAGGGTGCGAAAAAATAGAAATAATAAAAAAAAACGTAAAAGTAAAATTTTCATTTTAGATTCCAACTTCTTTTAAAAAATTGGAATAGTAAGGGATCATAATAGAAATAGTAAGGGTTCGCAAAAGTAGAAATAGTAAGGGCTCGTAAAATAGGAATAGTAGGGGGACGTAAAAATAGAAATAGTAAGGGGTCTTAAAATAGGAATAGTAAGGGTTCATTCTGATTCTTTTTATCAGAGCAGTTTTCCCTCCAGTTTGCTTGGTATATTCCAGTATTTGATGTGAAACTTTAAATAATAGTAACGGGCCGAAAAATAGAAATAATATGGGCTCTTAAAAAAAAGTATAGTAAGGGATGGTAATATAAATAATAAATGCTAGTAAAAGAGGATTCGTAAGGGTTGGTAAAAATAGGAATAGTAGGGGTTCGTACAGAATCAGTTAAAAATATAATACGAACCCTTACTATTACTGTTTTAGAACCCCTTACTATTCCTATTTTGAGTCCTCATACTATTTCTATTTTACGGCCCCTTACTATTACAATTTTTTTTTAACGAAATTGGAATATAAAATGAAATTTGGACAGAAAACTGCTCTTGATAAAATTATTAGTACGAACCCTTAATATTTATTACTATTTTTACGGCCCCTTACTATTCCTATTTTACGACCTTTTACTATTCTTTAAGTTAAATATATTTTTGTTTGAGTTTCACATCAAATACTGGAATATAAAATGAAAATTGGACGGAAAACTGCTCTTGATAAAAATCATCAGTACCAACCCCCTACTATTCCTATTTTATGAGCCCTTACTGTTCCTGTTTTTGCGAACTCTTACTATTCCCCTTGTACGTTTTCTTTTACTATTCCTGTTTTTTCGCACCCTTACTATTTCTGATACAGACTCAGTTCAAAATAAAATACGAACCCTTACTATTACTGTTTTTTTACAACCCCTTACTAATTACTGTTTTTTTACAACCCCTTACTATTCCTTTTACATCAAATACTTTAATATAAAATGAAAATTTTACGGAAAAACGCTCTTGACAAATAATCACTATGAACCCCTACTAGTCGTATTTAACGACCACTTACTATTCCTATTTTTATCGACCCTTAGTATTCCTCTTTTAGAAGTTTTTACTATTTTACAAGCACTTGCTAATTCTATTACGAACCCTTACTATCCCTCTTTTTTTTTTTTTAATTTTCAAGTTTCACATCAAATTCTATTGATAAAAATAATCTGAATGAACTCTTACTATTCCTATTTTATGACCCTCTATTTCTATTTTTATGTCCTACTATTTCTATTTTACGAGCCCTTACTATTTCTATTTTACGAGAAAATTGAACTGAGAACTGCTCTTGATAAAATCATCAGGACTACTAACATTCACATCAAAACTGGTCTTTATAAAAATCATAACTACACGAATCCTTACTATTTCTATTTTACGTTCCCTTACTATTCCTATTTTAAGTTAAAAATAATTTTAGGTTTCACGACAAATACTGGAGCATAAGAAATTGGACAAGTGCTCTTGATAAAAATAATCAGTACGAACTCCTATTAATATTTTTACGAACCCTTACTATTCCTATTTTACGACCCCTTACTATTCCCATTTTTACGACCCCCTACTATACCTTTTTTTGCATGAGTCCATACTATTTTACAAACCCTTATTATTTCAATTTTTTTTTAATTTAACAAAAATTGGACGAAAAACTGCTATTGATATAATCAGTACGAACCCTTTACTATCTTTTTAAGTTAAATATAATTAAGTTTCACATGAAATACTGGCATATAAAATGAAAATTGGACGAAAAACTGCTCTTGATAAAATACTAAAGATGAAAATTGGACGAACAAGCGCTCTTGATAAAAATAATCAGTACCAACCCTTAGTATTCATATTTTAACGAACCCTTACTATCCCTATTTTACGACCCCCTACTATTCCCATTTTTACGACCCCCTACAATCCCTTTTTTCTAAAAGCCCATACTATTTGTATTTTACGGCCCCTGACTATTCCTATTTTACGAGCCCTTACTATTTCAATTTTACGGGCCCTTACTATTCTTATTTTTTTTAAATAAATGTAATGAAAATTGGGCGGAAAACAGCTATTGATATAATCAGTACGAACCCTTTACTATTTTTTTTAAGTTAAATATAATTATTTTAAGTTTCACATCAAATACTGGAATATAAAATGAAAATTCGACGAACCTTTGCTATTCCTATTTTACTACCCCTTACTATTCCTATTTTTTTTAAGTTAAAATTAACTATTTTAAATTTCACATCAAATGCTGGAATAAGAAATGAAAATTGAACGGAAAACTGCTCTTGTAAAAAATAATCAGTACGAACCCTTTACTATCTTTTTAAGTTAAATATAATTATGGTTCACATGAAATACTGGCATATAAAATGAAAATTGGACGAAAAACTGCTCTTGATAAAATACTAAAGATGAAAATTGGACGAACAAGCGCTCTTGATAAAAAATAATCAGTACCAACCCTTAGTATTCATATTTTAACGAACCCTTACTATCCCTATTTTACGACCCCCTACTATTCCCATTTTTACGACCCCCTACTATCCCTTTTTTCTAAAAGCCCATACTATTTGTATTTTACGGCCCCTGACTATTCCTATTTTACGAGCCCTTACTATTTCAATTTTACGGGCCCTTACTATTCTTATTTTTTTTAAATAAATGTAATGAAAATTGGGCGAAAAACTGCTATTGATATAATCAGTACGAACCCTTTTACTATTTTTTTTAAGTTAAATATAATTATTTTAATTTTCACATCAAATACTGGAATATAAAATGAAAATTCGACGAACCTTTGCTATTCCTATTTTACTCCTTTACTATTCCTTTTTTTTTAAGTTAAAATTAACTATTTTAAATTTCACATCAAATGCTGGAATAAGAAATGAAAATTGAATGGAAAACAGCTCTTGTAAAAAATAATCAGTACGAACCCCTACTATTCCCCTTTTTTATTTTTTCGCACCTTTATTATTACTGTTTTCTACGACCCCTTAGTATTCCTATTTTTACCACCCCCTTACTATTTCTCTTTTATCAGCCCTTACTATTGCTATTTTACGAGCCCTTACTATTTCTATTTTTACAACCCCTTACTATTTCATCTCTTTATATTATTCTATTTCTATTTTACGACCCTTCACTATTCCTATTTTTTTAAGCTATACTAGTTATGGTATGCAATTTGAAATTAATCCATTATGTAGTTTTTTCAGACCTAGTTGATTCCTACATAATAATTGATTTTTGTGCAACATTTGAGATAGATTGAATAAGTAGTTTTTTAGTAATTTTTTTAAACATTTCACTAGGCAGCCATTTTGTTTTGCCATACTGGATATTTACCAAAATGGTGATTCCCATATGATCCTTAATTTTTGACCAAAACTTGAAGTCAATCGGTAAAGTAGTTTTTTTTTTACAACCCCTTACTATTTCATCTCTTTATATTATTCTATTTCTATTTTACGTTACACCGCGAACAGACAGACATACAGACCGACGGAATTGAGCAAAACCTGTTTCTCAGTATCTACGGACCGTGAAACGTAAAGATCTGAAAAAATCTCGAAGGGTGATTTTTTCACGATTACATACGTCGCCTTTTACGAGGGAAGTTATAAACGTTAAGTATTTTCTATAAGTTTTTTTTTTAATTTTAGGTAATGAAAGTACTAGATATCCTACAAAGAAAATCAGAAATAGAGTCCAGATCGTTGTTTACTGTCCAAGAAATAAAAGAGGCCAGCGAAACAGCGGGAATCCTTAAAGCTAAGTTTTCCAGCGCCTTACAGTCATTAAATATACAGGGTTTCTTGTTAAGTAAGGGAAGAAATACTTACCAATTAAATTCTGCATATTTATAAGATGGTTTGTTGTTTTGTTATAGTATTCGACACTGTGATTTAAGTTAATAAATTCCTATTTTTCTTACTTGATATGTTTTTTATTTTCAAATAATCATTTGAATGGAACTTCACACTGTCAATGCCAACTTAACTCGCCCAATTTGTGTTGTAAAAACTGCTGAATGGCTTCGAGTAGGGTTTTCACCGTGCTGTAAAACAGTATTCCTGTGTGGTTTTGGTACCTAAAGCAGCTCCCTGTGTTATAAGGGATATGTACAGTAACAGAAAATGTGCCGAAAAACGCGAATGTCTAACAAACTGCTTCAATTTATTATATGGACGCCTAATATATAAAGCAATATACTGGGTGGTGCAACCAAGATGGGGTGGACGATTGTGGGCAAGCGGAGAGGAATTTGAAAAAAAAAATTGGGATATGATTGATAGTCAAGAACGCTGTGTTTTAAAATTATACCCATTATACAGGGTGGTCTGAAAAGTTCGTGGTGAACCAAACTTGTGTTTTTTTAAATGGGATACCCGGTATATTATTATTTTAGTTGATTCTCCTATTCGTTGCGATCATTTTGATATAAGGTTAGTTGGGTCTAAAATTTATACCAAGGGAATGGGACGAGGTTAAAGTGGAACCAAATATTCTATAAAATGTATTGTATCTAGGATTACAATAGTCGCTTGTAAGTCGTTCAAAATTATTCATATTATACAGGGTGGTCAAGTTTTGCAAATTTATTTGGATTGAATTTTTTTAAATGGAACACCCCATTATATTAAAGATAACATCGCCAGCTTTTAGAAAATACCCTATATATCTTTCTAACCAACAGTTTTTTAGTAAATTAACCGTGAAACCAAAATTTACTCATTCTAACAAAAACGGTATTATTTACGTTGTTTAAATTGACTACCTATAATATAAGGAGGCCATGATATAATCATAAATGAAAAGAAAGATTGACATTCTCGTCAAAACCGCAAAGTGTCGGAGAATTGGCATCAATTACCATTGTTTTTTGACGATAAGCCGAGAAATTGTTAAGTAACAATGAGTTTGAGTACTCCAGAGTTGATAAACATGACTTTTATGTTGGGCGAGTGTCAAAAAACCCTTTACTAGCAAGCAGGGTTTATGCGGTACGATATCCCGATGCCGAAAAAAAACCAAGACCTGAAGCTTTTGCAAGTTTATTAGAGAGGTTTCAAGAAACAGGCAATGTTGCTTTTAAGAAACGTAAAGTAATTAATAAACCAGTTACCAACGAAGATAATGCTTTGACAGTGTTATTAACAGTGCAAGAAAATCCACACACAAGTACCAAGGAAATTGAGATTTGAACTGATATTGAACGCACTAGTATTAGCACTTTAACCTCAAGTGGAAAAAAGGATTATACTCCGGCTATTTTTTGAAAACAATTGAAGCAGGTATGGAAAAACCAAATATTCTATAAAATGTATTGTATCTAGGACTACAATAATCGCTTGTAAGTCGTTCAAAATTATTCACTGTTATACAGGGTGGTCAAGTTTTGCAAATTTACCTTGGATTGAATTTTTTTAAATGGAACACACCATATATTTTACTGTCATATTAAACATAACATCGCCAGCTTTCAGAAAATACCTTATTTGATATCTTTCCGTACCTGCTTCAATTGTTTTCAAAAAATGGCCGGAGTATAACCCTGTTTTCCACTTTAACCTCGTCCCATTCCTTTGGTATAAATTTTAGACCCAACAAACCTCATATCAAAATGATCGTAACGAATAGGAGAATCAACTAAAATAATAATATACCGGGTGTCCCATTTAAAAAAACACAAGTTTGGTTCACCACGAACTTTTCAGACCACCCTGTATAATGGGTATAATTTTAAAACACAGCGTTCTTGACTATGAATCATATCCCAAAAATGTTTTTTCAAATTCCTCTCCGTTTGCCCACAATCGTCCACCCCATCTTGGTTGCACCACCCTGTATACTTTAAGAGAGTTTTCGCACTGCCCCTTTAAAAATCAAGACATGTAAATGCATTATCCTAAACCTAATTATCAGTTTAGGACAGATATTATAAAATAAAAACCCTTTCTAAAAAATACAACATTTTAATATGCCTAATAAAAAAATATAACATCGACTTTAATCTTACAGCTATAATTTCAGGCAAAAGTAAAACTAAAAATGTTTTCTAACCTATAAACTTACGATGGTTTATTAGCTGCAACTTAAAAACCTACATTCCACGAATTCTTGTGAAAAGGTCATTTTCAGATTACAATTCGCAATCAGCATGAAAATTCAAACTTATTAATGAAATAAGCCTGTTTGATACTTAGGGAACTAATAAAAATAAAGCACACACGTTTTTAGAAATAATAAATCCATATTTTGGTATCAAAAAATGAATAATTGTTTAGTACCTTGGCATCTTGTGCAAGGTTTTGAAATAATTATTAAATATATTCGTCATATCTTTTTTCACGACATTTTAAATAAAGTTGTAAAATATCTCCTTTACAAAACATGCTGTAACTAAAAAAAGTTTTATACTTGGGTTACAAACTCTGTAATTTCAAAATTAACTAACTTTCATAACTGACAAAAACTCACCTTTCCTACTTGCTATTGCAGATTTCAACACGCAATATGTGACGAGAGTTTTCCTCAAAGTAACGTCCCGGTAAGACGGAAGTCGTGGGTTCGAATCCCACTCAAGGGCTGACTTTTTCCACTTTTAATTTCAAAATTTACTAACTTACAAACTCTTGCCTTTTGTAATTTTTCAAGAATTTTTATTATCCTATTACCTTGGCAAGATCTACTATCTTTGCCAACAATTATAAAATTTTGCTGCAAAAGTTTGATATGATTGGTGTGAGGAGGAACTGTCTTCAGTTTAAATTATTTTCGATTGTACAGGGTTAATGATAAGTTTGCCCTATTATCTCTTTTTTCTAAGAGCCGATACTATTTAGATTTACGGACCCTTACTATTCCTATTCTTTTAAAATAAATATAATGAAAATTGGACGGAAACGAACCCTTTACAATTCTTTTTTAATTAAAATTAATTTTAAACTAGGCATAACTAGTTTAAAACAGATTGGTCTTGATCAGTTTTCGTGTATTCTACATTTCCCGTCTATCGAACCGTTGCATATATATCTCGTGTTGGGCTTATACCAGGATACTTTTCGTGATATATTCTTATCGCTAAAAAACAATTCCTTTCATTTACGCATAAATCATATCGATAATTTCGTAATAACGATCAGTTTTTATTCCTAGAGATCGCTGTAATAATATCATTTGTATTTGTGAAATTTTTGGATTAAATCTTTTTTAGTAATAATATTTATTTTTTGAGGTTTTGAAGTTTTTCGACCCATCCTTGCTGGTATGAATAAATTAAAAAAAAATAGATGTTGAAAGAAGAACACTGCAATATTTTGCCGTAATATATTGAGATGTTAACCTCTAATATTTTCGAAAAGTGGCCATAAATACTCCAAATAGACCCCCAAAAATCCTATATTGGTTGAATGGCCAAAATGGGAGGAATCTGAAAATATAATAATATATAGCATTTAAATTAATCGAGAAAATTTGCATCCAGGATTTTTATTTACCCTGTATACCGTTATTAAAGAATTCTAAAGAAAAATACCGCAAAAAGAAGACCACATTTGGAAAATATTTTACCATTCTAAAATGATTTATGCTAACCCATTAAACAAAATACAGGGCGTCAAATGCACCTCTGATATTTTCGAAGTGGCCATAAATCTTAATGACTCCGTATCGACCACCACAAACCCTAGCGAATTTTGAAAACGGTAAATAATTAAGTTGTAACTCTCGGCAATCCCTACAACTTTCGTATATTTGTTTTTTCTAATTCCCACAATAACTGAGTTATTGGATTTGAACACACTGTTGGACCACGCTGTAAATTTCAGGTTTTGTGGCTACAATCTGTACTTAAAAGTTGGATGGATTTTATTACGGATATATTTATAACTTTTTGTATATGCAGTTACTTGGTTTAGTTTCCAATGGTTATTTTTATAGAGTTTACTTGGTTTACAAGGAATATAGCGGGTGACCACGAAATTATTAACAAGGCTGTAACTTTTTTAAGATAAGTACTATTAACATGAAATTTTACAGTGATATATGGCAGGATGGTGAGGAGATAATATCGGATTGGTGGATGGTGGAACGGGTTGTCCCACAGGGGTCTATCTTGGGGCTTCTTCTCTTCACCATATTTACGGCTGATCTGATACAACACAAACATTACTCTAGATATCACATGTATGCTGATGATTTGCAGATTTACCTACCTGCATCAACCTCCTGTCTGTCTGGCGCAGTAGATTTAATTAACAAAGATCTTCTAAGTATATCGCAGTGGGCTGAGAGAAATTCTTTAGTAATAAATCCAGACAAAACACAGGCAATTCTCTATTCACGTAATGACATTGACAAATCTAATCCGAACATTAAATTGGGTCAAAGAACGGTAGAATGGTCCAACGAAGTAAAAAATCTTGGATTAATTATAGACAACAAGCTTACATTTAATAAACATGTTAATATTACTTGTCAAAAATCTTATTTCAGGCTCAAATCATTATATGAATATCGTACTGTTCTTCCTTCTCAAGCTAAAAAAATATTAATTGAGAGCCTGGTTCTTTCAATTCCCAATTACCTTGATGTTGTTTATGGCCCTTTTCTTACTAACTTCAATAAATATCGAATACAGAAATTGCAGAATTCCTGTGTTAGGTTTGTGCGAAATCTTACCATGAGGGATCACATTAGTCATCATGTCAATGAAGTATTTAAGTGTAATATGGCACAGAGGCGATACATTCATCTGAGTGGTATCATTTATAAGGCAATTAAGATCAAAGAACCTCAATATCTAACTGAGCTTATAATTGTTAGAGGAGATATTCATCAGGTGGATGTTCGTTTCAGGGATGCAATTTCTATTCCAAAACATATAACACAAATTTTTAAGAACTGCTTCCTGTATTTGGCTGCTTTAATTTATAACTCTCTTCCGCGTAATTTTAAAGTGTTAAGTGTACCTTCGTTTAAATTTAATGTTAGGAAACATGTTTGTACTGGTCACCTTTCGTTGTAAATTGTGTTTTCGCATTACTACAAATTCTTAATGTTACCTTCTTAGTTTTGGAGAGTGGTTATTAAAATACGATTTTTTTCGGTACTTTCCACCTTTGTGTAGATACTATTTTGTGTTATACAATAAAGATTATTTTTATTTTTTTTTACTTTTCGCTGTATAAACAATCAACTGCCGTTTCCGGTTTAACCGGAAATGCTATCAACTTTAATATTTTAAATGGAACACCCTGTATGTTGATTTATTTTTGAATTCTACACTAAATTCTAAACATAAAACATGTATCACACCCTATATCAATTCCTGATAGTTTTCGAGAAAATGGCAAGTGAAATTTTAAAAATTTCAATGAATAATTCCGTTTTTTGGAGAAACAAATGAAGATAGTTCCAATTTAATACTGTAAATAGTGTTTGTTATGCAACTCGTTGCATCTAATGTGGCAATTAAGATACTTCCGGTTTACCCTGAAAAGTAGTGAAAAATCGCTTTCAAACGATATTTTCTCGTTTTATTTTAATGGGACGACCTATAAACCTACTCAACATCTAAATCTTCAAACAATTTTAAATACTTTTGTGTATCATACCCTATACCTAATCAAGTACTTTTCGAGATATTTCTAATTTAACTGTGCAATTACCTTTTCAACGCTTAGGCTGATAAATGACAAATATTAAATGGCCATCGTTCTTATAATATGCAGATGGTTCGCTTTGAGAGTTAAACGGTAATTATAAGTACTACGTTTTTCGAGATTTTCTTCTAAACAAACAAAACAAACAAAAGTATGCTTTATTGCCGCAGAAAAATTTTACAATTTTATGGACAAAGCAAAATATACCTAAAAATAAGACATATCAAAACATTAATCGAAAATAATTTCGACAGGTCAGTGCTTTTTTTTTTAAAATGTAAATTATCAATTTACCAAATCGTAAAACACACGTTAGAATATAGCGTAACATTGCAAACAGTAAATGAATCACGATAACCTTATAAAAGTAAACAAACACACATGTACGAGGTGAATAATTTCGATGACATTGAAATCAAAATTGCAACTATGCGACCTTAAACTCTATGTTATTATAGTAATACAAATAATTGTGATGTTAAACAGAAGGTATATTGAACTAGTGTAGAATGTAGTATACAAAAAGAATTAAATTGTTTTTAATCCAATACCTAACAAAAATAATTAAGTTTTAAGTGAATGTTCGACAGTTCTTTTCCCTATATAATGATTTACAAAATTCTATGCTACGAGTTAGGACATGACTCACAAAAGATTTAAGTAAACAAGCGAGTTTAGTGACAATTTAAAGAGACTTACTCACTGAAAAAAAAATCATTAACGCTGTAAAATGGTCTCTCAATGAGGTATGCTTTGGTGTTTTTTCGAAATTGTGCAAGCATAGGGATAGATTTTAAATGTACTGGCAGATTGTTGTAAAGTTTTATGGCGTTGTAAATAATTGATTTTTTTATTAATTCTGTGGAAGGAATGGGAAGATAAATATCATGCCTAGAGTTAAGTTAGTTGTAATTATTAAAAATGTATTTTACTCGCGAAGAACAAATTGATATAATGATATACGGAGAAACTAGAAAAAATCGCAAGGAAGCCGGAGCATTATACCTACAGCGATTTCCGAATCGCTTGTATCCAGTCACACTTTCCTTCGTTGGAAAAGTGTTTAAAATCGAAAGGGAACCCGCCAGGCGAGAATTTCATAGTTAGTGAAGAGGCTGAAATTAATATAGGAGGCATGTTTTTTAAGTAAGTACCGTTTTGCGATTCCGCCGCCGCAGCGCTACGGTCGGCGTTCCGCGCATGCGCGCGGGTTACCTACCTCTCTTATCTACGCACAGACACCATTACAGTCTGATTCTTCATTGTATACGTTGTTTATTGAGTGTTTAAGATGCCTCCGACAATCGTGAGTCCCGCCGATTGTGAAGTACGTGCTGTTATACGATTTCTTAGTGCTAAAGGCGTAAAACCGATCGATATTCATCGTGAGATCTGTGAAGTTTACGGACAAAACATTATGAGTGATGTTAAGGCGAATTCATATTAAAGGTAAATTTATTATTCATTTCCCTCTTAACTGAAATGTGCAACTTATTGTTCAGTAGGGAATTATAACCGGCAACACAGCACCCAGCTGTTTCATGAACTTGAACTCTCGAACTGTCAGAAACAAAATTCAGTATTGCACGACTGCGCGACCGGTGTGTACGATCAAGCTGAGCGTCCTCATTTTTCATCGTCGATTACGCTACCAATCTACAACTTTTCCCATTACATTGCCCCTAAGCCTTTCAGTTTATGTTTGATATTGAGAAACAGGTATTAATGATTTTATCTATTAAATCATTTTAATGATAATTGCTTTTCTTGTTATACAGTCCTAAAACCAGAACCAGCTTCAACAATTAGCGTACGCAACGCCCGCAGTTTTAACAAAAGCTGAACCGGGAAAGCGGGATGTGTATATAAACAACAGTTTATCTTACAAGTGATGGAATGGTAAGGAAATGGGTGAGAGCATTTAAAGATGGCCGCACAAATGTGCATGATGAAGAACGGAGTGGGCGTCCTTCGATCGTTAATGAAGATTTGGTGCAGAAAGTGGACGAAAAGGTGAAAGAGAACAGACGCTTTACAATTTCATTATTGTGCGACTACTTTCCTCAATGTTCTCGTAGTGTTTTGTATCGCATTGTGACCGAGAACTTGAATTACCGGAAATTGTGTTCACGTTGGGTTCCGAAAATGTTGACGGATTTGCACAAAACCCAACGTTTAGGCAGTGCATTGACTTTCCTTGAGCGGTACCACAATGAAGGTGAAGATTTTTTAAACAAAATTGTTACTGGTGACGAAACATGGGTGGCCTATGTCACACCAGAATCGAAACAACAGTCCATGGAATGGCGACATTCATCATCACCCAAAAAAGTCAAGTTTAAGCAAACAATTTCTGCCCGGAAAATCATGTGCACAGTTTTTTGGGACAGAAAAGGAGTATTGCTAGTGGAGTTTCTGCCTCGTAATGAGACAATCAATGCAGCGTCTTATTGTGAGACATTGAACAATCTGCGCCGTGCAATCCAAAACAAAAGACGTGGCAAGTTGAGTAAGGGTATTGTTTTGCTGCATGACAATGCCCGTCCACATGTGGCTAATCGGACCAAAGATCTCATCAAATCTTTTAAATGGGAAACTCTAGATCATCCTCCATACAGTCCTGATCTGGCGCCCAGTGACTACCATTTGTTCTTGCACTTGAAGAAACACCTGGGCGGTAAGCGTCTTCAAGACGATAACGAAGTCAAAACAGTTGTGACACCAGTCACAGATTAACCAGTCAGGCGGCAGAATTTTATGAGGAGGGTATTCAAAAACTGGTGCCACGTTATGACAAGTGCCTCAATATTCACGGAAATTATGTAGAAAAGTAGATTAAGCTACAGGCTTTCATGTAAAAATAAAATTATTGCGATATCTTTGCACGTTTTTTTTAAATTCCAAAACGGTACTTACTTAAAAAACATGCCTCGTATCTTGTATAGCAACCGATCCTACTATATCAATACGACAAATTGGAATACAGTGAAATTGGAATTGACCGCGAAAGTGCACGAAAAATTTTACGTAAGCATAGCTTTAAATCATTCAAATACCAAATCCATCACCACTTATGGGAAATGGATTATCAGAGAAGACTGGAATTTTGCAACTGGTATTTTGATATGCAACAAAGACAGCCCAATTTCCGGACAGTAATTCTGTTTTCAGATGAATCTCGATTTACCAATATGGAAATGTTTAACCGCATAACACTAGGTACTGGGCTAAAGAAAATCCGCACTTGGTAAGGGAAGGGGCATTCCAAGAAAGATTTGGTGTTAACGTCTGGTTTGAAGTACTAGGAACTCGAAAAATATTGTATTAGGTATTCCTCAAAAATACAATAGAGGATTTTATGGACAATTTACCCATTGTTTCCAGAGCAGTGACAAACTACCTGAGAGAAAAATTCGGCGACAATTGGATAGGTACAAATGGGCCAGTCAGATGGCCGGCGAGATCGCCTAACCTCACCTCGTTAGATTTTTCATATTGGGGCTACATTAAACAAAAGGTCTTCAAAACACCGTTAGAAAATCGTGCGGACCTTATTAATCGAATTACAAGGGCGATAAAAGAAACAACTCCAAGGCAGATGGAAAACATTTTACGAGAGTTTTATAACAGAATTCGTATGTGCCATGAAGCTAATCGACAACCTTTTGAAGATCTATGGATGTCCTTTTTTTTGGTTTTTATTACGAATGTAGCTTTAGTTCTATTTCGTGTTTTTCCTTGAGTTAAGAGGATTTTTTTATGTTTGAATATTGTTTAAATTAGTGTTTTGTGGCGTAATGACAGTTGAAGCTACTCAGTAGTGTCCTTAATAAATACCTATTTAAGTCGACTGGCAGTATTTCTTATAGTAAATAATAAACAATGATTAGTTATACAGAGTGTGAAAATATCAAAAAACAGTCATTTTAAAATAACTTTTGCTAGGTAAGTTTATTTATATTTATAAGGTTAACTAATTTTTCGTTTTTACTCAATATACATTGCTGCCAAGTATAAAATATGCTTAGCCTTACAGATAACATATCATAGGCATTTTATTCCTTTTTTATATGTTAAGAACCCAATTTAGTATCATGTGAAATTCAAAAACCCAGTCCTTCCTTAGTATCTATTTCAACATTTGCAAAAACAGTTTTTGTTATTTGTCATTTATCTGCCTAAGCGTTAAAAAGGTAATTGCTCAGTGCAATTAGAAATATCTCGAAAAGTACTTGATATAGGTATAGGGTATTATACATAAAAGTATTTAAAATTGTTTGAAAGTTTAGATGTTGAGTACAGTCTGGCAACTGAATGAACCTGGATAGAAAGAATGCGGGCAAAAAACTTCCTCCCGTTTTTCCATATAAGTAGTCCGTTCAAAATATATATTTTTACTGCATCACGAATTCAAATAAAAATAGTAAAAATATATTGATCGGTATCGATAGTATATCAGCGAAGATTTCCCAAACTCCGGCCCGTTCAATAAGCAGTCATTGTCAGAGAGAGATAGCCGTGGTCGGCGCGGATGGCGTGGAACAGACGAAGATAAAAGATCGTTATTCGAGGCTTGGTTTGAATTATGAACGGGCCGGGGTCTGATGTCCGATTTTCTGATCAGTGGTGTCTTCGAAATAAGAAAAATTAATTACTAATTAATATTTATAATACCGACTTAAGTTTTATTTGTGTATTGCCTGTTTTTTTTTTATTTTCTTGTGTGTATAATTAGTAATAATTATGACCATTTGGAGAACTTGGGAAAATACTTGCAATAATGTGGAACTTGTGGTTGAAGACTTTTTTCAAAAAGATATGGAAGAGCACACACAAAAGGTGATAAAAAAAATTAAATATTTACGCCCATTTCCAGAAATTGTTTGAAATATTTTATAGGGGGAGAAGTTCTTTCGCCGTTTCAATTGATGTTAAATAAAAAAAACTTCTTGTTGAACTCTGTTTTATTAATAAGGATTAATTAGTTGTTTTGTTAATTTTACTTGTTAGTTAATTATTTCCGATTGTTTAGTTATTTTATATTGAATATCGACTCGCTTCTTGGTGCATTTATTTAGTTTTAATTAATGAATAGAGTGAGTATATACATGCAAATTTCATACTTATTTAAATCTTAATACGTATCTTTATTTGGTGACATATTTCTAGGTTTTATTTCTTGAAGCTTATATATTTCTTACAATAATTAAATTTCTTTTTGAATTATGGAAAGAAATATCTTTTTAAAGAGAAAACCTCTTGCTGGCCAGTCCAGAGAAATTATCGCCAATGTTTATAGAGTTTGCGATGAGGAAGCGAGAAGTAATAATTTTAAATTACCTTTAAAAAGGAAAATCGATCGCGTCGCTCTATATACTGGGGTTTCTCGAGACACCGTGAGCAAAATTCACAAAGAAGATGAGGAGAGGGAAAGGGAACGTCCAGGTGAGATGCACTCATCACCACCCAACAAGAAAACCCGTTTGTCTCTCAAAAAGGATTTTGATGATTTTCATTAGGCAAACAACAAACAAGTTTTATTTAAAACTAAAAACTGCGCCTACACTCAGAAAGCTTCTCTTTAAATTGCAAGAAACAAAGGATTTCCCTTATAGTCGCGAACCATTAAGGATGTTGTTGAAGGCCAATGGCTTTTTTTTTTCGTTAAGTGACAAAATAAACGAAAGATTCTGTTGGAGAGACCCGAAGTTTTACATTGGCGCTATAAATATACAAGGGCAATTCGAAATTATAGAGAGAAGGGTCGTAACATAGTTTACATTGATGAGACATGGATCGATAATGATTTAACTTTTGGGAAATGTTGGCAAAGCAATGACGCATTTGGAATAGTAAGCAATATTAGGGCAAGTGGTGAGTGTTTGGAATTAATTATATTTAGTTTAATTATGATGTGATAATGATCATAATAGTTTATTGCTTGTGTTTATGTACTGGGTGTTCAATTAAAAATGGCTCTCGTCGATATCATGAAAAGTATTTTCCGTTTCTGTTATACCCCTAGCGGCAATTCTTTGAATTTGAAAACACAAGTGGCCGCTTTCACCAAGAAAGTACAAAAAAATTACCGCTACAGAACGTAACATCCAAGGCAATAAGTTCCTTTCTGTGATATCGCCGATGGCCATTATTGTTGGAACACCCTGTACAAAGTGGTAAAAGTTTTCTAACAAAATTTATATATATTTTCAATCAAATTTTTAATTTCCGTTGTCAAAAAATATATATACGTGAGAACTCGAAAATATAACAAAAATAATTTATTTGAAATGGAATACCATGTATACTTTTCAATTTCAAAGACATCGCTTTCTCTTTCCTCTAAATATACCCGGTGATATATTTATCTTTGAAAATGACTGAGTGAATCGACAAAAACCTAGTCATAAATATCAATGTGCTAGAAAGAGATTTGATTTTTACACCAATCAATAGAGCAAAAAAAATAGTCGTTTTTTGCCAAAAATACTAACCAGAATCCGAGTGCGCCATCACACACAAGATAGTCCATAGTAATATTCTTTTATGTTTTCCACTCGCGACTAGGTATCAACTTAGGTTATAAACCATTTAATGCAAAAAAATCCTATTTTTTTCGTTTTTGGCTTTTAAAATCGAAACTAATAAAGTAATCTTGATGGTATAACGACATGAATAGTAGATAATGAACTTACAAATAATATAATGTCATAGCCGACTTGATCGGATCATTAGAACAGGAAAAAAAATGCATGTCCTTATTTTTTGAAGATGTGGTGAAAGCCTTTGATGAAATAATAGTCATTGTTAAGTACTTTATGCACACCAAAACCAGGCTTTGTGGAACTAATACTTTTTGAACAATTGCGCCTTGAACCAAAATGTTATGGGCTCATTCCTGTGTAACACTCGAATTTTGTGCCGAATTTTAGATACATTAGTTAATTACATTTTTAGCAATATACTTTTTAGCATTTCACTAGGCCACCATTTTGTTCCGCCGTATTGGAATTTTACCAAAATATTATCAGGTTACTGTCATGCAATCCTTAATTTTTGACAAAAATTTAAACTAAATATGGCAAGTATATTAACAAAGAGACAGACAGACAGATCAAAAGAAACTCTATTTTTTTTTGGGACCTAGGGACGCTAGAATAGGAAGATACGTAAAATATTGATTTTTTTCCATGTTTATAAATGTTGTAGTTGACCGCCATTTTGTTTTGCCCTCTTGAAATCGTACCAAAATTTTACAAGTTCATCTCTATACAATAATTATTTCTAAAGCAAATTTTGAAATCAATCTATAAAATGGTCTTTTCGGGCCGAATTGTGAAATTATTTATTAAGCCGCCATTTTGTTTCGCCATCTTAAATTCAAACCAAAATTTACTAGCTAATTTCCACATAATCTTAGTATTTCTTAGTAATAATATTTCACTAGACCGCCATTTTGTTTCGCCTTAATGGATTTTCACCAAAATGTTACCATTTTATCCTCTTATGATATATGGTTTTTGACCAAATTTTAAAGATAGTGGATAAATAGTTTTTGAGTTATGCCGCATACAGATAGACAGACCGACAGACAGAGCGATGGAAATGGGAGAACATGTTTTCCGAGGTCTAGAGCCCCAAAAATGTAAGAATCTGCAAAAATCTCGGTGGGTGATTTTTTTCATGATTACAATCTTCCCTTTTACGAGGGAAGTCCAAAAGTTATATTTATTGATATTATCATTATTATTATTATTATTATTGTCATCAATATTAATGAATAATAATCTGATTAAAATAACTTCACACGCCTATGACACGGGAAGATTTTTGACGAGATTCTCCCCTGCCCCTTCAGGCGCTGATAAGGTTCATTCGCTTGTCACACTGTAGGTTTATAGGTCGTCCCATTATAATTGAGTTGCATAACAAACACTATTTACAGTATTAAATTGGAACTATCTTCATTTGTTTTTCCAAAAAACGGAATTATTCATTGAAATTTTTGAAGTTTCATTCGCCATTTTCTCGAAAACTATCAGGAATTGACATAGGGTATGAAACATGTTTTATGTTTAGAATATAGCGTAGAATTCAAAAATAAATCAATATACAGGGTGTTCCATTTAAAATATTAAAGTTGATAGCATTTCCGGTTAAACCGGAAACGACAGTCGATTGTTTATACAGCGAAAATCTTCCTCATAGGTAACTATATATCACTGTAAAATTTCATGTTAATAGTACTTAAAAAAGTCACAGCCTTGTTAGTAATTTCGTGGTCACACGGTATGTTCTTTTAACAATTTTACAAAAACAAAGTTTATTAACTTTAAGAAACAGAAGCTGTAAGATTTGTGTTTATTTCAGTGACAACGTCTAGAAATTGTTGGCTGAACAATGTTGTATTTGGACGATCCCACTAATTTTTAACCTCCTTTTTACTTTTAATTAAACCCATGTACGTTAATCGAATATAGGTTTTGAATTTGAATTTTTTATCGACTGTAATTGCGCTTCAGCCGAAAATGGGCCTATCTTTACAAGAATTTGTGGAATGTAGACTTATTATTAAAACTTAAAACTAATATAGAGATCTTGTTTTGCTTTCCTATTCCATTATCACCTGTCTGTAACAATCCGCTGCTATCTAAAACTTTTCTAAAACAGCTGTGTTAAATATATGCATAGATACATTAAAACAAGTAAAAAGAGGAAAAAATATAAAGAAAAATATATAAAGCTAAGTAGGTTTGATTTTGTTCTTAACCTAAGACCTATAGGAAATATACAACATTGCGGAAGGCGATGCTTAGGGTGTTACAAACTTTACTTTTTATTCAAAAATCAACAAACTGGAAGAAGTCCTTGAATAATGTATTTTTAAAACCGTAAAAAGAGGTGTATAGGGACTTCCAGGTGAATCGGGACAAACTTTTTTTTTTATACAATATATTTTTTAGTTTATTTATAAAAGTCATTCGAAACGCAACAACTTGTCAAGTTGACTCCTAAATATGTGTTTTAACTGTGACGCTACTGAATTCCCTGTCAAAAATTAAATTTGACATCGGCTGAATTACGTCAGTTGGAAATCAGCTGTTTTCAAAGACCCGAGAGTGTTGGTGGTAACTGATAGAAAAAGTAAGTAATATAATACCATATGGGAAATAATTAGACCTAAGACTGTGCCTGTGTCGAAATAAAATGTAATTCTTACTTAAATTTCTAACATAAATTTTTATTTATTTTTTTTAATGAATCGGGCACTTTTTAGGTTAGGTCGGGGTGATTAGGGACACCGGCAAAACAGACATGCCTCGCTTTTATACTCCTAAAGGAAAGAAATTGTATCACCATTATGAGTCAGAAAGAATTCAAGCTGCCCTACAAGACATTATAGCACGAAAAACGACTTATCGTAACGCAGAAAAGTTTCATGGTATCCCTAGGTCAGTTTTATGTCGACACAAGAAAGGAAATGTAAAGAAACAAGGTGGTCAGACGGTTTTAAACAATGAAGAAGATTATATTTCAGGTCCAGTCCTCAATATTACATAATTGTGTAGTACATGTTACTTCCACTTCTAGCACAAGGTTCAAAGTAACCTAAAAATAAAAGAAATCCGGCCCTGCTCTCTCCTATCGGTCTCTCCCGCGCCAGTCGCAACACTCGCAACGTTGTTTCATTGTGTTTCTTGTGCTTCGTGCGGAAGGTTCACGTTATTTTCTCCGGCGCACTCGCATTTTTATTACGAAATTCGTTATACACGATAATCGGTAAGTACTTAAATGATTTTTATACCTTTATTCTGAAGCTTTTGTTGAGCACTGTTCCCATAAGGACAGCTTGCCTTAGTATTAGGTACTTCACATTTGCAGCGTTATTTTTAGCAATATGGGAAAATCTAGGAAACATAAACGTAAGAGGAGTCCCTCGTCTAGTGAATCCGATTCTAGCCGTAGGAATCGTGCAGATTCCAAAACCTTATTAAAAAGGCTGGAGAGGATAGAGTCCGAATTACGCCGCCAAGCTCTCTCAAGGTCTCGTTCTCGTAGCAGCCCGACACACCGTCGCCATGAGAGCAGACGGCGTTCTTTATCTTCCAGGCGTGCAGCCTCGGAAGATAGCGGCAACAGCGGCCATAAACATCCGCGTCTCTCCGATACCGGCGACCGTAGAAGCGGCACGAGAGGGGAGGACTCAGCTGCTCAGTCGGCGTCGTTGCCACGTGCAGTGGTTGACGATGTCGATAGAATCGACGTTTCGCCAAGAAACTGTTTGAGTGTGCGTAACGCGCATTCTGATTCTGATACAGGGGACGAACGGGATACAGTTGACGAACATACGACTCATGACAGTCCGGACAGAGACGAACTCGTTGTCCACAATGACGTCATACTTCCATCACTACCTGATGAAGTGTTAAAAATCTTAGGGGACAACCCTGATAAAAATGAAAACAGCAACTTTATGCTACACGAGCAACTGTCTTCAAGATGGAAGACTATTTTAACCAATGGTCTAAAAAAGGTGGATTCTCAGAGTCTTCTCAGTACCTATGAAATTCCGGCAAATTTAATGTACTTGAGCCCCCCAAAACTAAACCCGGAAGTAAGGGCAGCATTGCCAAAGCAGATTATCTCCGCTGATGGCTCCTACGTAGAGATTCAAAATCACCTGGGTAAAGGCCTTTCGGCATTAGGAAAGGGCCTTTCGATAATCGAAAAAATCCCCGAAGGAATCAAAAACGACCTTCTAACAAACTTATCCGACTCAGGTCGAATAATTTCCAATGTATTCCATCGTGTGTCTGTTGTACGAAAAAACCAGGTGGTTCCTAGTCTAAAGAATATGAAGGAACTCGCAGATAATACTACACCTTCTGAATTTTTATTTGGAAGTGACTTCAACGAAAAATTAAACTCAGTTAAAGCAATGGAAAGTCTTAGTAAAGAGTTAAAATTACCGAATACATCAAAACAGGCCTCATTTATTAGAAGGTCAAACAAAGGGGGGGGCAGTCAACGAAGAACCTCTTCTAACGTAAACTCGTCCATGCAAGGTCGAATTTTAAACTCTCAATACCCGGGCCGTCGATCGGGGGAGACGGGCCCATCAGAGAAGGGTCAGTCCTCCAAAATGTATCGCCGCCAGGAGAGCTACAGAGTCAGTGGGGCAAACACAGGGACAAAACAAAAAAATATTAAACATGGTAAGCAAACAAGGTTACGCAGGCCGCCTACAATACTTTTTTGAACAATGGTTAACCATAACGGATAACAAAACTGTTTTAAGTTGGCTGCAGGGATATAAACTGCCATTTGTCAGTACCCCTCCTTTCAAACCCTTTCAGCCTCATTCACATAAATATATAAACCCGATCGAATATAAACAAATTCAAATTGAAATAAATTCATTATTGGGTATAGGTGCAATAGAGCTGTGCAAGCCCCGCCCTGATCAATTTGTCTCAAATATATTCCTAGCCGATAAGCCAAATGGTAAAAAAAAACGTTTCATTATAAATTTAAAACAACTAAATAAACATGTTCTTGCGCCCCATTTCAAAATGGAAGATGCTAGGACGGCAGGAAAATTAATCCAACGTGGCAACTATGCAGCCACAAAAGACCTCAAAGACGCCTATTTTTTGCTGCCCATACATAAAAATCATCGTAAATTTTTAAGATTCTATTTTAATAATAAACTTTATGAATTCACTTGCCTGCCTTTTGGACTAGCCTCGGCTCCATACACGTTCACTAAACTTATGAAACCCGTAAACCAAAGTTTACGCGCGAGCGGCATTTCATGCGTAAATTATTTGGATGATTTCCTTATTTTGGGAACATCTAAACAAGAATGCTCTCGAAACGTATATTTGGTGACGTCTCTGTTAAACTCTTTAGGCTTTATCATAAATATGCAAAAGAGTTCTATGACACCGAGTACTAAGTGCAAATTTCTGGGTTTCATTTTTGATTCTATACATATGTGTATAGAATTACCACTCGAAAAGCGCCAAAAAATTTTAAAATGGACCAAATATTTTATTAATCACAAAAGTTGTAAAATAATAAAGTTTGCTCAGTATCTCGGCTTATTAACATCTGCCTGTCCCGCCATTAAATATGGTTGGTTATACACCAAAAACTTAGAACGAGCTAAGTTTTTGGCTCTGACTTTTAATGCAGGCAATTATAATGCATCTATGCCTATCTCTAATTCAACCATACGAGATCTAGAATGGTGGTTATGTCATATCCTTACATCTAAAAACGACCTCGAAAGAGATGAATATCATTTAGAAATTCATACTGATGCTAGTTTATCGGGTTGGGGCGCCTTCTGCCAGGGGGAAAGTGTTCACGGATGGTGGACAACCAAGGAAAAAATACATCATATACATTTTTTGGAGCTCCAAGCTATACTTCTCGGTCCGAGATGCTTTGTCAGCAATATCACTAACTGTAAAATTTTAATAAGGACAGATAATACTACAGCCCTGGCCTACATAAATAAAATGGGTAGCGTCCAACATCAGCCCTGCCCCTTCAGGCGCTGATAAGGTTCAACTAAATTCTCTATCCAGAGACATATGGCAGTGGTGCGAGGCCAAAAACATTTGGATTTTCGCTTCTTATATTCCGTCCCATGAAAACTGGCAGGCAGATCAAGCGTCTCGTACTTTACATACCGAGACAGAATGGTCCCTAAAAAAAGATATTTTTAATCTTATTACCAATCGCTTTGGGGAACCAGATATCGATATATTTGCCTCATTATCCAATTATAAATGCGATCGATATATTTCATGGTTAAAAGATCCAGGGTCGGAATCAGTGGATGCTTTCACATCTAATTGGGAAAACTTAAATTTTTATGCGTTCCCGCCCTTCTCGTTAATCTTAAGGGTATTACGAAAAATTTTATCTGACAAGGCAGAAGGTATCCTTGTGGTTCCCTATTGGCAATCACAGTCTTGGTTTCCACTATTCAAAAACATGATAGTAGGCGAACCTTTGTATTTTGGCCCTAACAATAATCTCAACTATAAGCTATGGTGGGAGTACTGTCAGGTAAAAAACATTTCACCCTTTCATTGTGATACACAGAATGTCATATCATTTTTTCAATTTATTTTGGACTCTACAAAAAATATTTTTGGATCCTTCAATTCACACCGCGCTGCTTTGTCCTTGATTTCTTCAGAAGACCTGAGAAAAAACTTACATATCAAACGTTTCTTAAAAGGAGTTTTTAGGATTAGACCACCTAAACCAAAATATGATACCACCTGGAATCCCCAGGTAGTACTCAGAGTATTAGAAAAATATTCCGATTCTAATTTAAAGGCCCTTTCTTGCAAGCTAGTAACTCTCTTGGCGCTAGCCACAGGACAAAGACTTCAGACAATTTCTCTCATTAAGTGTCCTAATATAACATTTTCTGATTCCGTTGTCACTATTTTAATCCCCGATTTAACAAAAACTTCAAGACCTAATTTTTGTCAACCTAGTTTGACGCTACCCTATTTTCTACAAAATCCGAAATTATGCGTAGCATCTTGCCTAGAAAAATACCTAAACCTCACTAAAAGCCTGAGGAAACCAAACTGCGACTCTCTCTTTATTACCTATAATAAACCACATGGGATAGCATCGAAACAGACCCTAAGCAGATGGGTAAAGAACACGCTGACAGAGGCGGGAGTGGATACCTCCACTTTTAAGGCGCACTCAACAAGGCATGCGTCGACATCGTCGGCTTATAGAAAAGGCATCTCTTTAGATGTCATTAGGAAGACAGCAGGTTGGAGTGAAGAATCTAGCACCTTCGCCAGATTTTATAATAGACCCCTAACCAAGCCAAATACCTTTTTGGAGACGGTCTTAAATATAGATATATAACTTAGTTCTAGTTTTGTTAAGTATTATTACTTATTAGTCATTCGAGTTTATATTCTTCTGTTTGCTTTCCTTAACATGATAATTTATGCCTTTAGCTTATAAGACATTTAAAGTTCAAACCTAGGGATACCTATTCTTTCAGTGTTTAAAATCTGTATTAGTTTTAATTACTGTTTTACCTAACTGATCACATATATATGTGTGTATATATATAATATCATTATACACATTTTTTCCATTTTAGCAGTGTTTTCATCTACTTATTTTCATTTAGGAAGATTTTTGGCAACGATACTTTAAACATCTACACAATTATGTAATATTGAGGACTGGACCTGAAATATAATTTATCGATCAAAAGAACTCACCTAGGTCCAGTCCGAAAATATTACTACCCCCCCTCCTCCTTTATTTTCTAAATTTCCCGGTGGTTGCCAAAAAAGGAATACTTTAAACTAATGAAACAACGTTGCGACTGGCGCGGGAGAGACCGATAGGAGAGAGCAGGGCCGGATTTCTTTTATTTTTAGGTTACTTTGAACCTTGTGCTAGAAGTGGAAGTAACATGTACTACACAATTATGTAATATTTTCGGACTGGACCTTCATATAATTACGATCGAACTTCAGGTGAGTTCTTTTGATCGATAAATGATTTACTGATTAGAAACATAAACACATGTTCTGATTGGGGTTATCCAATCGATAGTTATGACCTAAGATTGATCGTCAAAAATTATTTAGACAAATTGGTTAGAAAAGTTGTTCGTTTTAAGGATAATCTTCCAGGGCCCGAATTTGTAACGAGTTTTTTAAAACGACATCGATCACAACTTTCGAAAAGAATGTGCGAAAACATTAAAAGATCTAGGGCTCAAGTTTCACGTGACATATTAAATGAATATTTCACCAATCTCTCGATTGCTTTACAGCAGGGGTGCTCAAACGGTCGATCACGAGTGCTTTTTGAGTAGATCTCTAGAAGAAAATTTTTTTTAATAAGTAGGTACTTAACTAAACTACAAAAATTTATTACGTAATAAATATAATAATAACTCTGCTAGCGGCAAAAGGCGGCTTTATCAAAAGAACGCGCGGTACTTGTCAAGAAAAGCTGCGTTTTTTATTCTTTCCGCTATTCTAAAAATTTCGGGCGGCGCGTTTGACGGGAACATTTCAGACTTTCGTTCACGCCGATATAAATGTTGCGCCTGCATGAATAGGAGTCATTCTGAATTGCAACTTGAAGGCAATACTACGTCGATACACAGTTTATTATTAAATAGTAGAAAATGAGTGCAGCGAAGAAATCTAAAACGTATCATTTTAATAACGATTGGGAAGAAGAATTTTTGTTTTGTATGGTGAAGGATAAGTGCATTTGTCTTATTTGTCGTGCGTCAGTTGCAATACCTAGGCGTGGAAACTTAGAGAGGCTTCATAAAACGGTTCATAAAAACTATGAAAAGGAATTTCCGCCACAGAGTGAATTAAGAAAACGAAAAGTACGTGATTTGATATCTTGTTTGAAAAAAGAACAAACCATGTTCACAAGACCAGCCAAACAATCAAAAGCTGCTACGATCGCGTCATTTAAAATATCTCATATATTAGCGAAACACTATTCGAAGATGGATCGGTTGTGAAGGAAGCATTTATTGAAGCGGGTGAGACTTTATTTGGAGATTTTAAAAATAAAACAGAAATCATGCCTGCTATTAGAGAACTTCAGTTATCTCGTCCGACTGTCACAAGGCGTATTGAAGTCATGAGTCAGGACATGGCAGATAAACTAAAAAATGATATCATGGAATGTACATACTTTTCTTTACAGTTCGACGAATCCACCGATATGACAGACACTGCCCAGCTGTGTATTTTTATTCGGGTGATATTCAATGACATGTTGGCTAAGGAAGAATTTTTGACAATCATTCCTCTGAAGGGGAAGACCCGTGGCGAAGATATATACGTTTTCTTCAATTTTGTAAAAAACTACAAGCTACCAATATATAAATTAGTGTGCATTACAACCGATGGAGCACCAGCAATGACTGGAAACAAAAACGGTTTTGTGGCATTGTGTCGAGCTAATGAAGATTTCCTTTCATTTTTTTCAATCCATTGCATTATACATCAACAAGTTTTGTGTTCAAAAGTTTTAAACATGGAGGAAATTATGGGCATTGCAACAAAAATTGTGAATTCCATCCATGCACGTAGCTTGCAACGGCGGCTCTTTCAGTTGCAGTTGGAAGATAGGGAGTCAGCTGAACACACTGATTTAGTTCTTCACACGGACGTCAGGTGGTTGAGTCGCGGAAAATTCCTAGAAAGGTTTCGAGAATTATTGCCCGAAATAACAGCTTTTCTAGACGAAAGAGGTGATGACACTCAGACTGATTTGGCATTTTTGACTGACATCACAATGCACTTAAACACCATTAACTTGGAGCTTCAAGGTAAAGGAAAAACTGTTATTGAGATGATTAGCGCAATAAACGCATTCAAAATTAAAAAACTTATGATAGATCAACTGAAAAGAAAGGATCTGAAACTTTTTCCGTCTTTGAAAGCAAGGATTCCTCAGTTGAATTATAATATGATGCTGAATTATCAAATATTTTGGGACAAATCGAAATGCGTTTTTATGATTGTAGTAAATTGGCAAATGTGGCACCATTTATGAGTTATCCTTTTTCATGCAAAAACATTGAGGTAATTCCTACTGAAATAGCAAGTCAGTTTAATATGAACTCATGTTCTGTTGAAAATGAGTTGGTGCAGATTATATCAGATATACATCTCAAAGCTACAGCATCTGATACAAATTTCTGGTGTTTTATATCTGAAGATAAATATCCGAATCTAAGGCAAATCGTAACAACCAATAAACTCGCAATTTTGAATAACTATGAGTTTTTGTCATCATGATATTGTAGAAAAGTTTAACACCATATGTAACTCTTTTGTTTTGTAACAACCAATAAACTCGCAATTTTGAATAACTATGAGTTTTTTCATTGATATTGTAGAGAAGAACCTAACTAAACCTAACCCAAACCTTGTAAAATAATGTATATTGTGCGGAAAGCTAATATCTATATATGCTACGGTAGGTAGATAGGGTGTATGTCTCGTGTACGTACGACAACCCTGTATCACACATACTTGCAGTATCTCAGAGTCGATCGTAAGTAGTCTAAAAATATTGAGGTAGATTGCCAGCAGTTCAAGTTTGAGCACCCCTGCTTTACAGGATGTGCCACCTTGCAATATTTTAAACTACGATGAGACAAATTTGTCAGATGATATTGGTAAAATATAATTTCTCTTGGTAATATTCACATAGGTAATGTCATCTTTTGTTTTTAGGATGTAAAAAAATAATAACTAGAAGGGGTTGCAAGCATCCAGAACGTATTATGAATACTACAAAGTCAGCCACCTCAATAATGTTCGCAGTGTCAGGAAATGGACAAATTTTACCACCTTACGTGGTCTACAAGGGTCAGAATTTATATTCTGCATGGACTGAAGGGGGACCACGTAACACTAGATATAATCGGACACCATCAGGGTGGTTGGTCAAAACAACTGCAATACCATATTTTAGATAACTAGAAGGTAGGAAAATACTGATTGGAGACAACTTGGCGTCACACATTTCCTGTGATATAGTAATGGAATTGAAAAATCACAACGTGGATATGGTATTTTTGCCGGCCAACGCCACTCAATTGACTCAACCACTAGACGTCGCCTTTTTTGGGCCTCTAAAAATTCCATGGCGTAATATTTTAGAAAAACTGAAAAAAAGAGAAGGGCGTAGTGAACCTAGCATCCCCAAAACGATATTTCCCCGTTTGTTAAAAGCATTATTAGAAAAAATATCGGAGAATGCCGAAACCAATATCATTTCTAGGTTTCGAAAGACAGGAATAATACCATTAACCAAAGAAGAAGTCTTAAAGTTATTGCCCAAACAACAATTAGATGAAGATGAAAGAGAAGCATTGAATACTACAATGATCGATTTATTGAAAGAGATGAGATATTCAAAGAAACCAAGGAAAAAAAAATACAAATAAAAAATTATCAGTTGAACCTGGCAAAAGTGTTCAGTGTGATAGCTCTCAGCTTACATGAAGATGAAATGCTTAATAATTATGCAGATAAAGACAATGTTTTAGCAGAAGAAGATTTTTATGATTCTCCCGAGCAAAGCGCCAATGAGATTAATGCTACATTAAGCGACGATAATAGTGAAGATCTTCCTCTAGCTAATTGGATGCGAAAAAAATCCAGTGAATCTCTAATTACTTCCCAAATCAAAGACTGCAATGATAATTTACCACTTAATGAGACTGATAGCTTTAAGGCAAATTGTGATTTTAGCATAGGTGACTGGGTTTTAGTTAAGTTCCCAGTAGAAAGAAAGACTGCCTGCATAAAAAACAGAGTTTATATAGGAAAAATTAGTTCTATTTTAGATGAAAATTTTGTTGGCTCTTTTTTACGAAAAAAAGAAAGTGATAAAGGCAAAACTGGTCCCGTTTACTATTATCCCAATACACGGGATGATGCAATGATGAGTTTAATAAGAAACAGATCATCAAAAAATTACAATTATTTAAACAAAGACGTGCATTATACACATTCCAGAATGTTGATACCAACGACTTTCGATTAATTTAGATAGTTCCAGTATTATGAGAATGTTCCTTTTAGAGATTAGTTTTTATGTTTATAAATCTTTAAAAGGGTGTTTTTTAGTTTTCCTGATGTATTTTTATAAGAGTTTAGCAAAATAAGTTTTTTAATAAAAAAAAAATATGTTATATTGAATTTTAATGGTATCACACGATATATTTTTTTCTAAATGTTGTCCCTTTACACCTCAGCCGCATTTAAATGAGAATAACTGCTGAATAACATGACCGTCCCTAATCACCACATTTCCAGGCGAAAAGGGACAACGCAGTTTTTTTAAAAAAACTATCATTTAACATTTTTTTTTAAATGTCATTATTATGGGTATGAAAAGTACACACCTTGTTCGGACTTTTGCCCCACAGAAACTAATATTAAAATAAAAAGTAAGCAACATCCTTATAAAGTTGGCGGACTGACCATATATACCACGTTTTACGGTACTACGAGAAATGAAAAAAAATCCATTAATTAAGAAATTATGGTTCTTCGGATTAGACCGTGTCAAATCGGAATTACTATCCGACGTTTTGCCTTCGATGGCACGAGGCATCTTCAGGGATCTTTACTCCACGAGATCTGAACACTGAATGAGCTCGGGGAGATCCAGGTGAGCTTTTATACCCGACTTGTGCTGGCCAAACCGTGACCCTGTGTTAAGATCGGTTTCCACGTATAATGTAAAACGTAACCCGTATCTCTATTGAAGTTTTTTGTATATTTAAATATTTCAATAGATACTCTAAAGTTTCGTTTATAAAATCCTTTTACATTTATAATACGGCCAGTGGTATTCAGCTATAGCTGATTAAACAGTTTCTTTTTAGTCATGTTCCTTAAGTCTAGTTGATATTGAGCGTCCTGTTTCTCCCACATACACTTCTCCACAGGAGCAAGGAATTTTATATACTCCTTCTGTTTGAAAAGGTACAATATCTTTCGGGGATCGCAAGCATTGTCCACTTTTCTTATGTGTATTGAATGTATGTATGTTGTAACGCCGAAGGAATCATCCTATTTTATCTATAGACAAAATAGGATAGGAATCGGAATGACTCTAAATGCTAGTGAGTTAATCGATTTCTTTTGTGCTGGAAGGTGATGAGAATTTGCGTTTAAGTATCTATTTGTATGCGTCGGTTTTCTATACACAGAAGGTCCTAATGTACAGGGTGTTCCAGCGAGGACTGAACAGGGACCTATTTTCGACCTTCCTTGTATTTTGGAAAAATTCAAAATAGCCAATCGATGTATTTTTTCTTGTAGAATCCTAAAATGTCATCGAAAAAATATTTGAACCAGAAACAAAAGAGTTACGCTATGCATCAGGTGTTTTTTAAATGGAATTTATAGTTTTTTATACGATTTTTGGAAAGAGTGATTTTTTTTATGTCCGTTCTGATTAAAAGATTTGATTTTGCGATAGCTGTTTATATTACACTTTAATGTTTTACAAACTAAAATTTTAGCTTCACCTGTTTAAAATATACGATAGGTTGGTATAGGTGATCAAGGTAAAATGACGTTTGAATGCTTTGTCAATAAAAATTGACATTATTTTAATTATTGTCGAAGTCTTCACCTAAAAAATATATATTTGACTCTGATCGAAATGAAATACTCTTTGGACAAGAGACTACAGATTGTTATGCTATTTTACAAGTGTCAAGCAAATGCAAGAAAATCAAGAAGAAGATTTATTGCAAATTTTCATAGAAATATATCCATCAATACAATTCTAAGGATAAAAAACCTATTTGAGGAAAATAAAACTTTACATGATAGAAAAAGAAATAAACAAAGAAGAAGAAATCGAGACCAGGCCATTATAAATTATTTTCAAGTTAATCCAACCAAATCTATTTCGGATGCAGTTCGGGAAGTTCAGTACGGTGGCGGTGTAAGGCGCAGAAGAGTTACCCAGGGACTGTTCACAGGACTCTGAAAATTCATAAATTTAGGCCTTTTCGTATCCTTCCACTTCAGCACCTAACACCGGCCCAAAAAGAACTTCGCTTCCAATTTGTTTCTCAAATGGTAATTCGGCAAGAAAACGAAGACCCTGATTTATTCAAAAATATTGTGTGGACCGACGAAGCTACTTTCACAACATCGGGAGTATTCAACAGACATAATAGTCAGCACTGGGCCGTTGAAAATCCAAAAAAGTTCCAGACTATTAAATTTCAAGGGAGGAATTCTATTCATGTTTGGTGTAGGATAAAAAACAATAAAATTTTGGGACCAATATTTTTTAACGGGACTTTAAATGGGCACAGATATTATGAGTTATTAGAAAACGAAATTGAAAATTTTTTGGAAGCTTACCATTGGCAGAATATCAGAATTTAATTTGGCAACATGATGGGGCGCCTCCTCATGCCGTGCATGATGTGGTTCAATTTTTAAATCGGCGCCATAACGAATGGATAGGGCGAAATGGAACATATGCTTGGCCGCCCAATAGCCCCGACCTCTCAGTTTTGGATACATTTCTTTGGGGCCATTTGAAGAACGTCGTATACAGACAACGAAACGAAAATATTCAAGAGATCATGGGAAAAATTGTCGATGAAATAAACCGCCTTAACCAGGAAAATCATATTGTAACAGCAAGTTTAGAAAGGCTACAAAGGGGTTATCGATGTTGTTTCGAGAAAAACGGCGGTCACATTGAAAACTTATGTTATTAGTAGTTTTATTTTATTATTTAATAATTATTTTTTATTGAATTTCTTTTTCTATCATGTAAAGTTTTATTTTCCTCAAATAGGTTTTTTATCCTTAGAATTGTATTGATGGATATATTTCTATGAAAATTTGCAATAAATCTTCTTCTTGCTTCTCTTGCATTTTCTTGGCACTTGTAAAATAGCATAACAATCTGTAGTCTCTCGTCCAAAGAGTATTTCATTTCGATCAGAGTCAAATATATATTTTTTAGGTGAAGACTTCGACAATAGTTAAAATAATGTCTATTTTTACTGACAAAGCATTCAAACGTCATTTTACCTTGATCACCTATACCAACCTATCGTATATTTTAAACAGGTGAAGCTAAAATTTTAGTTTGTAAAACATTAAAATGTAATATAAACAGCTATCGCAAAATCAAATCTTTTAATCAGAACGGACATAAAAAAAATCACTGTTTCCAAAAATCGTATAAAAAACGGTACATTCCATTTAAAAAACACCTGATGCATAGCGTAACTCTTTTGTTTCTGGTTCAAATATTTTTTCGATGACATTTTTGGATTCTACAAGAAAAAATACATCGGTTGGCTATTTTGAATTTTTCCAAAATACAAGGAAGGTCGAAAATAGGTCCCTGTTCAGTCCTCGCTGGAACACCCTGTACCATGTTCCTTCCTTTGAACAAATACATCTAGAAACGCAATCGTTCCATTAGATTCAATTTCCATTGTGAATTTAATACTATGTTGTTGTTGATTAAGGTGATCCAGAAATATAAGGAGATTATCCTGTCCATGAGGCCAAACAACAAAAGTATCATCTACATGTCTGAACCAGTGTTTTGATTTCAGTGGAGCGGATGTTAGAGCAATATCCTCACAGGTCTTTATAAAGATATTGACTACCACAGGAGATAGCGGAGATATCACTGCTGCCCATAATTCCTTGATAAATGAAATAAGTAGATGTACAATAAGCTTCCACTAGGTCTATTAAGTAGTATCTTTCAAATTTTCTTAATCGATTTACTGGAAAAACAGATTGTTTTATAATAAATTCTGCACATTTCGTGGAAAAACTTAAGACAATCCAGTTGGATTGGACCCCGAAGATATTTTGGTCAGTTTCGATGTAGAATCACTATACACAAATGTTCCTTTCAACAACTCAATTTCCATTATATTAGTCATATTGGATCATAATAATTTTGATAATAACTTAATAGATCTAGTGGAAGCTTGATTCACATCTACTTATTTCATTTTTCAAGGAACTTGAATGAACAAACTCCAGGTAATGTCCTCATATATCTGGACCACCTTAATCAACATCATGGTATAGTCAAAAGCAGCGTTATCGTGCGGGTTATACAATTTATCAACGACAAACTTTTTAAGCTTGTTTTTCTTTTATTACGTGTAATCATATCCTCCGCATAAAATCCGGAAGACGAATTAGATAGACCTATGATATTTTCATATGAAAAAAGAGGATAAACATATAAATACCAGCAGTTGTAAAAATATTTGAGCGATGTCACTTCAAAGTCAGATTGACAAGTCAGTAACAAAATGAGTAATATAAAACATTTTTCGGGTTTTTTACATCCACAAGCGAAAAGAATGGTATTAAATGTAATAAAATATTACGAAAATGAAAATTCATCGGCCAATATCCAGGAGACAGTATTAAAAGCTTGTGCATGAAAAAAAGCATAATTTTCTACCGAAGAAGATTAAGAAATGTATACGAAAAAAGCCAAAGACAGAAGACTTAAGTGACAATGTAAAAATGGATGTTCGTAGTGCAATTTACAATTTATACACATCAAAAACTAATATAACCCTCCAAGTTTTAAAAGAAGCTTTAAAAAATCGAGGCATATTGGAAATTGGACTAAAATCGCTGTCAAAATTAATAAAAATGTTGGGTTTTCGATATAAAAAGGACTGTAATCGAAGATTTTTATGCGAGTTGCGACATATAGCAAGTCAGCGTATCCAGTTTTTAAAGAAATACACGGAAAATGTTATTTCAAAATTTAGAAAAGTGGTATTTTTAGACGAGACTTGGATATTTTCTAATGGAAGTGGTTCGAAATCTTGGCAGGACGAGTCTGTAAAACATGTCAAGAGAAAAAAGGGATGTTGGACGGGAAAACGGTTCAGCATTTTGCATGCAGGTTCTTCAACAGGATTTCTCCAAGGTGCAAGTTTACTGTTTTCCTCAACATCCAAAAGTATGGACTACCATGATAATATGAACTGTGAATTGTTGTTAAAAGAACAACTGATTCCAAATTTAGATGCTCCATCTTTAATCAATCTGGACAATGCATCTTATCATTCAAGAATCTTAAATAAACAACCTACTTCATCCTGGAAGAAAAGTGATAAAATCCTTTACCCAATATGCTGAAACTAGAACTTCTTTTAATGGCAAAATCTGTGTGTCTATGGGCGTGCAGACGGTCCTTCGGATCAACTTGGGGTTTAAAACCTCGTATTGTGCATTGGCTTTACACGTCAGTGATAAGGCGAATGATCACTTATAGCGCTCTTGTGTGGTGGCCCGCCACTCGCAAGACCACATACAGAAGGATGCTTGACAAGCTCCAGAGACTGGCGTGTCTGGGCATAACTGGAGCCATAAGAACCACACCGACCCGATCTATGGAGGCTATTCTGGGACTAAGTCCTCTGCACTTGCTTGTAGAGGAGGAGGCTCGGAAAGCTTCTGTTCGTTTAAACGACTGGGGTCGTTGGATACACAGAGACTGGAATTTTGGGCATACGCGAGTTTGGACTGAACTGATCAGATCAGACCCTCTCCTAGCAAGGAGAGATGCCATTATTCCGGTCTCAATTGCCTCTAAAAGGTTTTGTGTAATTGTTCGCGAGAGAGAGAACAATGGAGGGATTCCTCTCCATCCTTCCTCAAACCGGAGGGCCTTGTCTGGTTTACAGATGGCTCTCTAATGAAGGAGGGTTCTGGGGCGGGAATTTATGGGGAGAGTCCCAGGGCAAGAATTAGTCTTGCTCTTAAACGGTATGTGACTGTATATCAGGCTGAGATTACAGCAATCTTGGACTGCGTACAGGAAAACCTCTCCAGAGGATACCACGACAAGCATATCTATATATGTTGTGATAGTCAAGCCGCGATTAAAGCTCTGTCCTCGAACAGAGTCAATTCGCTGCTAACGCTTGAATGCAGGAGAGCCCTAGAGAGGCTGTTTGAGTCCAATAGGGTTAGCCTCATTTGGGTGCCTGGCCATCAGGGCATTGGGGGTAATGAAGGAGCGGATCAGCTGGCTCGGAAAGGTAGCAACACTGCTTTCACTGGGCCGGAACCTGCTCTTGGAATTGCTCCTTCAGTTGTCAAGGCTAGGATTAAGAATCGCACTGTCGAGGAATTCCGTGCTGAATGGCACGAGCTAGCAGGACTCAGACAGTCTAAGGTCTTCATATCAGGCCCTTATAGCCGTTCTGAGTCTAATAGACTTCTAAACCTAAACAGAAGTCAACTTAGAACTATTACCGGGGTCCTAACTGGAAACTGGCTAGTAAAATATTACCTGCATAAGATTGGACTCGACAACGATCCATACTGCAGGTTTTGTGCTGAGGTAGATGAAACTACCGAGCATCTAGTCTGTCGATGTGACGCTTTAGTCAACGCCAGACTGCTTTGCTTGGGTGACACCTATGTGGAACCCGAGCTTGTGGGACGTGCGCGACCTGAAAGGGTCCTTTCCTTTCTAAAAAGGAGTGGGCTCTTGGCCTGACACGCCTACTTGGGGGGATAGCACAATGGGCCCCAGTGAGCCTAAGTGCTGCCCTTGTCGGGCTCCCCATCTATGTCTATGTCTATGGCAAAATCTATTAAAAAACCAACAATATATGCCGTAGATGAAATATTACGGGAAAATAGACATGAGGTTTTACGACTGCCGCCATACCATTGCCAGTTTAACGCAATAGAATTAATATGGGCTGGGGCAAAATCATATTACGAAAAACACGTGAACGATGGTCTTACATCAGTTTGGCAAGATTCATTAAATTATATTACGCCGGAGTACTGGAAGAAATCTGTGGAACATACGGAGAATTTAATATGGGATTGGTGGAATCGAGAACGAGTTCTAGATGTCGAAATAGCACCAATGATCATTACGCCATTTGAGGACGACTCAGAAGATGAGGACTTTTTACGTGGTGATGATATTTTTTAGTCTATAATATTAAAAAGTTTCTGAAGGATTATATTAGTCTTTGACGTGTATTAATTAAATAAAAAAAAATAATTAAAATTAATCATAAATTGCATTATGAATATCCATTTTTGCATTGTAACTTAAGTCTTTTGCCTTTGGATTTTTTCGTGTACATTTCTTAATCTTCTTCGGAAGTAAATTATGTTTTTTTTCATGCACAAGTTTCTGTACATTCCTTATACCGATTCTCAGAGCTTCTGCCACTGGCTCCTGGATATTATCCAGTGAATTTTAATTTAAAATTTTTTTTATTAGATTTGACTCCATCTAGGGACCCTTAAACGTGAAGATCTGAAAAAATTTCACAAGGGAAGTAATAACTAATTATCTTGTGTTTTTAACAAAAGTATATAATATTTTTGCAAAATAAATTTTTTTGTTATAACAATACAAAAAAAAAAACAAGTTTTATTTGCAAAGGGATGGCCTGCATTTAAATAAATGCCACGGTATAAGTGGTTACATTTTTAGGTCAAGCGGGGCTCATAATTTTTGCTGATTGATAAAAAAATCTCACTTTCATTAAATGGCTGTATAAACAGAACATATCCTGATTGTTCCACTGATTCGAACTGTCTTTATTAAGGCGCTTGCCATTTGTGTATCTTTGTTTTTGCCAATCAAAAAATTTTCACTAAATACATATTTAGCGAATTTTTTTATTTAGTCCCTCGGCATTGAATATATAAAATAATATTAAGTGGCTATCTTAATAATATTGCATAATATAATAAAAACCTTTTTTCTTTCTCCCTGTGTGTTTGTAAATACCCTATCGAGATTTAATAGCTCGATAAAAGGATTAAACAACATTTTGGTGTTCACTGTGTTTTCTGATTTGGTTCATAATGTTGGTGACCTTTGGACCCGCACGATAAGACCGCATTCGACTATAGAATTAAATTCACAATGAAAATTGAATCTAACAGAACGATAGCCTTTCTAGATGTACGTGTTCAAAGGAAGGAAAATGGTCCATTAGAACATTCTGTATATAATAATAATAATACTTTTATTGTCATAAAACATTCAAAAATGAACATAGACAACGTCACAGATTACAAAAAAGAAACTTAAGATAATATGGTAGGTCATTATACATAATACAAAGCAAAACAAAAAACAAACAAATCAATAAGTGTACATAAACATAATATTAAAAAACATTAGCAGGTAATACATTAAAATAGTCATCCAAACTATAAAATTCACTCGTAATTAAAAATTCCCTTAAATGGGACTTAAATGAATATTTTCCCTGAATTAATTTTATATTGGTAGGTAAAGCATTATACACCTTTATACAATTTAAGAGGGGGCCCTTATGAAAAAGGGATGTGCGATGATTTGGAATAACCAAATTATTTTGACCCCTAGTGTTAACGCCATTGGAGACATCGCCATTTCTAAGAAATAGATTAAAATTCGATTTTACAAATAAAGAACATGTATAAACAAACAGAGAGGGAACAGTCATTATCCCTAATAATTTAAATTTACCCCTACATGATTCTCTATACTTTAAGTTTAAAATAGTTCTTACGACTCGTTTTTGGGCTACAAATACTCTTTTTGCATTTTCAGCATGAAACCGGTACCAAAACATAATACTATAAGATATTATAGACTGAACAGCTGCCATATAAAATATACGTAGGACAGAGATGCATTGCTGGCGCAAAAGACGAATGGCATATGATGCACTGATAATTTTAGACAAAACATTATTAACATGTTCAGTCCACTGAAAATTACTGTCTAATGTAATACCAAGAAATTTAACAGAATGCGTCTGTTTTATGCTCTTACCTTCAATGGTGACATATAAAGACTCTAGACCAGTGTCCCGAAATACTACCAGGGCAGTCTTACCAGTATTTAGTAGAAGATTGTTATTAGTGCACCAATCCAACACACCCTGCGCTATACTAGATGATCTTTGTGACAATAAAGTTTTATCAGATGAAGAGATAATACATGATGTATCATGTGCAAATTGATATAAAGATGTCAAGTCAATTTTCTGGTTTAAGTCGTTTGCAAAAATTAAGAACAAATAGGTCCCAATATCGAACCCTGAGGCACTCCAGCAGAAATGGACTTATACTTTGAGTATGATTTACTGCCCCCATATCCGACATAAACTGTCATTCTCCTATTGCTTAAATATGATCTTATAAATCTATTGGCAACACTACGAATACCATAACACTCTAGCTTTTGAAGCAGTAACTCATGATCAATCAGATCAAATGCCTTACTTAAATCAAAATAGGTACCAGACACCAATTGCCCCTTATCAATCTGTTCCAGAATATAATTTAGTGACTGAAATATTGCAGTGATCGTTGAATGATCTGGAAGGAAACCATGTTGTCCACTGTAAAATAATTTGTTATTTAGAAAATAATCCAAAACTCGAATATAAACAATTCTCTCAAACACCTTAGAAAAAATGGGTAAAATTGATATGGGCCTATAATTATTAATATCATTGGAGTTGCCTTTTTTAAACCGGTATGACTTTGGCAATCTTAAGTTTATCCGGAAAAACACCACTTTCCATACAATTATTTATAACCATGCACATGGGAATACTAATATATTTTGAAACATGTCTAAGTATAGTTATTGGAATTTCGTCTACTCCAGTTGAGTACTTCATTGGTAACATATTGATAATCCTACTTACCTCATCAGGTGTTGTAGGTCTTAAGAAAAACGAATAAGGCACTGGCTGAATATTACAACTCGTACTGTTATTACCAAGAATATAATCTAAATCAAATTGATTTGCAAATAAATTAGCAAGTACCTCTGGATCTTTAATTATTAAATCATCTTTTAAAATTTCAATATCGTTAGACTTTTTATCATTAAGAGAGTTTTTAAGCAGCCGCCAAGTTGATTTTGTTATATTGTTGGAATTTGTAATAACATTATCATTATAGCTTTGTTTAAATTTGCGAATGTAGCCTTTATAGCTTTTCCTTTCAGTCTTATAGTGGACTAAAATATTTATGTCATTAGTTCTTTTATAAAGTGCATACATGTCCCTCAAATACATTGACCACTCTTTTAGTTCGTCAGACACCCAACCTTGTTCTGCATTCATTTTAACTCTGGTATTTTTCACTGGAATATGAATGTTAAAATAATAATTGAAAATATTATAAAACACATCAAACATCTCCTCACAATTACGAGTTTCATTTACATTAAACCAGCTCTCATTCTCAACTGCAGTTTTAAAACTATTTACATTTTCTTCACTAAAATTTCTTTTATTACATGTTAAATTCTGATATTGTTTTTTAAACTTGTGAACATTTAAAATTAAGACATAGTGATCAGATATGTCAGACTTTATTATCTCACTTGAGTACTCATCACATGCTAAATTAGAAAAAATATTGTCTAGTTGGCTACTTGTATTATTTGTGACTCTGGTTAATCCAGTAACATTTTTTTTCAAATTGTACATAGAGAAAAGGTTGATTATATCTACAACATCTTTTTCATTTCTATCAAACTTTACATTAAAATCGCCACACACAAATAAAATTTTATTTCTACCATAAACTTCATTCAATAATCCATACATTTTTTCCAAAAATACAGTCATATTTCCATTCGGAGATCGATATAAAGAAATAACAACACCAACACTTTCACTAACATTAACCTCAGCACAACAAAATTCACAGTCAACATCCACACCCACTACACTTGTTTCAACAGTTCGAATCATTACCCCAATATAGAAAACCAACGCATACAAATAGATATTTAAATGCAAATTCCCATCACCTTTCAGCACAAAAGAAATCGGTTATTAACTCACTAGTATTCAGAGCTATTTCGATTTCTGATCAAGATTCTTTAACATCGGAAACATCGAAAATGACCGAAGCTCTTAGAGGGAATGGCTATTGCACTGAAGATATTATGCGTTCAATTAAAAGATATAGTAAATCAACTCCGCCAAAGGAGAATGATAAAGAGCCACCATTACGTAGTGTTGCTCTTCCCTACATACATGGCACTACAGACAAAATAGGACGATTACTCCAGCGGTCCAACATGCGTACAATCTTCAATACACATAAGAAGATTGGACAATGCTTGCGATCCCCGAAAGATATTGTACTTTTTCAAACAGGAGTATATAAAGTTTCTTGCTGCTGTGGAGAAGTGTATATCAACTAGACTTAAGGGTCATGAACGTTTTATTAAAAAGAAACAAACTGTTCAATCTGTTGTAACTGAACACCACAATACCACTGGTCAAATTATAAATGTAAAAGAAACCAATGTTCTTCCAGGATTTTATATATGAAAAATTAGAGAACCTATTGAAAAAAACTTCAAAAGTCGGGTATGAAAGCCCGCCTGAATCTCTTTGAGCTCATTCAGTGTCAAGATCTCGTTGAGTAAAGATCCCTGAAGATGTCTCGTGCAATCGAAGGCGAAACGTCGGATAGTAATTCCAATTTGACACGGTGTCCATTAAATTTAAAACTTATTATCTCTGGTTTCGATAAAGTAAATCGGTTAATTATAATCACTGATATAAGTTATTTCATATTAAGATCGATGGCATGCAAACAAGAAGATTGTTGATTATATTTTGTCAGGATTTATTTCACATACATCAGAATCCCGTGTATCATCATGCTTTTTGATCCACGCGCTATCATATGATTACAAAACGAAAAAAAAAATTCATACTACGAATTTTTTGACATTCCGTTTAAATCTTCCTTGTGCCTTTAAGAGATTATTTAATTAAGAATCAATTTTAAAAGCTGATAAGGAACACAAAAGTATGGTTTTTGAAGCTAGTTTAGAGTAATTTATAATATTTAGAATTTGATGCTTTAAAAATGTAAATTGTAGCGTTTATGCTAAATACAGAAATTAACTAACTAACCAACTAACCTATTACAGGCACAATAACTTTTGTTTACATGCACACTACCTTAAATTTGATTAGACTTTAATAAATATAACAATTTTATCCTTAAGCATCACCACGTAACAAATGATTTCTAATACATAATACTATTATCACTTTAAAGCTTTTGGTAAGTATGGCTTACAGGAAACTAGCCTCCGTGGCTAGGTCATACTCGAGACCTAAAAGGGCAATCGTAGTCTCCTGCCCCAACAAGGACCTTTGATGGATCCTGAAAGTTAAATGTTATTACGTTCAATCAAGTCAAAATGACTAAGAACCAAAGCCTATTTTTTTACCTTTTAATATGAGTTCGTAGACTATTTTCTTCACTAAAACTGTTCGAGCAGTACTGACAGGCGTAAGGACGATAGCCAGTGTGCAACTTGGCAATGTGCTTATTGAGATCTTCGAGTTGATCGTAACCTAAAACCATATTAATGTTATTAGTAGGCGGAGATGTCCGGTAAACTGCACTTTAGTTTGCTGCTTTAGCTTGCTTTGGAAAAGCCATTGCCATGTGTCTACGTTTTTCGAGACTACTATATAAAATACTTAGTAGACCGACTCACTCATCACGCTCCAGCTCAAACCACCTGAGGTAAAAGGCTGAATTTTGGCATACAGGTTGATTTTAGAGTGTAAAGGTTCGATAAGAAGGGATTTTTCAAAACTCAAATTCCAACTTATTTTTTTTTTATTTAACTTAAACGTTTTACATATTTTTTTTAAAAAATTCATACGGGGTGTTCAAAGAGGTAAAACCACCACTTAGATAATACAATATTTTTTTATTTAAAAACCGGTTAGTTTTTCGAAAAAACGCTTGAACAAGTGTTTTTTAATTTATTTTTTTACATATTTTAAAATTTTGAAAAAATCATACAATGTGTAAAAAGTGGTAAAACCAACGACATGGAAATAACATAGACCCAGTTGTTTACATTTTGGAGGAATCCAACATTAACCCTGGTTTGCCAAACCGTTACTGTGGCCAGATTATAACGGATATCATCCTTTATACTATTATCTAAATAAATAAGGAATTCCAGAAATTCTTAGTATAAATTTCCATATAGAATATTTTAAAACTGATAATTAAATAGCTTATTATATATAGCTCAAACCGAATCTGTTTTAAATGTAATTTAAATCTTCTGTAATTATTATTTCTTATTTCAAGAAATAAAGCCCAGAATAACCGGCAACGTCGGAATTCTACCTTTTTGGAGTATACTACAGATTTCTTTCGGGATCATTCGAAAGACGCCGAAGACGGTCGTAGTCATTCATGATTTCGACCTATTTGATGCGCGGCGTTGTAATTTTTCTAGTTGGTGAAATAAGTGTTTTTCAGAAATCCAAGTGTTTTGTGTGGCTATTTTCGAGAATCTGTTTAAAAAACTTTAAGAAAATGGTGCGAACTTGCTTTATTTGCAGAAAAAGAAACGATTTAAAACCAGAAGTTTGTTTTCCAAGGTAAGCAAGGTTATGTCATACCAGTGGTGTAGTTGAAGGGTAAAATCACCGTCTAACAGCGTTCTTATATTTGCAAATGAAGTATTGTTTTTGTATTGCAGATTTCCGTTGGGCTTAAATTAATTTTGTATAACTTCAACTTATCTATAACGTCATATAAGACACTGATGATAAACGGAGTACAGCGTTTTGCTAATTTATATATTTGTGAAAAGTCTCAAATATTCCTCTAAAATTTATCAAACCACCTTTTTTGAGGGGTTAATAAACAACATAAATATACTATTTGGTAAAGCACAGGTACTAAATTTTAATTGAGTAAGCTGTAAGACCTACTATTTTATTTTGTCATTAATTACTCCAAGATGGTTTGCATTTTGGATGAAGTTTTCAAGGAATATTTAGGGTAGTGTCGGACTTCTCATATAGCAAGCATATACAAAAAATTAAAATAGCGCAATAGCGTTACTTTTCAATTTTTCATTTACTATAGATTTTCTTTAATGAATTTGAAATGTTTTAATTTATTGCCTAAAAATTTGGTTTTTAAAAATAATTAATCAAAAAAGTAAATAAATACCGTCTTGAGGTACATTATCCCAACTAGGGAGAATCTGTTTTTATCAAGTGATTTCCGTAATATAAATAATAATATAATATATTATTAAAAATATTAAACATCTTGGCACAAAATATTTATATTGTCAATAAGTGAAATGTATAGCGGGGAAGGTGGATGGTGGGGAAAAAAGGGGGTAAATTGAGGGATAAATACTGTAAAGATATTGTTTTTCATAATATGGTTTTTGTGGTTTTTAGGGACACGAAGTTCAATTTTGTATTCATATTAATATTGGGCCATGTTTATTGCTGATTTTCTGTAAATATGAATAGATCCAATACGTGTAAAGGTGGTGCATTTTTATATAATATTACTTGCCGCGAGCCTGGCAAACTTTTAAAAGTAGTGGACCCAAATTTTTACATAACTTCGCGTAAATGGAACTAAAGTGTGTTGGAAAAAGGGTGAAATCAAAATACTTTGAAAAACAAACCCGATTTCAAAAAATAGGTTGCATTAAAAAGTAATAAATTATATTTTATTACATATTTCCTATGAAGTCGGTGATAAACTGATAAAGAAAGGTATTAAATAAGCAGTATACTCTTGGTATAGACATCAAAACACAAAGTGGGTCCATGTAACAAAATTTAGTTTTATCTTCATCTTTAGTAACAATAGTAATATGAACTCACCCTGTTATTGGTTGACTAAGCTTATTGCTAATAATAAATATTGCCACATGAACCATTACATAAATATGTCCATATGTGCAGGCACGTAGCCAGGATTTTAGTTCTAGGGGGATCCAACCCTGTCAAAATCAATTCAATGACAACAAAATTATTAAGAAGAATGCTTTTTTTTCACTTGTTGCTAGTCCCCCTGCAAGTGCAACAAAATATGAAAAAAAGTTGCAAAAAACTAGTTATTTGCCAATATCTATTAAAACATTGCAGGTAGAGCAATTATCAAAATGTAAAAAATTATAGGTATATCTTGAGCAAAAGGACGTTGGCGACTTTTGCTTAATATTTTTGGTTTTATATATTTAATAGTATTTTAATAAATAAGTGCTTAGTCACTTTGTTAATATCGAGGTTAACGTGGTGTTATCTTCCATAGAGGGTCTGGAATCATATTGCTACATTAAAAATCTGGATTTCTTAAATCATAAATGTATGCATCTTTCTTTTTAGTACTTTCTCGAAATTCTAAAACTACTTTTAATTAGCGTATGCTTAGGGGGGGGACACCCCTTAGACTACGTGCCTGGTCTTTTGTCACAGATAATTATTGATAGAATTATATTAAACCAGCTTCTTGCTAACCTAAAGTTTTATATATATATATATATATATATATATATATATATATATATATATATATATATATATATAAAATTTCCTCTAAATTTCCGATTTTGAAAATTGTCACTGAATTAAATTCTTGATTTAAATATTATTTTTCTATAATATTTATGATGTGTTTTTGTTTTGTTTTGTTTGCTAATTTTGATGTTTGTAAACTATTATTTTTTTTTTTACAACAGCTTTGTCCACAAAATTGTAAAATTTTTTTGACAATAAAGCATTTATTTATTTATTTATTTATTTATTAAATATGTAATAGACGAGTTTAATTATTATATAAATAATGAAATGTTAAATTAATATGCTGTTATTTTTGTATAATATTGTAAAATATTATACAGAGTGCTTCAGAATCACCAAAAAGTTTCTATGATTTTTTTTAAACATCTTGCATTTTAATGAATAATTTACTTTTTTTATTATTGATTTTTTGATAAAAGTTGGTGGTTCAAAAAAAATATTTTTGATAGTAATAAACTTTAGATCAGGATGTTCAAAAAAATTGGATTTCACTAGCAATTTCAAAAAAATTAAATTTTTCTTACGGCAGTTTTAAGGGCCATAAAAAATCGTAAAGATAAACTGAGTAAAATTTTTTATATTATAGTTATGGAGATATTTAAAGTCAAACAGCAAAAAAACATTTTTCTATTTAAATCTTTCCTTAGCTATTACTAATATAATATAACTAATACTAAACCTTTATTTACGATTTTTTACGGCCGCAGCAGTCACAAAAATTTTATCTTTTGAAATACACTTTTTCGTATTTTTTGAATGCCCTGTATATCTGACTTAAAGTTGAATATTGTGGAAACTATTTTTTCGACAAACGCACAAGTTTTAACAAGAAGAAAGTTTTTCGAGAAATTGATAATGAAAAAGTTTCCCATTTAGTGCAGACTTTTCCACGACATACTATCTAAATTAATTGTTTTCAAGTTATTATTAAAACTCTCACTTTTGCAATGTGAAGTCGTTCCTGTTCATCTTAGAACAAAATCCACTATACTAATATTTGGGCTCAAAAAAATGTAGCAAATAATACATTATCTCAAAAATAGCTACGCCACTGGTAAGCCTCGCGAAGATATCTGACAGCTTTGCAATTTTCACCGCAAACTATTCTTTATGCGATCAGTCGGTCTTTTTTCCACTCATACACAACAACAAATTGATGTTTGATTCTATTTATTTCATTTTTATGAATAAAATGCGAGGTCTATTTCTTTTTGACGTCATTGGGTAAAACCATCCCTTAAATATTATATTTTATTTAAAAAACCGTTAGTTATCCGGAAAACGCTTGAACATAATATGATTTATATTTTATTTTTCACATATTTTAAATATTTTTAAAAACCGGGACAGGGTGTCCAAGGGGCCGAAACCACCCCTTTCATATTATATTTTTTATTTAAAAAACAATTAGTTATTCGGAAAAACACTTGAACACGTGCTTTTTATTTTATTTTATTACATATTTTAAGATTTTTTATAAATTCATAGAGGGTTTTTGAAAAAATCGGGTCATTGGATAATTTTTGCGATTTTTCTCAAATCGTTTGCCGTAGAAAGCTGACCTTGTGCAAACAGCTTGATTTTAGAGTGCAGTGGTTCGATAAGAAGGGATTCTTCCAAACTCATTTTCCAAGGGTGTGAAACTACCCCTTAAAAGTTTATAGTGGACTCGAAAGTTGTCAAAATAAAACCGCTTCTTTGTTTAAAGAACGAGCTATATTAACTCCAACTACACTCTCTAAACCCTTCAGGAATCCCTCCTCATGAGTTAACCGCCAAAATTGTGTAATGGAACTCGGCTACAGGTTAAAACACTGCAAAACAATGTAATAGAGTCTACTATTATTTCTGGCCCTGGTCTGGGAGAAACAGTTTTTATACCACGTATTCGTTTAATTCCGTCAGACTATCCTTTTCAGTTTAAACGTGTACAGTTTCCTTTAAAGCTTTGTTTGGTCATGACAAAGCCCAAGGGCAATTCTTAAGTAGAGCTGGAGTAAACTTGCGCTACGATTGTTTTTCCCATGGTATGTCGCATGCTCTAGAGTAAATTCGCGTAGTAGCTTGGCTGTTTCCCAAAGTCAAAATATGCTTTATTATCAAAAGAAACAGTTCTTATTGACAAAGCTGTAAGGAATAATACAATTAATTATAATTAAATTATTTCAAAAAGGAGATATAATGTAAGATGCGTCCAAAATAAAGATTTAAAATACATAACAGAATCTAATACACATAACAACTTAGAAATAAAAGAAAAAAAAACACTAACACAGTAACACAAATCGTAATTAATATTTAAAACTTACAAAAAAAAAGTAAAATAAAACATGTTCACAAACAAGAAAGGCTCATACATGAACCTAAGCATAAAATATAGACAATATCATTATAGAACCAAAGACACAATTTTCTTACACACAATTAGTAAAAAACTAAAAAAAAAATTAATATATATATATATATATATATATATATATATATATATACATACAAAAGAAATAATACCCAAGACCAGTAGTATATCAAAAGTCGTCAAAAAAGTAGTCCATCAAAGTATAATAGGCTTTATCCAAAACAAGGTGCTTAACTTGTTTTCTAAATTTCATGTAATTGCTTGTTCTTCTGATGTTCAATGGCAAATGACTCAATATTTTTTATCAGGGTGGTTGAAGGTATTGGTAAAGCTAAATTATCACAATTTCTTGTTTGGTAAGTTAATGCAACTCTTGTATATTCATCCCTTCTTTTAAAAATTAAACAAACTGATTCCAAAATATACAAGCATGACAATGTTAATATTTTATGTTTTCTGAAAAGTGGCTTGCAGGAATCTCTAGGACTGGCATTGCACATACATCGGACTGCTCTTTTTTGAATTAAAAATATCGATGTAAATAAAGTCTGGGAACAACCTCCCCAAAAAGGTAGGCCATATCGCAAATGGGATTCGATCAGTGCAAAATAAACTGATCTGGAGAAGGATAAACCCAGTTCTTTAGAAGTTAGTCGTACTGCATAGCAACCTTTTAAAAGCTTCTCAGTTAAATATGCAATATGACTTCCAAATTTTAAATTTTGATCTACAAATATACCTAGAAATTTAGTGCAAGATCGGTTCTCTATAAGTTGATCCCCCAAACAAACATTACCTAGTGAACAATTAAAATGTAGAATATTAGTTTTTGACACGTTAAAAGAAAGAAAATTTGAGTCGCACCATTCCTTGATTCCAGCCAGAGAATGCAACAACAAAGGTGGTTTATAAAAAGGTACCCAAATGAGGCGATTTGAGTACTTTTTTACAACCCTTTCATTATAGTCATATACGCGAACGAAGTCGCGGGTACCCGCTAGTATATTAGTATATATATATATATATATATATATATATATATATATATATATATATATATATATATATATATATATATATATATACAGGTGTTTCTTAATTGAGTGTCAATATTTAAGGTGATTTTTGGGTCCATTTTAAGAAGAAAGCTTCATATAAACATATGTCCTAAATGGTGTAAACAGATGAGATACAGGGTGTTAAACTTTCAATAATTTCATAATTTTTCGATAATATCTCCAATACCACTCTAGATATTGTAATGAAATTTGGTATAGAGGTACTATGCATCTAGTGGAATTTTTTGATGTAGAACATTTTTTTGATTTCCACCAGTGGCGTCCGTACGGAATCCGACCTACATATTTTCCCAGACATTGATGGTACGCCACTGATTTTATTTAAATAAAAATTATTTTTGAAATTCCCATTCATTTTTTAGCGAGTTTGATCTCTTGGTAATTTTGAATTGAACGCACGGTTTACGTTTTAAAAAATAAAAACCGTTTCTCTGCAGAGTTTTAACAATATCGCTAATATGACAACACCAATCGCCATGGCATGCAAGGAATTTTTTTTTTTTACTGAAATTCAAGAAATCAAATTTGCTTATGAATAACTAATACCCAAAGATTTCAAAATTATTATTTGAGCTTATAATTTTTTAACACGAAACTATAAAATACTATTAGTTCATGAATAAAGAAAGATTACTAATAATTACTGTCAGAATTAATACTTCTCTTCTCTTGTAATTTGACAGTTCAGCTTTCAGATTCAGTCGGATTTAATTAATTTTGTGTTCTAAATATCTGATATATCTGAGAAAAGAAATGGTTGAGTTTACCAATGAAGAGTTGGCAGACATGCAATACATGTATGGTTTGGCTGATGGCAGTTCACCGGAAGCTAGGCGATTATATCAAGAGCGCTTTACTGGTAGAGTCGGATCAGGCAAATATTTGCAAATGTGCATAGAAGGCTGACTGAAACAGGTACATTCGAGCCAAATAATCAATTAAAAGGGGCCCATCGGACTGTAAGAACTCCGGAGATTGAAGAGGCAGTATTAAATTCCATAGATGAAAATCCTGAACTGAGTACTAGGAAAATTGGAATTAACCTAAATATTTCGCACATCCTAGTTTGGAGAATTCTACATGATTTTTTTTATACCCATATTACATTCAACGAGTGCAAGCCTTACTTCTCCGAGATCTTCCTTTCAGAGTTAATTTTTGTGAATGGTTTTTGGAAAAAATTGCGCGTAATCCCTTATTTGATTGCGAAATAATGTTCACAGATGAAGCGAACTTCTCCAGGAACGGTATCAGAAACTTCTACAATAATCATATCTGGGCCGACGAGAACCCCCATGCCATTGTAGAACATCATCATCAAGAGCAATTCTCTGTAAATGTTTGGGCTGGCATTATCGAAAATCACCTAATTGGACCTTTTTTCCTCCTAGAAAGACTATACTAACGATTTGCCGATATTGTTAGAAGATACACCAATTCTGATTAGAAACAGAATGTGGTTCATGCACGATGGCGCGCCCGCTCACTTTAGTATTGAAGCCAGAGAATATTTGAACCGCACATTTAACAACAGATGGGTAAGTCGTGGCGGACCCCAACCATGGCCCCCTAGGTCCCCAGACCTAAATAGTTTGGATTTTTTTCTATGGGGACATCTTAGATCATTAGTTTACCGCACCTCAGTAAACACTGTAGAGGAGCTGAAGGATCGTATAAGAGATTCTTGCGATATTATCAGAAACACCGAGGGTATCCTTCAAAGAGTTCGCGACAACATGAGGAAAAGGGCTGAAGCGTGTATTCTCCAAGGTGATGGGCATTTTCAACAACTTATCTAATTTTTTTCTTCTATTTTTGTTAAAACATAATTATTTTTGTTGAAATTATTAATTATGTACCTAGTTGTATTAGTATAGTTTTGTAAATAACTTGTTATTGTTGAAGAATGTCATATTATTTTAATAAAATGTATAATTCTGAAAAACATTGACATGGTGGTTCTAGATTGGTAGCTGAAGACTACCAGTGGCGGCTCGTCAGGGTAGGCCTCTGAGGCCGCGCCTCACCCCCAAAATAAAGGAAAAGAGAATTTTTTTATAAAACTTTTTATCTATTACCAATTAGAAATATACTTTTTAACAGTTTTACAACGTAATAACATTAAAAAAAAAAACAAAATATAATCCCATAATAAATATTTTAGAAAATAAATTCTGACCACATCAAAAAAACCGACCGTGCAATCCGTGCAAACCCATTCCTAAAGAAAGTGCTTTCGAATGAGGCGAAATAATTTTAGCTTGGAAAGTTTCGACTTCTGACCTATTTATCAACGGCCGGTGCCGATGCCGGCGAGTCACCTGATTACGACAGAGCGGGATGGCGATTGCCGATGCACGCGTTTTCTATTGCATTCTTGAGGCGATAAATCTGTAGCTTGGATATGCTTTTATTGGTTATTTAAATCACACGACTAGCGAAATATTCCAACGGCTTCTTTTTACGTGGTGCGTGCGGCTGAGAAAGAAATAGGGAATATATTGCGGAAATCGCTGATTGAGGGCGTTCTGTCTTTTAAGGTGAATAAATACGCGAGAGTAAGTTTTTGTTTTGTTTTGATTTGGTAAGTTGGACCGTTCCATTTTTTGTATTTGCTTTTTGCTTTTGAAATGAATCCTATTCACGACATTATTGCTTCATTAATTGAAACGCCTTTTTTAAGAAGAAGCGAAACTGAAAAGAAACAGATATTAGGTAGCCGTCCGACGCCGAAAATTTTAGCAATATTTAACGATAAGAGGCAAGGTAAAAAATATTCAAGAACTTTTCAAATATCTTGGTACGAAACTTGTAGGTGGCTATGCGGAAGTATTTATAAAGAAAGCTTATATTGTTGGCCTTGTATTTTATTAGGTTGCGTCAAAAATAATTGGAGTTCAGGGGGCGGATATTCGGATTTAAAAAATTTTTCACGAGCAGTAAAATCGCATGAAAGTTCAAGAGAGCATATTAAAAATTCGGTAGCACTTACAAGACTAGAGCAAAATAGGGCGACTATTGCGGATGCACTACAAGAAAATGCAAGTCTTAATAAAATTGTTTATAATGAAAATGTTCGAAAAAAGCGTTTATTATTAAATTATTTAATTGATGTTACTATTACTTTGGGTAAACAGGACTTGGCATTTCGAGGTCATAATGAAACAACAGATTCTTTTAACCGTGGCAATTTTAAGGAAATATTTGCATGCTTAATAAAAAGAAATGCCGAACTTACTGAACATTGTGCTAAATTTAGTAATATTTTTACGGGACAATCTAAGACTATACAAAATGAACTAATTGGTTGCATACATGACTATATTCAAGAATATATAAAAAAAGAAATCAATGACACCGATTGTTGTTTTTTTGGAGTAATTGCGGATGATAGTACTGATATAACAGAAAAATCACAGTGTTCGATAACAGTTAGGTATGTGACCAACGGATCTTTAAAAGAAAGATTTTTAGGATTTTTTGACGTTAGCGATAATAGAACAGCAGAGAGCCTTTTTCATTTAATACAAAACAGCTTAGAGCCTTATGTCTTTAAAAATAAATTGGTCGCGCAGTGTTACGATGGGGCTAGTGTTATGGCAGGTGAAATAAATGGGCTTCAAACAAAAGTTAGATCTATTGCTCCTTTAGCTATGTTTACTCATTGTTGCGCCCACAGATTAAATCTAGTTTTACAACAGGGAACAAAACTGATTACCCAAAGTTGTATATTTTTTGCTACTTTATTAGGAATACCAAATTATTTCCACCAATCTCCAAAACGGTCTTTTGTGCTTAATCAGATAGTAGGTAAAAGAATTCCGCGAGCTGTATAAACGCGATGGTATACACGGTCTAAAATTTTAAACTTAGTGGCTAATGAATGGGACAATTTAATTATAGTATTTGAAACTATTATTAATGACTTAAGTTCTGGAACAGAATCTATTAATGGTGCAAAAGGTTTTCTAAAGCATTTTAATGATTTCGAATTTTGCCTTTTAACGCATATTTATAAACAAATTTTTAGTTGCACTGATGTACAGTTTCAAATATTACAGTTAAAGCATTTAGATATAAATTACTGCATTTCGCAAATAAACCTTGGCAAGCAACGAATTATTGAATTTAGAAACGAGGACCATTTCAAAGAACTTTTCAGTATTGCTAAAAAAGCCACTATTCTGCCAACTAACACACGTCGAGGGCAATGTTCTAGCGACTTTGATATTTTTACTAAATATAAAATATTATATTTCGAAATAATAGATTGTATAATTCTTCAATTAGGGACGCGGTTTGAAAATTTAAATTTCTTTGCTTTAGTCGATTGCACAAAATATTCGGAATATGTTAAATGCTTTCCAGACGACTTATTAAATAATTTATTAAAAAATTATCCAAACATTTTTGACAGAGATAGATTAAAGAATGAGCTTTCTGTATTGTATAGGGATGAACAATTTTCAAATTTAGATGTCGAAAAAAGTCTAGCTTTGTTATTTAAAGATTTTAAAGCAATTTTTGCGGAACCATATAAGCTTTTTAATTTAGTTTTAACTATTCCCGCAACAAGTGTATCGGCCGAACGAAATTTTTCATGTCTTAAACGGATCAAAACCTACCTAAGAAACACAATGACACAAGAACGGCTTTCGGGTTTAGCAATGATGTCAATAGAGCAGGAATTACTGTCAGAACTTAGTGAAGACCAAAACTTTTACGACCAAATTATAGATAAATTTGCAACCTTAAAAGACAGACGTATAGATTTAATGTACAAAAAGTAGTTTTTTTATCTTATTTCATACAACTATTTATTTTAAGTTTTAATAAACTAAATTATGTTTTTATTATCGCAATCACCGCTATATTTTAGTGATAGGTGTACATATTTTGCTTGTTTTGTTTACTTTTTATTTACTTTTTTTAGAGTTTATTTTTTTAGTTTTTAATGCTTTAGTAGGGCTATTGGCGTTGACCTCCATTAAAAAAAAAGGTCAACGCGTCGCAGAATAATACCTCTTGGGTGACGTGGAAATTTATTCACATTTAAACAAAATTAACCTCATGTAGCCTCACCCTTCAATATACTCACGAGCCGCCACTGAAGACTACATACTATTATCTACCAATATCTTTCACTAAGATAAAGCGATTTCTGATTTTAATAAAAATGGACATAGTAATTACTTTTACGCCACTGATTTTTCTAAAATAAAGCATTTTCATTGATTCATTTATTTGTTTTTGAAAACTTTTAGTATTTATTTTCGACAAGATTTGATTTCTCGAGTTTAATACAATAATATGCCTCTGCATGCATGCGTCTTATGACCAGGATTGTTTGGACCATGCAGAGAAACGGTTTTTATTTTTTAAAACGAAAACCGTGCGTCCAACACAAAATTACCAAGGGATCAAACTTGCTCAAAAATGAATGGGAATTTAAAAATAATTTTTATTTAAAAGAAAATCAGTCGCGTACCATCAATGTCTGGGAAAATATGCAGGTCGGATTTCGTACGGACGCCACTGATGGAAAATAAAAAAATGCTCTACATCAAAAAATTCCACTAGATGCATAGTACCTCTATACCAAATTTCATTACAATATCTAGAGTGGTATTCGAGATATTATCGAAAAATTATGAAATTATTGAAAGTTTAACTTATATCTCAAAATTTACACCGTTCAAGACATACGTTTATATGAATTTTATTGGTGCGCTATCGCGCATTTTCTTTACAACCACCCTAACCAATCTTAACCTAACCTAATCCGCATTTTTATTAATTATAATTCAAAAAATACTAAAATTACTAACGATAAAAAAACCAAATAAATGCCCAATTTCCCTTCCGACACAATATGTGTAGAACTGGTTGCCTAGTTAATGTGACCCTACATATATTTAAAAAAAAACTATTCTAATTTAATAAACATATACTAGAAATAAACAAATCTTTTAAAATACACATAAATTAACTTACAACAATAGTCACATGCATAAAATGTAACAGAATTTCAAATAAAATGTTTTAAAAGTGTATTATTTTGTGAAAAATTGTAATGCATCCACGCTTTTTTTTTTTGCTTAAATGTAATAAATTTGAGGTAAGCTTCCTAATAAAATTCAAAAAAGGTCAAAAATCGAGATGTATTAAATCGTACCAGAACCTATGGTATATATATATATATATATATATATATATATATATATATATATATATATATATATATATATATATATATATATATATATATATATATATATATATATATATATATATATATATATATATATATATATATATATATATATATATATATATATATATATATATATTATATTTATATATATATATATATATATATATATATATATATATATATATATATATATATATACAGGGTGGCCCATCGAAAACGTACCGCAAGGCATAACGGCCAGGGTAATTTTTTTTTCAAAAAATCCAAAAACACGTCAATTTTGTTTGTGAGGGGGACAATTTTTGCCCTTAAAATGATCGCAAAATTTTCAACCCTCTAAGCGGGGGTGTCATCCCCCAAACTTTTTCAAATGGGAAGAGGGGTCAAGTGGTACCGCAATGAAAAGGGCTTTCTATTCTCTATACATTCCCGCTTTGGTTTTGAAAATCGGTCAAGTCATTTAGAAAATATGAAGGATTGAAATTTAAAATGTTTATTTACAAATTATCAGAGTAAATGATAAGGATAAATTCCTTCGACCAATTCGCTATTTTTGTCCTGTTATTTTAGATGTTTACTGCTGATTTTAGTGATTTGACATGCCACAACGATCAGGTGCGGTAGTTGCTAGATAGCTGTTCTGTAACTTGTGCGTTTAAATTTCTCAATATCATTAAATTTTTTATCAATAATTATGGTGTACTCACTTGCAGAAAAAGTGGAAATAATCGAACTTTATTTTAAAAATAACGAATGTGGCAATCGGGTTGCGCAGATATTTAATGAACGACATCCTGAAAAACACCTTTCCGGCAAAATTGTTCGCGAGTTAGTAGCAAAATTTCGCGAAACTGGATCCCTTATAAATAAAAAGAGGCAGATGGAAAATCCTGTAGTAAATGAAGCTATGGAGGTCTTTGTATTGGGCCAAGTTGCCATGGATAGTACGCTGAGTACAAGAAAATTAGCCAATGAGACCGGCGTGAATCGTACAAGTGTCCAAAGAATATTGAAAAAACACCATTTCCACCCGTATAAAATTCAGTTGGTACAAGAACTCAACGAAGACGATTTTGATCGCCGCTTGCAATTTTGTGAAACTATTAGTGAACGAGTGGCCAATAATAATAATAATTTTCTATTCAATGTGTGTTTTTCGGGTGAGTGCACTTTCTTTTTGAACGGTGTAGTTAATCGGCATAACTGTCGGTACTGGGCTGAGAACAACCCCAGGGTATTTCACGAGGTGCACACACAACATCCTCAGAAATTGAACGTGTGGGCTGGTATTTTTGGAAATTCTATTGTGGGTCCTTTTTTTCTTCCTGGAACTCTAACAGGTGATATGTACTTAGATTTACTGGAAAATACCATCGACCCAGCCCTAACTGACATCATCGAAAATAATCCTGGATACGTTGAAGCGGAACTGATATTTCAACAAGACGGTGCACCTCCACATTACTCTCAAAATGTGCGTAATTATTTAAACACTAACTTTCCCGGGCGGTGGATAGGACGAAGGGGTGCCATTGAGTGGCCTCCCCGGTCACCCGACTTGACTCCTTTAGACTTTTTTCTATGGGGACACATAAAAAGTAAAGTGTATAGCACTCCACTTGCCTCATTAGAAGATCTGCGAACACGAATTATTGACGTTTGTCGCGAAGTGACCCCTCAAGTTCTTCAGAATGTTCGAGAACGATTTGAAGCTAATTTGTATTACTGTATGGAGGTCGACGGGCAACATTTTCAGCATTTGCTTCATTAATACGGTAAGTTTTTTTTTATTTAATTCAATTTATGCGTTTTTTGAAAAATGTATTTTTCAAATTTCAATCCTTCATATTTTCTAAATGACTTGACCGATTTTCAAAACCAAAGCGGGAATGTATAGAGAATAGAAAGCCCTTTTCATTGCGGTACCACTTGACCTCTCTTCCCATTTGAAAAAGTTTGGGGGATGACACACCCGCTTAGAGGGTTGAAAATTTTGCGATCATTTTAAAGGCAAAAGTTGTCCCCCTCACAAACAAAATTGATGTGTTTTTGGATTTTTTGAAAAAAAAATTACCCTGGCCGTTATGCCTTGCGGTACGTTTTCGATGGGCCACCCTGTATATATATATATATATATACTATCCATCTGCAATCCCTGTTTCTAGAGCTACAATAAAGTTTTTTTTTGTTTTTTGGCTGGCTTTAGGATACTTCCCATTTACAATAAAATTATTTTGATAAAGGAGAAAATTGGTAATTTAAGAACTTACCTTTATCGCATTTTATGCAGGGGAATTTCCTGTTCTGACCATGAAGCGCCTTTTTATGCTTCCTCAATACATCTCTGGACGAGTACAACTTATGGCATATATCGCACTCGACTTTTGTAGGCTTTTGCTCTTTCTTCTTCCGTTCTTTCGCGGTTGTTTTCTTAGGAGGCGGCGAGGAGTTGTCGAAATCTTGATAATTTACAAGCCTGAAAGCAAGAGAAACCGTCAAAAATAAGTTGTTCACCCTTATATCTTTACTGGGTAATCCAGATAACTCTAAAAATAGGAATATCTGGTTATTTTTGAAATTAGAATTAACAGTTGTTTGATTCGATCTATTTTTTCATATGCTCATATTTTAATGACTACAGGCTGTCTCAAAAAAGCAATTTTGTTTTTTTTTTTATATATAATAAACCATATTTATTGGTTTTGAATTTTATATTAAATGGTGCATATTTTTGTATAATATAGGATGTAATAAAAATTAACGGTCAAAAAGTTTTAGAATTATGGAATACTACGATTTTTCGGATATAATTACTCGCCTATTTAGATACTTGCTGCTACCTGGAGATAAAGGTTTATTTTTCGAATGTCATGCTAACTTATATAACGTACCTCATATACTCGTGCTACGCAAACTGCGTTTGTTGGAGGGCAGCGCAGACTATGTTGTTATGAAATTTGAGATATTCGAATTTTAGGAATTAATTTAAGTATATGTTTTATATTCATCTATGTCTTGTTTTAACGATTCAATATGATAATTCGCTGTGTTTTTTAATTTGGGGTAGGGATCCAAAAAGAAAAGTCAAATATTCAAAAAGGTCTACGTTCTACGTCTACATCTTCAGGACACTAAAAGAAATACATAAAACGATATAGCTCTACAAGCCATCAACTTAATAGATAGTAATGTAGAAAAAATGCTATATTGACTATGAAAAATGCTATACTGACTGTAAAAATTTGACATAAAATAGTGATTTTTTTTTTGGAAATTATTACATACAAAAACACATAAATTACGATAAATACATTATTTTGATCTTTTTTAAACTGAAAAATAATGCACAATAAAATTAAAAATTAAAAACTATGTACTTACATTTTAAGGATTTGACTTTTATAGTCATATAAAATAATAAACGAACAACATATAGGTAAACAAAGTGAAAATCACATACATGGGATACAACAATAAAATGAAACACCACAACTAATTAAAACAATTCAACCTAGCTCGTTCAACGGTTGTTTGAGAATAGCAATATACCAAATATTCTTCCGTGTTATTGGGAAAAAAAATAGTAATATTGTTTTTTTACTTTTTTTTATGTATTGTAAATAGCCTGCAAATAATTTTAGCATACGGATATAGTTGTTTGATTTTATCAATTATATTGAAATATGCAGTACTGAGATTCTCTAAATCCGTTTTTTTATTAACTGAATTTTCATTCTGTTGTATTTGTAGCATTTCTGAGATTAATCTCTTTTTATAGTTAGTTTGGGTATCCAGTACAGATGTATTTATGTTCTACTAATGGATTAGTTTTTAAAAGACTATTCTTTTGGTCATTTTTATGTTCTCTAATCCTGTCCTTGAGGTACCTACCCATTTGTCCAATATAACATTTCTGACATTGTAAACAAGGAATGTGATACACAACATTAGTTTTTGTTTTAAATTTGGAATAAAAGTGGGTTTTGAGTGTAGTGTCACTTTTTAGTGCTATCTTAATGTTCTCATTATCTCTGGTGGTATGGTTCGAAACAACATTTCTTATTTTTTCTGATAACCTGTTGATATACGGAAGTTTACAATAAATATCGGTGGTGTTGTTGTTTATTATTGTTTTAACCATTCCGATATTTTCACCCCAAAGAATCTTTTTTGATTATTGAAAGAGGATAATTATTTTTAAGCAACATACCTTTGATATACAGGGTGTCCCGAATTGCAGTGTCCAAACTTTAACAGCGCATTCTGCATTCAAAATAAGCCCTAGTTTTCTATATAAACATATATTGGCAAATGCTTCGTTTTCGAAATACAGGGTGTTTAAGTTTTAAGAAACAAATTGTTATTTAGTCATAACTTTTTTAGTACTTGAGATATTGTTATTAAATTTGGTAAACAGCATTTGAGTAACAAAAGGCATTTTTTTATTTGAAATATTTTTTAATTCTCTATCAGTGGCGTCCATACAGAATTTTTTATTGAATATTCTTGAAGAAAAAATGGTACGCTACTGCTTGTTCTGAAAACAAAAATCATTCCTAAAATCCCCACTCAGTTTGGAGCAAATTTGATCCCTTGCCTTTTTGTTCGTGCGATGCAAGGATTTCGAGTTAAAAACTAAAAACTATTTTTATGTATGGCGTAGTTAAAATTTTCATTATTGTTAATTATTTCAGTGGCAAAACCTTTAACATCTTGGTATGCCATGATTGCATTTTTGTGACAATTGAACAATTGCTAGTTTCGTCTTTAAAGTGTGACATTTGAGTTTTTAGAGTGAATAAATGTCAGGTACATTACAGTTTATACAAAAAGGTAATTATCAGTCTAACTAGTGATTTCAAAATGGTGTTATTCAGTAACTTTGAGTATGCTGATATTCATTTCGTTTATGGTTTCTGTAATGGAAATGCAAATGCAGCAGTACGGGAAAACCAACGAAGATTTCCAAATAGAAGATTACTTTGCAAACAAGTTTTCATTAAAACGCATTTAATGTTTAGGAATTTTGGACTCAAAAAGAATCCGAGAAACGAAGGTAGGAGAAATGAACAATATCGAAACGTAATTTTAAATAAGTTTGACAACGATAGGACATTAAGCTTACGAAGAGCAGCTCATAATTTACAAGGCAACGCAGTTTTTGTTTCTAAAAATAAGGTTCATCGCGTTTTGAGGAAAGATCACAGGAAGCCATTTCAGATGCAGCCAGTTCAAAACTTACAACCTGGTGATGCCGAAAAACGTGTCAGTTTTTGCAATTGGTTTTTGCGCCAAATAGAGGAAGACGAGAACTTCTCAAAAAAAAATTTATGGACTGATGAAGCCACATTTACCCGAAGTGGCTCAGTAAATTTCCATAATTTACGAATCTGGAGCCATGACAATCCACGTGTTGTACGAACTACAGCATTTCAGCAAGAGCTCTATAAATTTGTTTCACGATCTAAGTTAATAAAAGTTATGAATTCTAGTTTTTGTAGAATTAATTACGAACTTAGTTAATAAAGAGTAGTTTCTGTAAAATGAAGTATCATCTTCAAAATTGAATTAATTCTAATTACCGTTTTACAAAATGAATCGACGATTTTAGAATTATAAACTCATCTGTCATACTTTAAAGACGAACCTAGCAATTGTTCAATTATCACAAAAATGCAATCATGGCATACCAAGAGTCGACAATGAAGGAATGATGGTAAGTACTAAGGACATTAGATTTTAATAGGTTGCCTGCTAACTTCTGCGATGTCACCCTGATAACCCAAACATAATGCAAATCTCCATTACAACGGGTCGATGACGTCATCTCTCCTTAGTTGTCAGACAAGCTTTTATTTTAGAAACCCTACATACGTTGTTCAGAAATTATGAACTCACCCGGAATGCAAGAAATAAATATCGGAAACCAAATAATTTTAAAAACTTGCTGTTACAATCCCACCTTAAAGGTTTTGCTACTGAAATTAACAATAATGGAAATTTTAACTATGCCATACATAAAAATGGTTTTTACTTTTTTACTCGAAATCCTTACACCGCACGAAAAAAAGACAAGGGATCAAATTTGCTCCAAACTGAGTGGGAATTTTAGGAATGATTTTTGTTTTCAGAAAAAGCAGTAGAGTACAGTTCAAGAATATTCAATAAAAAAATCCCGTACGGACGCCACTGATGAAAAATTAAAAAATATTTCAAATCAAAAAATGCCTTTTGTTACTCCAAGGCTGTTTACCAAATTTAATAACAATATCTCAAGTAATAAAAAAGTTATGACTAAAAAACAATTTTTTTCTTAAAACTCTAACACCCTGTATTTCGAAAACGCAGCATTTGCCGATATATGTTTATATAGAAAATTAGGGCTTATTTTGAATGCAGAATGCGCTGTTAAAGTTTGGACACTGCAATTCGGGACACCCTGTATTGATAGTATATTTTTTAGAGTGGTATTTTTCCGAGGATAGTGTTAGTGCTCGGTGTCTAAAATTCTTAATGATATTAATTTTCTGCCTAAAAACGTTCTGAAAATGTCGGTTTATGATTCCAGTCTGTTTCTATACACCCTCTCTCATTTTTAGTTACCAGGACGTCCAGAAATGCTATACTATTATTTTGTTCCCTTTCAATAGTGAATTGCAGTTCGTTATGATAATTATTAAAAGTATTTAGCAGTGTGTCATACTCATTTTTAGGTATAGAAGTTATAATATCGTCAACGTACCTTTTGTAAAAAGGTAACTGAAAAGGAAGTTTTTTAATACAGCATTCCTGAAGGTCCTGCATGAGTAAGTCTGACCACACTGGAGATAAGCAATTACCCATTCTCAAACCAAAGGTTTGTTTATAGTAATCGTCATTATATTGAAAATAATTATTATCAAAAACAAACTCTTGCAACACCTCTTTTTTGCTGCTTATGGTTGGTACTTTTTCAGATAAGGTGCTGTGATAACTAGCATTATCATAAACGACTACACTGCCTGGCAGGACATTCGGAAGAAGAGAATTTTTCATCCAATTTTCAAAAAGCTCACTTGTCATGTCGTGATGGTAGTCTAATGATCAGTCCTTAATATTTTTGTTTGAAAGTAGCCAAGCGTTCGGCACCCAGCCATCCCACGAGCCAGAGTGTAAGATGGATATTCTTTTTCCTCAAGAAACAGGTACAGGGTGATCAGTTAAGGGTAGCGAGCGGCCATATCTCATAAGATATTAGTCGTATAGATTTGAGAAAAAAAAATCATAATAAAAGTCGCCAAGAACAATTGCTGAAAATTATTTTCGAGTTTGTCAAACGTTCGCTAGAGGGCGTAACAACCAACACCAAGTAGAAAAATGGGGTTTTTATAGAATTTTGCCTAATGAAAATATATCGATATGATTTTCATATTTAGTGACCATTTCCCTACACTTTTTGTCTAAAATGTTTTGTTCTATATATCAAAATAAAGCGGTGGGGGAAGTTCAATTGTTTTTTTCAAACAAACCAAGATGTCTCCCGTTTTTTTTTGACCGATTTTAGCAAACTTAGGCTCATATGAAAGAGCATAATTTGCACTACAAAACGCTTATTTGGTTTTGAATTTTTGACTTTTGCTGGCGTCGCTAGATGGCGTTAACTGAATTAGTAGCATATTTTTTAGTTTTTTTCAAAAAAACAAATGTAATGGTATATTCATTTTTACATATTTTAAAAGGGGATACATTTCTCTATAATTTAATGAAAATAATTTATCATCTACCTTTTTTTGAACCGTTGATATTGACCAAAATATTATTTTATTTTATTAAAAAATGGCACGCCACTGCTTTTTGTCAAAATAAAAATCATTTTCGTAATCACTTATTAGTTGCTAACAAAAAGAACCTCTTGACTTTTTTTGGTTAGACGAACGGTTTTGGATTGAAAAAATAAGATGTTTAACAATGAAAAATCTTAATAAAATTGTCCAACAACAGCAGGAGCAATAACACTAAAAACAAGAACATGGAACTTAAATAAACGTTAAAAATAAATTAATAGTTTTGTCGTAAATGTTCAAAATGTTGTCCATTATTTTGAATGCACTGGTCCAATCTCTGCTGGGTGAAGTTGACAGCTGTCTCAATTTCCGCTCTTGGTATAATATTTATGGCGTTTTGAATTCGGACTATCATGTCTTCTCGAGTAGTTGGTTGAGTTTTATACACCAAATCCTTTATTCGGCCCCACAAATAAAAATCAAGGCAGGTTAAATCGGGGGACCGTGGTGGCCAGAAAAATAGACTGCCTCTACCAATCCAATGGTTAGGAAAACGCCTGTTCAAAAAATCTTGCACATTTCGTGAATAATGTGTCGGGCATCCGTCTTGTTGAAACCACATGTTTCTTCTTACTTGTAAAGGCACATTTTCTAAGAGTCCTGGTAAATCGTTAAATAAAAAGTTCAACTACATGTCACCGGTTAGATTGCCATTAAAGATGTGCGGACCGATAATAGCACCATTAATAACACCGCACCAGACGTTGACGCTCCATCGACCCTGCTGATAATCTTCACGTAACCAGTGTGGATTAGTGTCCGACCAGTAATGCACGTTATGAAGATTTACCCTGCCATTACTGCAAAACGATGCTTCGTCTGTCCACAATATTTGTGACAAAATATGATGGTTTTCCCTAATGAAGTCTCTAAGCCAGTAGCAGTAATCGAGCCTACGTTCAAAGTCAGTGTCATTTAGGGCTTGATGAATCACGATGTGATATGGATGCATTCTAAAATCCATTAATATTTTTTGCACTGAGCCATAGGATATTCCTAAATCTCTGGAGATCCCTCTTATGCTTAAATGGGGGTCTGCATGAATATAAGCCAACACATTTATAATGTTATCTTCTCTTCTTACTCTACGATTTCTTCTCAAAGTTGGAGTTGGTTGCACTTGGCCATGTTGCCTTAAACGTAAGGCTAAACGATGAAAAACCATTCTCGAATGGTGTCTTCGGAGGGGATAACGCAGTGCATACTGCCTAGAAGCAATCGCCGCATTTTCAAAACATTGAAAATAAATTCTCAACATATCAAAGGCTTTTTACATAACATTAAATTAGATGTCAATAGCAGGAACTATCAAAATGAATATCAACGTGATTGACAATTTGGTGTTTTGTTTTTTAACGTAGATCATGGCCTGCTTCGCTTAAATGCGATGTTAGTTAAGTTTGATTTTTAATTTAATTTATGAAATAATAATAATTATTAATAATAAACTATGAACTAAAGCATTCTCTCGCTAATTAAATGATTATTAATGATAAAAATAATAGGCAATAATTTTATTATTGTGAGATGTAATATTTAAAAATAATTTTGACCCTTAAAGTTATCATTGTTAAACATCTTATTTTTTCAATCCAAAACCGTTCGTCTAACGAAAAAAAGTCAAGAGGTTATTTTTGTTAGCAACTAATAAGTGATTACGAAAATGATTTTTATTTTGACAAAAAGCAGTGGCGTGCCATTTTTTAATAAAATAAAATAATATTTTGGTCAATATCAACGGTTCAAAAAAAGGTAGATGATAAATTATTTTCATTAAATTATAGAGAAATTTATCCCCTTTTAAAATATGTAAAAATGAATATACCATTACATTTTTTTTTTTTTGAAAAAACTAAAAAATATGCTACTAATTCAGTTAACGCCATCTAGCGACGCCAGCAAGTCAAAATTTCAAAACCAAATAAGCGTTTTGTAGTGCAAATTATGCTCTTGCATATAAGCCTAAGTTTGCTAAAATCGGTCAAAAGAAACGGGAGACATCTTGGTTTGTTTGAAAAAACAATTGAACTTCCCCCACCGCTTTATTTTGATATATAGAACAAAACATTTTAAACAAAAAGTGTAGGGAAATGGTCACTAAATATGAAAATGATATCATCGATATATTTTCATTAGGCAAAATTCTATCAAAACCCCATTTTTCTACTTGGTGTTGGTTGTTACGCCCTCTGGCGGACGTTTGACAAACTCGAAAATAATTTTCAGCAGTTTCTCTTGGCGACTTTTTTTTCTCAAATCTGTACGACCAATATCTTATGAGATATGGCCGCTCGCTACCCTTAACTGATCACCCTGTACATAAAATACACTTTGGTGAAGAATCTTGCCAACCTTTAATTGTAGTGTCATGGGTGTCGAACCAAGTCTCATCTAAATAGTAAACATTTCGGTTTACTGCGCGGAACTGATGAATTTGGATTAAATATTTTTGTCTCCATTCCACTAGCCATTCGGTCTTTCTAATACAAATGCGCTTGTCAATTTTTTTAAATCGAAATCCAGTTTTATGCAGGAATCGGCGCAACGTTTTCACGTTAACGTTAACGATGCACGCATCGGACAAGTGGCCCTTCTGAAACGTACACTACAGAATGCTAAACATTCCAAATGGTACGAATTCACAAAATTCTGTCAATGTGACACTGATATGAAGGACTCCATATTGCAGAACAGTATTCCAAAAGCTCCTAACCAATGAGTTATAAAGACACCCAATTGCTTGGGTATCAGTCACATGCTCTGTATGTCGTTTTATAAAGCCCAGCAATCTAAAACTCTTAAGTACAATGCTATCAATATGCAGATTAAAAGTTAAATTTTCATCAAAAATAACACCCAGTTCGGTGGATGAAGTAACAACTTCAAGATGTACATCATCTATGAGGTAAGTGAAGTGCATGGGATTAATACGTTTATGGAAATGAAACCTTTTACATTTAGAAATGTTAAGATGCAGATAATATTAGTGTGGCACCATTTGACGAGTCTTTCAATGTCAGACTGCAATGGATTAGAGTTAGAGTAGAAGACACTATATCATTTATAAAGAGTAAAAATAAAATTGGTTCAATATGTGAATCCTGTGGAACACCCGACGTTACAAGAACCTCCCTGGAAGCCGAGCCAGACAAGTTGACCTGCTGACGACGATTAAACAAATATGATCTGATCCACTCCAGATAGTTTCCACAAAAACCAATTTGCTGCAATTTCCATAATAGAAGCTGATGGCAAACACTGCCAAAAGCCTTAGATATGTCAGTGTAAATGACATCAATCTGTTGGCCAGCCTCAACCGATGTCATTAAGTAATTCTGAAATATTGCAAGATTTGTAGTCGTTGGGCGACCCCGATAGAAACCATGTTGCATACTCGTAATGTAGTGTTTTAATGATTCAAAGATATCATCGGTGATAATTGCCTTAAATAGCTTTGGTATGTGTGAAAGTAAAGATATACCTCTATAATTCTTTATATCGCCTTTATCACCAGATTTAAAGATTGGCAAGAGTAGAAAACTTCCAAATTTATTCACCTAATTGGCAAAAAATAAACTGTACATCTCGAATAAAGATTTTACTTGACCGTTGACGGCATGTCTTTTTAAAACTATCAGTCGAACTTTATTATAACAACTATAGCAAAGTGCAAAGAAAAAAATGCGCTTATTTTTCCAAGCTATTATCAAATTTCTAGTGCTAAAGCGGAGTGTTATCCATTGAATGCTGTTATTACTGAAAGAGGAGCTTCATTGGCTTCACAAAATATTATGAATCACACAACGGAAAGAATTTTTTTGATAGAGAAAGTTAGAAATAAAGCAATAGAAAGTGATTCGCGATTTTTTACGTTATATTCTAAATGGGGATGTGATGGATCTTTAGGAAATAGCAACTACAAACAGAATTTCGTTGATTTAACAATTTCTGAAGAAAGCGTTTTTGTTGTATCTTTGGCTCCTCTTCAGTTAGTATCTACAGAAAATAACTTTGTTGTGTGGGAGAACCCTCACCCGTCATCTCCAAATTATTGCAGGCCAATCTTTTTTGAGTTTACAAAAGAAACACCAGAAAATACTAAACTAATTGCCAGTAAATACACAAATGAAATTCAAAATTTAAATAATACCATCATTTCTTCAACTACTGATATACAACTCCATATTTCTCATAATTTGTCGTTGACTATGATAGATGGTAAAGTCGCCCAAGTCCTTACCGAAACATCTTCTGCATCGTGCTGTATCATTTGCAAAGTTAAACCTTCAGAAATGAACAACCTTTGTGAAGTTGTTAGAAGACCTGTGGATGAAAGTGCTTACCAATATGGTATATCGAATTTGCACGCTCAAATTCGCTTCATGGAATGTATTTTACACATTGCCCTTCAAAAAATGGAGTGCTCGTAGCTCAGAAGAAAAGCTCAAGAGCTCACGAAAAATACCAAAAAGCAAATCCAAACAGACCTTAAAGCAAAACTTGGCATCATAGTTGACTTACCTCGGCAAGGGGTTGACAGCTCAAACGACGGCAACACTGCCAGAAGATTTTTTAGAAATATCGACGTTGTTTCGGATGTAACTGGAGTCAGTCGAGAATTGCTTCACAAAATGTCAGTCATTTTGCAAGTTTTGCTTAGCGAACATCCTGTTGATGATAGAAAATTTTGTTATCAAACTGCTCAAATTTATTTCGATTTATATGATTGGTATTATATGCTTTCATCTATACACAAAATTTTAATTCACGGAGCTGCCATTATTCAATCTGCTTGTTTACCAATCGGCCAGCTTACTGAAGAAGCTGCAGAAGCGAGAAATAAATACTTCAAAATATTTAGAAAGGACAGTAGTAGAAAATCTTCAAGAACTGCAACCAATGAAGATGTTTTGCCCTCTCTTCTTATTTCGTCTGATCCGTATTTGGCAACTTTGCGCCACAAATTCAAACAAATTAAACATATGGAGTTAGATCAAGAGGCCAAAGAACTTTTAATTGTATAAATAATATCCTGTAGTGTTGGAAAGGTAAGCAATATACTTTTTTTCTGCATAACTGAATTTCGGTTTTAAACTATTGATACAAAAACGATCTATGCACTTCTACAAGTCCCAAGCAAATGTCTAATTTCACATCGCTTATCACCACACTACTCTGCACAATACTATCTACATTTTGAAGCAATCATTAATTGAAATAATTGTCAATTTATTAAGTTTTTGGAAGAAGAAATATCTAATTATGGTTTTGTTTTTTAGATATCAGCTAAGAGCTAAAAAGCACTTTTGTACCTTAAGTAATGAAGAAGAAATTGCTTCAAGAAAAACCTTCATTTTCAAGTAATAATAACTATTACACTTTAATGTTTTGTATTATTAAAAATTTAAAATTGACCCCAATATATTTTTCCTAAAAATCGACCCCTCTTCACCTCCTAACACTGCACGGCAATGACAAATAAAAATTTTTACTGTGAAAAATGTTATTTTCCCAACATACAATCACCATCCAAATTTCAACGATATCACATTATTAATAACTGAGATATTGAATTGTATTCATCTTAAGTGGGACACACTCTGTATATAAAGAGTCAAAACACCATTAAAATTGTATTTTTACTTAATATACTTGAAAATAATTCAATTCCAACCCCAAGATAAAATAAAATACAATTTTCCTCTTTTTGGCCGCAAGTCCCTATCGCTCGCTCCACTGTGCGCCGCCGTGAAACTGAGGCACGACTACGACTACGGCTGGTGTCGGAACTGGCGGAATTATCTCTCGAAGCTGCACGCCTCGGAGTCCGAGAACGGCCTGCACGGTCGTTCATTCGAGATAACACACTTCTGGATCTAGATCGAGGATTCGAAAATGATCCACTCCTCATAGCGGCTTCTAACCGCTCCAATCTCTCTAACAGTGATCGGCAAGATTTTTTTGTCCCCGTTCAGAACTACTTGACAAGGAACTTCTCCTTCTTTTATGTTTTTTATTTTTGAATTTACCCATTGCCTAAATGAGGTGAAAAATATTGACAGAATATATTATGACTTACCGTTTTCTTAATAATGTTGAGGTTAGCGTCTGTGGGCGTGAAACGTAACCGCGAATCTGACACCTTGTACATGCACGAAGCACAAAAAGCATAACGATTCAACTACTACGGGATGCCGCACAGCGCGATGGTTAAGAGGTCGACCGACAGGTCCGTATTTAGAATATTTTGTGTCACTTTGAACCTTGCGCTACGAAGTAGGAAAATATGTGTACTACATAATTATGTAGTATTGAGGACTGGACCAGAAATATAATTAGAAAGAAACAAATTGTATTATTAGAAAGAAACAAATTTTGTACAATCTTCTGTATCTGAACACCAATATTCCACTGGACAGGAATCATAAACGTAAAAAAGCCAAAGTTCTTGCGTCGATCTCGAGATTCTATAAACTGAAACTTTTTGAGGGTTTCTCGAAATTTAAATGCATGTTCGGTTCAATGAACAAAAGTCGGGTATAAATAGGCCTTTTCAACTTCATTCACCGCTCCGATCTTGTGAAGTAATGATTCCTGCAGATGCCTCGTGCAATCGAATCCCAAGAACCATGATTTCTTATAACAGCGTTGTAATATCTTTTTTATTTCCGAATTTGTGCTATTAACTCGATTCTTGGTAATCTCTAAAGAGTCAATTAGTATCAATATAAATAAAATACCAAATAACCACATTACAAATAAACAAAGAAGAATTTAAGCTATGTGAAGGAACTCACTTAATGCCGTGCAACTGTAATCCGTCTACATCTAACATGGCAATTTCGGATAAACTCGTGGGCACCGAAACTTCCGCACCGGGAGCCATCATAACCCCAGAATTCTGGATTTGTTCTAGCAAAAATACCTGATCCAGAGTAATCGGGTCCGGCTGACTAGAGTTTACGATTATGGTGGGCTCGTTCGACAATGGAGTCTAGAACAAAAAAATTAACAAATAAATGCAAAACACAATAAATTTCTACTGCTTCTAAATAATCCAATTTGCGACTTTTCTAAGAAATGGTTGGCGAAATGGGAGTTCTGTTTTTTTAACAAGGGCGTGGAGTCCATGGAGGCAAGGGAAGCGGTGCTTCCCCAAAAAAATTTACAAAACATCTTCTAAAATGTAATTTTTGAAATATGAAACCATTAATTTAGTTTATATTAAAAATGCTAAAATATTATCTTAATTATCAAGCCCATCAAGTGTGATAGGTACGTCGCGTCGTGCATGGTGCGATATGGAAGACAATAATACGGACGTGGATATGCAAATACCGTCAACTTCGGCTGTCGGTAATAACGTTGAAAATGTTGGAGAATTTAGTAAGAAGAGTGTGTGTGAATGTGTGGTGTGTGTCTTAATAATAAAGGGATTTTCAACATTAAACTTTGCTGATAAGCCTCAAATAATTTCCAGAGCAAGGGCAAAACCGCTTATGAAAAATTTAACCACAAAAATGAAAAACTGTATTAGACATTTTTATCCGGAAAAACAATAAGAACAATTTAAATGGCTAAAAGGGTGTGAAAATATAAGTAAATTATTTTATTGGCCATGTTTACTTTTTGAAAATGAAAAAGGTCTCTGGAATAAAACTGGTTTTTCTGATTTAAACAATTTCCATAAAGCTGTGAAAAGACACATTATGTCCAAAGCGCATTTGCAGGCCGTCATAAAAGAAAAAGTCTCGAAAACCAGAATCGAACACGCCCTTAATAAACAGTTGGAAATTAGTCACCGCCAACACAATGAACAAGTCGATAAAAATAGGCAAATATTAAGAAGACTTATCGATGTTGTTTGTTTTCTCGGACAGCACGGATTGGGATTTAGAGGTCATGACGAAACAAGGGTTTCTTCAAATAGAGGAAATTTTCAAGATTTACTTAGTTTAATGGCTAAATATGATGATTGCTAAAAAAATCATTTAGAGTAATCTAACGTTTTTCGCGGAACGTCGAATCGAATCCAGAATGATTTAATTTCCGCTGTTGCAACCATTATTCTAAAAAGAATTAAGCAGGAGATTGGCGAGGAGCGGTTCATTACCATTTTTCTGGACGAAACAACTGATATCACTAATTTTAGCCAATTATCTATAGTAATACGCTACGTTAAAACAGACGGAAGTATTCAAGAGCGATTTTTAGGTTTTAAGAATGTGTCCGAAAATCGTACAGCAGATGCATTATATACCGTAGTTTATAACGTTACTAAAGAAATTAATGGAGAGAAAAAATTAGTTGCTCAAAGCTAGGATGGAGCTGCCGTGATGGCAGGACAATTAGGGGGTCTGCAAGCTAAAGTTCGAGAAACTTTCCCAAGTGCTCTGTTTGTCCATTGTTTTGCTCATAAATTAAATTTAGTTTTATCCCAGTCCATCAATCACATTAAAGAGTATAAAGTATTTTTCGTTAGTTTAAGTGGCATGGCTGCTTTTTTTTCCAAGTCAACAAAACGTACACAAGCTTTGAACTCTATTGTCCACAAACGATTGCCCAAAGTAGCTCTTACTAGGTGGAACTATAATAGAAGACTTGTGTTAACAAGTGTTGTGAATCACTGATTGAACTATTTGAGAATATTATAGCAAATAATGAAACGTGGGACTCAGAAGCAATAAATAGTTCGAAGGGGTTTTTGGACTGTTTGAAACGAGATTTTAATTTTAATTATTTGTTGAACATATTTTCAGAAATATTTCCATTCTCGGACAATGTTTCTAATATATTACAAACTAAAACAAATGTTATTGCTTTTTGCCTAAAAAAAGTGGATGATTTTAAGTCCATTTTAAGCCAAAAAAGAGATGACTTTGACCTATTTTGGGAGAAAACGATGACGTTGAATGTAGAGCCACAAGCCAAGCGTCTTCGAACAGACAAACATCATACAGAGGCGTCTCTTATGAAATAATCGATCAAATTCAGCAACAAATAAACTATAGACTTAAAGGTTTAAATGATTTTAAATTCCTCGAGCTCTGCAATTTTGATGCATTTAAAGGAAAAACTTTTCCAGAAGATGCGTTTAAATCTCTTCTTCTTCATTATGGCCAGTTCTTCGAGCGAGTGTTACTGCGATCTGAACTAAAAGTGATTTACGGAACTGATGACAGCGCAAAAAATAACGCTAAGGAACTAATGCAGTTTTTAAAAGACAAGGAGCTGGAAGATGCCTACACCGAAGTGTCGAAATTGTGTGAAATAATATTGACAATACCTGCCACTAGTTTATCAGTAAAACGCAATTTTTCAACACTTAAACGTATAAAACATTTCGTGAGAAATTCAACGGGGCAGGAAAGACTTTCGCATACATCGCTGTTGTCCATTGAATATAAACTTCTCCAAAATAGCGCAAAAGCATCGACGTCATTGACGAATTTGCAAAAAATGATCGAAGAATCGAATTACATTACAAATAGGTAAGTTTCTAAAAATTGCTTCCCTTGCTTAAAATTTCCCCGCACGTCCTTGTTTTTTTATCTATATGAGACGTTATGCTCTTTGAATCCAACATCGAAATTTCTCCCTGTTTGCCATATATATCAGCTATTGAATTCGCATTTTAACCTATAAACTCCAGATTTTTTATACTTATTTATTTTTGTTTTGACGTTAAAAATCAAATCAGAGAATTCTTATGACGGTCAAAAAGTAAGTTTAGTATTTTTATTTCTTTTTAAAATATTTGCAATTTTGTTAGATATTGGTTCAAAATACGTAATACAGGGTGTCCCGAATTGCAGTGTCCAAACTTTAACAGCAAATTCTGCATTCATAATAAACCCTAATTTTCTATATAAACATATATCGACATATGCTTCGTTTTCGAAATACAGGGTGTTAAAGTTTTAAGAAAAAAATTGTTTTTGAGTCATAACTTTTTTATTACTTGAGATATTGTTATTAAATTTGATAAACAGTCTTGGAGTAACAAAGGGCATTTTTAATTTGAAATATTTTTTAATTTTTCATCAGTGGCGTCCGTACGGGATTTTTTATTGAATATTTTTGAAGAAAAAATGGTACTCTACTGCTTTTTCTGAAAACAAAAATCATTCCTAAAATCCCCACTCAGTTTGGAGCAAATTTGATCTCTTGTCTTTTTTTCGTGCGGTGTAAGGATTTCGAGTAAAAAACTAAAAACCATTTTTATGGACTGCATAGTTAAAATTTCCATTATTGTTAATTTCAGTAGCAAAACCTTTAAGGTGGGATTCTAACAGCAAGTTTTTAAAATTATTTGGTTTCCGATATTTATTTCATGCATTCCGGGCGAGTTCATAATTTCTGAACAACGTATGTAGGGTTTGTAAAATAAAAGCTTGTCTGACAACTAAGGAGAGATGACGTCATCGACCCGTTGTAATGGAGATTTGCATTATGTTTGGGTTATCAGGGTGACATCGCAGAAGTTAGCAGGCAACCTATTAAAATCTAATGTCCTTGGAACTTATCATCATTCCTTCATTGTTGACTCTTGGTATGCCATGATTGCATAATTCTAAAATCGTCGATTCATTTTGTAAAACGGTAATTAGAATTAATTCAATTTTGAAGATGATACTTCATTTTACAGAAACTACTCTTTATTAACTAAGTTCGTAATTAATTTTACAAAAACTAGAATTCATAACTTTTATTAACTTAGATAATGAAAAAAATTTATAGAGCACTTTAAATATCATTAAGGATAAATGTGAGCCTTAAAATTCACAATAATTGCTCAAAATGAGCTCATCTAACTTCGACACATTTTCGGCCCTTAACTCTGTCAGTGGCATGGCCTATAAAATTCGTATTGGCTCGCAAAGTTTCACAGGCTTGCTCTATCCTTAGAATCAGTTCTTCTTTTGTATGAACTGGTCTGGAATAAATTAAATTTTTCAAATAACCCCACACAAAGAAGTCGACAGGTGTGACGTCAGGGGAACGTGGTGGCCAGGCTGTAGCTCCTAATCGTCCAATCCACCGTTCTGGATAATTATTATTTAACCACTCGCGATTTACAAGTGCAAAATGCGCGGGAGCCCCGTCCATTTGAATCCAGAATTCGTTTCTAAGATTTAGAGAAATATTTTCTAGATATTGAAATAACTCATTTTGCAGAAAATCATTAAATAACTGTCCATCTAGGCGTGGTGGTAGAATATGGGGCCCGCAAAAAATTTCATTTATTACACCACACCAAACATTAACAGAAAATTCTTGCTGAAATGCTCTAGTTTGTACAACACGTGGATTGTCATGGCTCTAGATTCGTAAATTATGGAAATTAACTGAGCCGCTTCGGGTAAATGTGGTTTCATCAGTCCATAAAATTTGTTTTGAGAAGTTCTCGTCTTCCTCTATTTGGCGCAAAAACCAATTGCAAAAACTGACACGTTTTTCGGCATCACCAGGTTGTAAGTTTTGAACTGGCTGCATCTGAAATGGCTTTCTGTGATCTTTCCTCAAAACGCGATGAACCTTATTTTTAGAAACAAAAACTGCGTTGCGTTGTAAATTATGAGCTGCTCTTCGTAGGCTCAATGTCCTATCGTTGTCAAACTTATTTAAAATTTTCGATATTGTTCATTTCTCCTGCCTTCGTTTCTCGGATTCTTTTTGAGTCCAAAATTCCTAAACATTAAATGTGTTTTAATGAAAACTTGTTTGCAAGGTAATCTTCTATTTGGAAATCTTCGTTGGTATTCCCGTACTGCTGTATTTGCATTTCCATTACAGAAACCATAAACGAAATGAATATCAGCATACTCAAAGTTACTGAATAACACCATTTTGAAATCACTAGTTAGACTGATAATTACCTTTTTGTATAAACTGTAATGTACCTGACATTTATTTACTCTAAAAACTCAAATGTCACACTTTAAAGACGAAACTAGCAATTGTTCAATTGTCACAAAAATGCAATCATGGCATACCAAGATGTTAAAGGTTTTGCCACTGAAATAATTAACAATAATGGAAATTTTAACTAGCCATACATAAAAATAGTTTTTAGTTTTTAACTCGAAATCCTTGCATCGCACGAAAAAAGACAAGGGGTCAAATTTGCTCCAAACTGAGTGGGGATTTTAGGAATGATTTTTGTTTTCAGAAAAAGCAGTAGCGTACCATTTTTTCTTCAAGAATATTCAATAAAAAATCCTGTACGAACGCCACTGATAAAGAATTAAAAAATATTTCAAATCAAAAAATGCCTTTTGTTACTCAAATGCTGTTTACCAAATTTAATAACAATATCTCAAGTACTAAAAAAGTTATGACTAAATAACAATTTTTTTCTTAAACCTTTAACACCCAGTATTTCGAAAACGAAGCATTTGCCGATATATGTTTATATAGAAAATTAGGGCTTATTTTGAATGCAGAATGCGCTGTTAAAGTTTGGACACTGCAATTCGGGACACCCTGTATATATTGTGCTTTAATAAACAAATGTTTGCTTTTTAGACAAGTAGCCGTCGAGGTGTAAAGAAAGAAAAAGTCTATTGTAGCTAAAATTCAAAGATTTTAAATTTGAAAAACTAAAATGATTTACATTGCCTAAATAAATAAATAAAATAAAATAAAATAAATGGATTAATTACCTGGTCAATATTTGATCACTGCTTAATATAAAACATGTTCAAAAACTAATCAGCTTTTTTGGTGGCTTTACACGGCCACAGTCAAAACTTAAAAGAACGAATGCCTTTGCAAAATAATTTTTACCAACAGACTGCTTATAAAAAAAAATATGTATTTTAAAGTAAGAATTCGCACTTAAAATTCGTCCTTATATTCTGTCCTCGTTCCCCTCATCAACAAAACAAAAGGAATCGATATTCACTGAATTCACTCCTGATTCCCAAGAGTTAGGCAACTTGCACTACGTTAAATGTAAGCAACTTTTATTACATTAAATTTTAATCTAAAGCTAAATATATTTTTTGTTTAATATTTTAATAATTAGCCATCTAAATATCAACGGAAATTATCATAATTACCAAATTTAAGTTTTTGATATTCTATTGGCAGGTTTTAGGTGTTGTTGGACTAATGGCGTTAACGTAGACGAGTAAGCAAAATAAAGAGGGGAGAAAGTAGAACGTCAAAACACTCAAAACGGAATTGGTCACTTCACCCCAAATATTATATGGAAAATAAACAAATTTAAATGTGTAATTTTAAATCAAAATCGAAGAAAATATGTTATTTAAATAAAACAAACTCTTGGTTATTGAATGTTTGACATTATTCTACAGGAAATTAAGCATATTGATGTCATGTAATCAAACAGCTTGACTTCAATTATCTTTATATGATTGATTTTAATTAAAACAGAAATAAAATAAGGTACAGTAGTTAGCAATTCTATAGACTTAATAAACAGTACACTATAAATGAAGAATTAAAAAAATATATGACCCTTCTTTCTGGTGTAAGGAAGTCCTCGAGCAACCAGATTTTTGGGAACTGTAAAATTAAAGTTTACAGTTACATAGTACAGTAAAATACTAAAGTGACAGTTATCCAAGAGATTATTTAATACAAATTATAATAAAAAAATAGAAATGTTAAACAATATTTAGTAAAATGAATTTAGATGGGTGACAAAAAAAAGTTGATCCTGACATTTTGGTGAATAAAAAGTTGATCCTGACATTTTGGTGAATAAAAATATATGAACTATTAATTCAAAATAACATAAATCTGTGGAAGTGTAACTAAACTTCAATTTTATAAAAGTGTAACCTTTCAATATAACAAATACATTCTTAGTATAATAAATGCAAAACGTCGAATCACGATTTTATAAATATTATAGTGGGCTTACCTGGAGAACATTGCCTTCAGCTTTATTCTTTTCATTTCGGACATTTTCTGCTACCTCCTCGGCCACCGATTTGAGTAGCTTCATACCTCCCAATTTTCGTTTGCCGGTCGCTGTCTTATCCTGCTTGTTTAGGTGAACACTTTTTTCGTGTGCCTTTCGAATAGCCGAAGTCCTAAAGGTTTGTTCACAAAACGTACACGCATGGGGTCGTGCTCCTGAAAAGGGATGAATTATTTATATGTTTTTTTATCTATCGGCAGTTACTTTTGCTGAATGGCGGTCTTAGTGGTTTGACTATAAATATTTTAACGGGATTCTCAATAATTTACTAAATACTCTACTTTTCCAGGATTTCCAGAGAGATTTCCGGATAATTTTTAGAAAGTAATACAAAGTTCACGATTTTAGTAGCATTACTTGTTATAGTTAGTACATTTTTGGAATTAAAGACAATGAAAAATGGAAAAAAAAATCTGCCTTCGAGTGGAATTCGAACCCACAACCTCAGACTTACCGTGACATCACATTCCCCCCCCCTCCCAACCGTCACAGAAAAGCTCCACTCTTTAACATCCCACTAGAGGATATCGATCTTGCTTCGAACTGACAAGAACCTAATATATTTCTTTATTTATTTACAGTTAACGGTCTAACAGGATGATCCCAATTACAAGACAGTGAAAAACTACATATTCAAGCCTACTAAAAAATTACATTTTACACATAAAAAGAAGCTTATAACTAATAATAACAGTAATTATTTTCCAAATTCTGATATTTGAATAAAATTTAAATTAGCAAAACGGTTTAGCGTCGTAAATTTTTCTTATATGATTGTAAACTATCAGAAAAAAGATCCAAATTAGTTTTTTTGTTAAAGTTATCGCACATTGTATAAATAGGCGAAAATTTTAAGATGTTTGTACGAGGAGTCGGCAAGTAAAAAGCACTGCTTGTGCATGAACTTAAACGAGGCACGTTGAAATTTATTTTAGAAAGTAAACAGGGGCAGTTTATCTTATTATTTAATAGCTTATACAAAAATATCATTTGCAGGTTATATCGTCTGGTTTTTAAGTTCGTCAGTGAAAATTTATCTAAAAGCTCTTCTTGTGGACATCCTTGAGCGGGATAGCGACCGTCTTGTTTAAAGCTTAGATATTTTACAAATTTTCGCTGTATACTTTCAATACCAGACACATGTATATTATATCCCGGAGACCACACAACTGCCGCATATTCAAGTTTGGATCGGACATAACTATAGTACAGCAGCTTTATGGCTTCCACTTGGCTAAACTTTTTAGTAGTTCGAACTATAAACCCTAACATTTTAGAAGAATCTGACCTAATAGTGCTGTAATGTGAGGTAAATGATAATTTTTGATCGAATGTAACTCCCAGATCACAGAACTCCTTGGATCGGCCTACAATTTCACCATTGCAGTTATAGTTAAAAATAATCGGTTCTGACTTTGTAGTAAAGGACATAACCTTTCATTTTCCAATATTTAGCTGTAGACAATTTCCCTGGCACCAGTCAATAATATGCTGTAAATTTTGTTGGATTTTTAAGCAGTCCTCCATAGACTTAATGTTAGCGAACGGTTTGATGTCATCAGCGTAGAGTAAATAACCAATATCCAGAGAATCACCAATGTCGTTAATAAAAATGTTAAACAGCAAGGGTCCGAAAACGGAACCCTGCGGTACCCCCGAACATGCTATATAGTTCTCCGATTGAAAACCATTTATAGCCACATATTGTGTGCGATTTGAAAGGTAACATGTAAAGAGCCGTAATAGGGAATCCGAGAATCCGATATTTGAAAGTTTATTAATTAACAACTCATGATTTAACTTGTCAAATGCTTTGGAGAAGTCTAAATATATTATATCAGATTGCAGACCCTCATCAATCGAGTCCGCAATGTATTGTGTTATAAGGGCCAGGTTGGTAGTTGTGGAACGATTTTTAAAGAAACCATGCTGTTCAGGAACAATTTTATTTTTCACCAACCGAAAAATGATGTCGTGCAACATGAACTCAAAGACTTTTAAGAAGTTGCATATGATGGAAACAGGTCTATAATTTTGAATGTCTGATTTATCACCCTTCTTAAAGACTGGACATACTTTCGATTTTTTCCATATATTTGGTAATGTCTGTTGTTCAATGCACATGTTAAATAGGATTTGAAGAGGTTTTATTAACACAAATCGACAGTCACGTATCAAAAATGCTGGAATAAGGTCTGGTCCGGCAGTGTATTTAGGTTTAAGTTTTTTAATAGCACAAATAATATCCCGTTCACTAACTGCAGATATGTTTATATTTTGATCACTACACGAGAATGAATTATTTGAAATTTGGATATTGTTAGAAACTGAATAGGATTGCTTAAAAAATTAAGCAAATGAATTCAAAATATTGGATGTATTATCTAGATTCTGACCATCAAAGTGCATACTGTTTGGAATGCCTGTTACCTTTCTCCATATCAAAGAAATACCTAATTACTTTCACTTTAAAAGTCGAGTAAAGGCCATATTATCTGCAAATGTTCGACTTTTATTGACTTTCTATTATATTATACTGTAGTTCTCTAATCTCTACCATCTGATGTACAGGGTGTTCCAGCGAGGACTGAACAGGGACCTATTTTCGACCTTCCTTGTATTTTGGAAAAATTCAAAATAGCCAATCGATGTATTTTTTCTTGTAGAATCCAAAAATGTCATCGAAAAAATATTTGAACCAGAAACAAAAGAGTTACGCTATGCATCAGGTGTTTTTTAAAGCTTCACCTGTTTAAAATATACGATAGGTTGGTATAGGTGATCAAGGTAAAATGACGTTTGAATGCTTTGTCAATAAAAATTGACATTATTTTAATTATTGTCGAAGTCTTCACCTAAAAAATATATATTTGACTCTGATCGAAATGAAATACTCTTTGGACGAGAGACTACAGATTGTTATGCTATTTTACAAGTGCCAAGAAAATGCAAGAGAAGCAAGAAGAAGATTTATTGCAAATTTTCATAGAAATATATCCATCAATACAATTCTAAGGATAAAAAACCTATATGAGGAAAATAAAACTTTACATGATAGAAAAAGAAATATACAAAGAAGAAGAAATCGAGACCAGGCCATTATAAATTATTTTCAAGTTAATCCAACCAAATCTATTTCGGATGCAGTTCGGGAAGTTCAGTACGGTGGCGGTGTAAGGCGCAGAAAAGTTACCCGAGGGACTGTTTACAGGACTCTGAAAATTCATAAATTTAGGCCTTTTCGTATCCTTCCACTTCAGCACCTAACACCGGCACAAAAAGAACTTCGCTTCCAATTTGTTTCTCAAATGGTAATTCGGCAAGAAAACGAAGACCCTGATTTATTCAAAAATATTGTGTGGACCGACGAAGCTACTTTCACAACATCGGGAGTATTCAACAGACATAATAGTCACCACTGGGCCGTTGAAAATTAAATTTCAAGGGAGGAATTCTATTCATGTTTGGTGTGGGATAAAAAACAATAAAATTTTGGGACCAATATTTTTTAACGGGACTTTAAATGGGCACAGATCTTATGAGTTTTTAGAAAACAAAATTGAAAATTTTTTGGAAGACTTACCATTGGCAGAATATCAGAATTTAATTTGGCAACATGATGGGGCGCCTCCTCATGCCGTGCATGATGTGGTTCAATTTTTAAATCGTAACGAATGGATAGGGCGAAATGGAACATATGTTGGCCGCCCAATAGCCCCGACCTCTCAGTTTTGGATACATTTCTTTGGGGCTATTTGAAGAACGTCGTATACAGACAACGAAACGAAAATATTCAAGAGATCATGGGAAAAATTGTTGATGAAATAAACCGCCTTAACCAGGAAAATCATATTGTAACAGCAAGTTTAGAAAGGCTACAAAGGGGTTATCGATGTTGTTTCGAGAAAAACGGCGGTCACATTGAAAACTTATGTTATTATAGTTTTATTTTATTATTTAGTAATTATTTTTTATTGAATTTCTTTTTCTATCATGTAAAGTTTTATTTTCCTCAAATAGGTTTTTTATCCTTAGAATTGTATTGATGGATATATTTCTATGAAAATTTGCAATAAATCTTCTTATTGCTTCTCTTGCATTTTCTTGGCACTTGTAAAATAGCATAACAATCTGTAGTCTCTCGTCCAAAGAGTATTTCATTTCGATCAGAGTCAAATATATATTTTTTAGGTGAAGACTTCGACAATAATTAAAATAATGCCAATTTTTATTGACAAAGCATTCAAACGTCATTTTACCTTGATCACCTATACCAACCTATCGTATATTTTAACCAGGTGAAGCTAAAATTTTAGTTTGTAAAACATTAAAATGTAATATAAACAGCTATCGCAAAATCAAATCTTTTAATCAGAACGGACATAAAAAAAATCACTCTTTCCAAAAATCGTATAAAAAACGATACATTCCATTTAAAAAACACCTGATGCATAGCGTAACAAAATACATCGATTGGCTATTTTGAATTTTTCCAAAATACAAGGAAGGTCGAAAATAGGTCCCTGTTCAGTCCTTGCTGGAACACCCTGTACACCGTGTTCCACATAAAAGTAACCACTATATTATCTGGAAATCCGTAATACATACGAAAAAAGTTTCTTTAAATTTGAAGTTCTTTTAAAAGAGAATGTTTCCATGTATACAGGGTGTCCCAATTTTGCTGGGACGATATCAACTACAAATTTTAAATGGGACACCCTCTATTTTTGTCCTTTATTTGATTCCTTGTTAAAAATAAACATAAGTTACCGATTTAAACTATAGTCGATTTCTGCGTAGTTTTCAAGATAATTAAGGTTATGTGTGATTTTTTGAAAACTGGAGCTCTTTTTCAAATCACTATAAAAAATACCAAAAATCAGGCGTTTGGGTGGTAATTTCCAGTTTATATAGCATCAATGCATATACGGAATACAACATTTCTGTCCACACCTATACAGGGTGAACATACTACGAAATCAATCTTGCACCTTTTTAAAGTAAAAAAAAGTCGATTTTTTAAAATAGAACACTATGTTTTTTATTTATGCAAATGATCATAAAAAACCTTAGTTCTTCATATATATATATATATATATATATATATATATATATATATATATATATATATATATATAATATATATATATATATATATATATATATATATATATATATATATATATATATATATATACAGTGTGCCCGAAATTGATTATGACAGTATTGGGATCTCGGAAACCGTGATAGTTACAAAAACGTTTAAATGGAGAAAGTTTTAGACAATTATGTTTGTAATTTAACACCGTTTTGCTCGCGATTCTATCTTTTTTAGTTTTTGAGATATTTTGAAAAAACCAAAAAACTGCATTTTCGAAAAAGTCCTATAATTTATTTATTTATGAAAATTTTCAAAATCTGTAAGAACATTATTAAGGCAACTTTTTACGTAGAGTGCACCTATTAAGTCAGATTTTACATACTACGTTTCGATTTTCTAGAACCATCATCAATTTTGTTTTTTCTTATGGCCGCTGTGTTCGATTTTAACAGTTTTGAAAAGAGTATTTCTTTAGCTTTTCAACGGTGTATCACACTTTGTAATTAGGTTATTACTAAAGGTGCAAAAAGTGCGTAGAGAAAATATTTAAACGTTTTTTGGAATTATCAAAGTAAAAAATTAAAAATTAATAGTGTTAAAAGGCAATATGTAATTCAACATCCAGTTCTACAAAAAATTAGTAAAAACTACTCAATAACATTGCACAATGTTCACAAATGTTCAAATGACCAGCCGCAGATAACACTAACATCTTTGCTCAAGTAGGCTTTGGTTTTGAAATAATAGAATGCTTTTAATCTGTCAAAAATGCAACGTTTAAGTTTTATTTAACATTCATCGCTGTTTTAGTAAGGATTACAATGGCGTTAAACTTTTCTAATGAAGAAATGTTTGATATGTTAGTGTGTTATATTAAAAATGAAAGAAATGCAAACAGGGCCATGGATGTGTATTTTGCCACGTACCCCGAAAGACGGCAGCCTGGCAGAACTTATTTTCAAACGCTGGTTAGAAACTTGCTTGAGTTTGGCAGTTTTAATAAGATTCGCACAAAGAAGTATGCAAAAGACAACGAGCAACGCAATAGGCAAATCCTAGAATATTTTAATGAAAATCCGACTTCATCTACAAGAAGAAGCGAAACAGAACTTCAAATTCCAAAATCTACCGTTCATGGCGTCTTAAAAGTAACTAAATATCGTCCTTACAAGCCAACAATTGTGCAAGGACTTCAAGCAGGTGATTTCGAAAGAATTGTTTTTTGTAATTGGTATATCAATAGATGTCGAGAAAATCCCGCTTTTTGCAATAAAGTCATTTGGTCAGATGAGACTCATTTTGCAAACTGTGGCATTTTTAATAAAAAAAATCACCATTATTGGGCTATTGAAAATCCGCAACTACGCGATCCACGCAGGCCGCAAGACCGATTTGGTTTTAATGTGTGGTGCGGGATGCTTGGTAAGATAAACATAGTCTAATTGAATTGCTTATAATTCAATATTTTCCATTACTTTTTAGGAAATCGTCTCATTGGTCCCTTTATTTTTGATCAGACACTGACAGGCCCAAGATACCTTGCCATGTTACAGAATCAAATAGTTCCTGCCATTCGAGAAGCTGTGCCAGATGATCAGTTTAATAGCTTGTGGTTTCAGCAAGACGGTTGTCCTGCAAATAACAGCAGGGATGTACAAACCTTTTTAACAACAACTTTTGGTGAAAACGTAATATCCAACAGTGGTCCTGTCCGCTGGCCAGCTAGATCTCCGGATATCACGCCGTTGGATTTTTATTTATGGGGATGTGCGAAAAATGAAATATACGAATTTGACCCCCCAGAAGATAGGCAAGTTCTTGAGCAGCGAACCCGAAATATTCTAGAAAATATAAATAGAAATACCATTCAACGGGTAATCAGAACAGTTGAAAGGAATGCGGACACTGCATAGAAAAAAACGGTCAACATTTTTAATCCTAGTATTATATAGCATTTTTTTATTAATTTTATTGAGTAGGTAGTTCATACTGATTTTCTGTTAATTCTTGTAAGGTTAGTACTTTTAAATCGCCATGAACGGTTGACTTCAGAATGTGAAGTTCTGTTTCAATTCTTCTTATGGAAAAAACCAGATTTTCATTAAAATATTCTAATATTTGCCTATTCCATTCCTTGTCATACTTGCATACTTTCTGTTGCGATTCTTAAAATTGGCTAACCCTAGCAAGCTTCTAATCAGTGCAGCGCTTGAAAAGAAGTTCTGTCGACAGTCGTTCTTCGGGGTACATTATGTGCAGTGCACATAGTATTAATGTTACTGAGTAGAACTTACTGATTTTATGCAGAATTTAATGTCCAATTCAAAAATATTGCTATTTGAAACTATTAAATTTTAATTTATATCGATAATTCGAAAAAATGTTTAAACAGTCTTATTTCAAACGCAAAGCCTACTTGGGCAAAGATGTTAGTGTTATATGCGGATGGTAGTTTGAACATGTGTGAACATTGTGAACGAATCAATTATGTTATTAAGTAGTTTTTACTGATTTTTTGTAGAACTGGATGTTAAATTACAATATATTGCTATTTAACACTATTAATTTTTAACTTTTTACTTTGATAATTCCAAAAAACGTTTAAATATTTCCTCTACGCACTTTTTGCACCTTTAGTAATAACCTAATTACAAAGTGTGATACACCGTTGAAAAGCTAAAGAAATACTCTTTTCAAAACTGTTAAAATCGAACACAGCGGCCATAAGAAAAAACAAAATTGATGATGGTTCTAGAAAACCGAAACGTCGTATGTAAAATCTGACTTAATAGGTGCACTCTACGTAAAAAGTTGCCTTAATAATGTTCTTACAGATTTTGAAAATTTTCATAAATAAATAAATTATAGGACTTTTTCGAAAATGCAGTTTTATGGTTTTTTCAAAATATCTCAAAAACTAAAAAAGATAGAATCGCGAGCAAAACGGCGTTAAATTAAAAACATAATTGTCTAAAACGTTCTCCATTTAAACGTTTTTGTAACTATCACGGTTTCCGAGATCCCAATACTGTCATAACCAATTTCGGACACACTGTATATATATATAAATATATATATATATATATATATATATATATATATATATATATATATATATATATATATATATATATATATATATATATATATATATATATATATATATATATATAGTACGCTTCTTGTTTAAAATTGAGTGAAAAATTAGAATTTTAAAAAGTTTACAAGCTGGTGAGACTGTCACAGGGGCGGCTTTAAAATATAATGTTGGAAAGTCCACAATATCCGATTTAAAAAAAAACTGCCAGAAAATACTTGCATATGTCGCCACCTTAGACACTGAAACTAAAAATCGGAGAAGTCTCAAATTAAGTGCCTACCCTGATGTCGAAAAGGCTGTTTATAATTGGTTTTTACAGGAGAGGTCTAGAGATATGTTAGCTTACAAAACATTATGTATCCGTTTTTATGACCTAACGGCTAAAATTATTTTAGGAACCCCTGTGTCTGGTGAGCTCCTTTGCGAAAAAGCCAAATTTTTTTATACACAAACGTATAAAAACGACAATTTCAAGGCTAGCTCTGGTTGGCTTCAGAAGTTTAAAAATCGTTATGGTATCCGCCAATTATCCATATCAGGGGAAAAGTTATCTACTGACCCTACAGCTGTTGAGCCTTTCAAACATCGGCTTCTTATGAAAATTGAAGAACTTAAACTTACGGCAGATCAAATTTACAATGCGGATGAAAGCGGCCTCTTCTGGAAAATGTTGCCACAGAAAACACTGGCTCATGCGGGAGAAAATTCAGCACCAGGAAGAAAACAATATAAAGAGCGAATTACATTTATGCCATGCTCTAATTCTACAGGTACTCACAATTAAAATTGTTAGTTTTGGGAAAATCAAACAAGCCACGTTCATTTGGAAGCAGTACTATTCCAGTCATCTACAAGGGACAAAATAGGGCATGGGTAACGAGGGAAATCTTCACGGAGGGTTTCATACGTCTTTTGTTCCTGCCGTGCGTCGAAAGATGAAGGAATTAAACTTGCCACCAAAAGCTGTTTTGATTCTGGATAATGCACCTGGTCACCCAGTAGAATTAGCAAGTGACGACTCCCAAATTTCTGTTATGTTTTTGCCGCCCAACTGCACTCCATTAATTCAGCCAATGGATCAACATTTAATTCAAGCAATTAAACTCCACTACAGAAAAAATCTTTTGTTGAAAAAGATTGTTGAGACGTCGGGAAACATTTCAGAAGAGCTAAAAAAAATTACATTAAAAGATGTTGTGTTGGAATTAGCGCAGGCTTGGCAGCACGTAAAAACTGGTCTGATAAAAAGTTCTTGGCGGCAACTTTTGCCCCCCTGTATTTTAGATCAATGGGAAAATGAAGACTTAATTCCCCTTTCTGCATTGGCCCAAACAAAAAGATCAGAAACTACTGGAACTGAAATTAGTAGTAATAGCTCTTACAAAACCACTGCCAGAAGTTCCGACAGATGAAGAAATTAAAAAATGGGCACTTGGAGATGAGGATCCTGTGGAAATGATGAACGACAGTGATATCATAGAAAATTTGAACTCGGAAGAAGAAGAGGAGAATGAAGAAGAAATTAGCAGTGGACGCTTGACTCACGGGGAAGCAGTAAGTTATTTTGATAAATGCATAGCGTGGGCAAAGGAAAATGGAGAGGAGTCTTGCCACATACTCCTTTTAGAACATATGCAGAACAAGGCAAAGCAACTGGAAAGGAATACTCTCGTTCAAAAAAAAGATTACGTCATATTTCGTAAAAAAGTGAAATGTTCATTATTATATGAGTTTGAGTTTATTTTATTAAACATTTTAGATCTGTACCTGTATAATTATAGGTAATTACACACTTTAGATTTCTCTTTTGTATTATTAGGGCAACCCATATTCGATTATTCGAACAAAAGGGTTAACCGAACAATGGCTTGCAATGAATAGTTCGGATATATATATATATATATATATATATATATATATATATATATATATATACAGTGGCGGCTCTTCCATAGGGTCATTTGGTCGTTTGACCGTCCCTCCTAATAGTTGTAGTTGTAGCCGCGCGCGATGGTTCGAATAGTCTCGTTGCGTTCCTTAGGCATAATAAAATTCGCTATACCAAGCTAGGCTGGCAGTCCGAATTGACCTGATTGCCTTAAAGCTTACGAAAGTACCCGAAGATTCCATAGCTACCGAGCGGCAGCCGAACGTGATAGCAAATGGAATATGAAATCGCGATTTGGGTCATCAGCAGGTCTCTTCTCATAATTCGATCGATCGGTCGCGGCATCACGTCGGCATGCGGCAGTTCAATTGTTCAGAGGTCGCGCGGTCGATATTCTAACTCGATATTGTTTCGGACGTTTTGATTGGACGATGAAAATTGATTTATATACTGTTTTTTGTAATATGCATTATTTATATTTTTATGATCCATGTGTGAGTTGGGAATATACAGGAAATAAAATGTTGGTAGTGACTAGAGCAAAAAAATAAACAACTAAAAAGTGCTTACGAACTTAATTTTTCAAAACTAACTAATTTCAAGGTGGTCTATGTTTGAGTTGTGAATGTAGAGGAAATAAAATGTCGGTAGTGCAAAAAATTAAACAACTAAAGAGTGCTAACGAACTTAATTTTGAGAAAATAACCGAATTCAAGGTAAGTGGTCGCCCTTTGCCAGAACTTAGTATACGACAAACTAGTAAAGACAAAAATAAAGAGGTTCTTCGAAACTTTCGCAAAAGTATGTACGATTTAGTTAACTGGATATGTGGTTGTGAAGTCTCTAACTCATTTTACTGTTATGTTTGTTTGTTGTTTTCTAAGGACTCGTCGGACTCATTATGGTGCAAAACCGGTGAGAAGTGTTGATATTCGCACTCAGCTAGACACAGCCTATAAAAAATCCCTTAAAGATTTAAAGAGTATATGCAGAATGCAACTGCCTTTAAAGGAACATCTAAATCCATTCAAAATGACCTACTTGACTCTATGCTCGCTGTGGCTCAGGAATAAATTAAGCATTCTGAATTGCAACTTGAAGGCAATACTACGTCGATACAAAGTTTATTATTAAATAGTACAAAATGAGTGCAGCGAAGAAATCTAAAACGTATCATTTTAATAACGATTGGGAGGAAGAATTTTTGTTTTGTATAGTGAAGGATAAGTGTATTTGTCTTATTTGTCGTGCGTCAGTTGCAATACCTAAGCGTGGTAACTTAGAGAGGCATCATAAAACGTTTCATAGAAACTATGAAAAGGATTTTCCCCCACAGAGTGAATTAAGAAAACGAAAAGTACGTGATTTGATATCTTGTTTGAAAAAAGAACAAACCATCTTCACAAGACCAGCCAAACAATCAAAAGCTGCTACGATCGCGTCATTTAAAATATCTCATATATTGGCGAAACACAAGAAACCATTCGAAGATGGATCGGTTGTGAATTTAGCATTTATTAAAGCGGGTGAGACTTTATTTGGAGATTTTAAAAATAAAACAGAAATCATGTCTGCTATTAGAGAACTTCAGTTATCTCTTCCGACTGTCACAAGGCGTATTGAAGTCATGAGTCAGGACATGCCAGATAAACTAAAAAATGATATCATGGAATGTACATACTTTTCTTTACAGTTCGACGAATCCACCGATATGACAGACACTGCCCAGCTGTGTATTTTTATTCGGATGGTATTCAATGACATGTTGGCTAAGGAAGAATTTTTGACAATCATTCCTCTGAAGGGGAAGACCCCTGTCGAATATATATATGACGTTTTCTTCAATTTTGTAAAAAACTACAAGCTACCAATATATAAATTAGTGTGCATTACAACCGATGGAGCACCTGCAATGACTGAAAACAAAAATGGTTTGTGGCATTGTGTCGAGCTAATGAAGATTTCCCTTCATTTTTTTCAATCCATTGCATTATACATCAACAAGTTTTGTGTTCAAAAGTTTTAAACACGGAGGAAATTATGGGCATTGCAACAAAAATTGTGAATTCCATCCTGTGCACGTAGCTTGCAACGGCGGCTCTTTAAGTTGCAGTTGGAAGATAGGGAGTCAGTTGAACACACTGATTTAGTTCTTCACACGGACGTCAGGTGGTCGAGTCGCGGAAAATTCCTAGAAAGGTTTCAAGAATTATTGCTCGAAATAACAGCTTTTCTAGACGAAAGAGGTGATGACACTCAGATGTTGAAAAACGAAAAATGGCTGACTGATTTGGCATTTTTGACTGACATCACAATGCACTTAAACATCATTAACTTGGAGCTTCAGGGTAAAGGAAAAACTGTTATTGAGATGATTAGTGCAGTAAACGCATTCAAATGTAAATTGCAACTTATGATAGATCAACTGAAAAGAAATGATCTGAAACATTTTCCGTCTTTGAAAGCAAGGATTCCTCAGTTGAATTATGATACGTATGAGGCTGAATTATCAAATATTTTGGGACAATTCGAAATGCGTTTTTATGATTGTAGTAAATTGGCAAATGTAGCATCATTTATGAGTTATCCTTTTTCATGTAAAAACATTGAGGAATTAGCTACTGAAATAGCAAGTCAGTTTAATATGAACTCATGTTCTGTTGAAAATGAGTTGGTGCAGATTATATCAGATATACATCTCAAAGCTACAGCATCTGATATAAATTTCTGGTGTTTTATATCTGAAGATAAATATCCGAATCTAAGACAAATCGCCCTTCAACTGACAGCAATGTTTAGGTCAACTTACTTGTGCGAGTCAGTCAAAATATCGCAATCGATTAACTGACGATCATATGTCATCATGCTTGCGATTAGCACTCAGTTGTTACGTACCATCTTATGAAAAGTATGGTGAGGACATACAGTGCCACGCTTCAACATCCAAAGTCACTCCTTAGTTAAGTTTATTTGTTTATTTATTTATCAACGGGCATAACCCAATATTACAATAGAACAAAATATATTAACAAGAAAAACAATTAAAACTAATAACTAATAACTAATTAAGTAACCTAACCCTAACCAAGACCCAACACAGCTAAGTTGCAAAATAGTTAACAGAACAAAGGTAACATTAATAAGGAACAACCTTATGCAACACAAGACTTCACGCTCCTGGCAAAGCTTGCACGCCCCTCAAAGCAGTCAATAAGATGGGAATATTGGTTAGCCAATCTAACAGATCTTGCCAGAAAAGAATTATGGCCATAGTTTGTGCGATGTGTTGAATTGTGGAAGGAAACCGCCTGTCTAGTTTGCCTTGGTTGGACGCGGAGGCCTATCTTATTAAGAAGTCTAGGACAGGAGCTCTGAGATTGTAGAATGCTATGAAACATTTTAAGATCTCTAAATTTGCGGCGAGTTTCTAGATTGTCCAAATTTAAGGTTGACTCCATATGACGGTAGTCAATCCTGTCCTGGTAATTGATTGGTAGACCAGTCTGCTTAAAGGCTACATATCGAAGAAATTTATGTTGCACTCCCTCAATCCTATTAATATGTTCGTTATAGTAAGGGGACCAGACACAAGAGCTGTATTCAAGATGAGGACGCACAAGTGAGCAATATAGCTGTCGCATGGAAGCTATATTTTGAAAATCCTTTGAGCACCTTTTAACAAATCCAAGCATCTGAAATGACTTTCGCACTATACTTAAAATGTGCGGAACAAAGCTTAGACCATTACCAAGCATTACCCCCAAGTCTCTGATCTCGGAGACAGACTCCAGCATGACATTGCCAATTCTGTAAGTGTGGTCTAAAGGCTCTCTACACCTTCTGAAACACATTGAAAAGCACTTTCCAACATTCAAGTCCATACCGTTTGCACCACACCAACTGACCAGTCTATTTAAATCTGACTGAAGCCTATGGCAATCATCCACTGATGACACTCTAAGGAAGAATTTTAAGTCATCAGCAAAGAGTAGAAATTGGCTGTGATGGAAACAGGTTGAGATATCATTTATGAAAAGGTTAAACAGCAGGGGCCCCAGATGTGAACCCTGTGGAACACCAGACAATACAGGTATCTCACGTGATTTGAAGCTAAGGACTCTAACAACCTGTGTACGACTGGTCAAATAAGATTCGAGCCATTTCAATAGAGAGCCCGTAATTCCAGCCGTCTTTAGTTTATGCACTAAGAGCATATGATGTACTCTATCAAAGGCCTTGGAGAAGTCGGTATACAAAGCATGCACCCGATACCCCTCCTCCAAGGACTCGGACAGGAAGTCTGTGAATGAAAGAACATTCAACTCTGTTGATCGTCCCACACTGAAACCAAACTGTTCGCCAATGAGCTGACCCCGAAGAAAATATGTCAAGACCTCACACACAAGCCTCTCAAACATCTTGGGAATCGTGCTCAGAATACTAATGGGTCTATAATTTTGTATCTGTGCATTGTCTCCGGTCTTAGGAATAGGTGTTATAAAACTAGTCTTCCAGTAACTGGGAAATATACCAGTATCCAAGGATAAGTTAAATATAATGAAAAGGGGTCGAGCCAACAGAAAACTGCACTGTCTCAGGAAAATTGGTGGTAAACCATCAGGGCCAGGACCCTTGTTCACATCCAGCCCGGATAATTCAGTATATATATCAGACAAGGACACTTTTAAGTGGGACATATGAAGATTATTAAGAGTTACATCATCAGGAATATCACATGATTTGCTGTTGTACATTTCCGAAAAGTAATCGGCAAACAAATCGACAATAGCCTCACCAGAAGAGCCAACAGTATCCCTGTAAACAACACACTAGGAATCTGAAAATTAGAATTTCTGGAGCGCACAAACCTCCAAAAGTTCTTCAAGTTAGTCGTCAGGGATAATTCTGTAATATACACATAGTCACTATAACATTGTCTCTTTAAAGTTTTACACTTAGCCCTAACATTACAAAATTTGACATAATCAGAATACAATTTTGTGTTAACATACTGCTTATGTAATTTTTTTTTCTCAATTATAATGGCCTTCAACTCAGTGGAAAACCAAACTGGAAATTTTTTAGTAGAATACTTTTTCAATGGTACAATACTATCAATACATAGATATATTATTTCATAAAAAATATTGACCATTTCATTAACAGACCTGTTCAGAAACAAGGCATCCCAGTTGAAGTTTGAAAGAAACAAGGAAACCGCATTAAAATCTACTGCATGAAAGTCTCTATAAAAACCCTGACCCACAATTTCATGTTTCCTCCTGCACATAGATGTTTCAAGCATAAAGGATAAGGGTGGATGGTATCTGTCAGGTTGTATTATTTCTTCCTCAGCCAAATGAATATTCAGGCTTTGATCTTCTGAGAAGACTAGGTCTAACATAGAAGTGGTTTCATTCTCAATGGTATTTACCTGGAATAGGTTATGATGGGAGCACATGATCGACACAACCTCCAAGGCTCCAACCTCGTTTGGTGATGCGCCAGGTTGTACTGTAGCAATAGAGCTCAGTTCTTCACTTGACCAAAAACCGTGGGGTAAGTTGAAATCACCAAGTATGCATAGTTTGCAGTTGGGAAGATCATCACTCAGTCTATCAATAGATTCACTGAAAGCCATATAACACTCAATAGCGGCCCTGGGAGGAAAATATCCAGTACCGACAATAGTTTGATGATCACCCGAGCCAACCAAGACAAAGAGATGCTCCATATGGGGGTCAGACACAAGTTGGGAGCTTTTGATGCTCTTATGCACTGCAATAAGGACACCACCCCCTCTTGAGTGCACTCTAGTTTCACTGGATCTGTCTTTTCTATACACATTATAGTCACACCATATGTAACTCTTTTGTTTGTAACAACCAATAAACTCGCAATTTTGAATAACTATGAATTTTTTTATTGATATTGTAGAGAAGAACCTAACTAAACCTAACTCAAACCTTGACTAAAATAATGAATATTGTGCGGAAAGCTAATATCTATATATGCTACGGTACACCCTACCTAGGTAGGTAGGTAGGTAGGTAGGTAGGTAGGGTGTATGTACAACCCTGCATCACACATACTTGCAGCCTCTCAGAGTCGATCGTAAGTAGTCTAAAAATATTGAGGTAGATCGCCAGCCGTTCAAGTTTGAGCACCCCTGTTCTATATTGTCAGCAGGACGTTTTGGCCGCGCGTGCAACCTTTTTCAACTGCATTAAACTAAAATTATTACACAAGTCATTGTAGAAATCATAATGAAATAATAAAAAAGTGACGACTTACCATAGACAAATACTCAAACATAACGACGAAACACGTAACATATATAGAGTTAAAAAACAGTAAGAAAAAACATGATTATACTTGACATGCAAAAACAAAGATGCACTTCGAAAATTCGAAACATCAATGGACAAAGTGTAGGTCGATACTGAAAGATTAGAATTATTTCATACGACAATATTTGTATATATTGTATATTAAATACTTCTTAGATGAAAATTCCAATATGTTCTGTTTTTCTATGGAAATAAATGAATTTGTATCTATCATCCGAGTGCATGGTCAACAATTTCAGAAGGAATCCTAATTAGACCTCAAATTATCAAGTCGGACCAGTGTTTAATTTATTGTTGCTTTTTGATTGTATTTTACTAACATAAAACTGAATAAGTTAAATTATCGTAGCTGGTACGCGCGAATACGAAAGGTCCTGGGTTCGAGTTCGAGTGAAGACGATGTCTTTTCAATAAAAGTTGTTTATTACTATAAGCTAGTTCATATACCTGTATGGAGGAGCATGTGCACCTTGAGACTGGATTTGGAGGCGAAGTTCGAGTTGCACACGTCGCAGGAGATTGGTGGCGCCCCGGCACTGTCGTGAATCTTCCGGTGCGACTCCAGGGTCGATTTGAGCGAGAATTTCTTGTGGCAGTGCTCGCACTCGAATGGTCTTTCTCCGGTGTGGGTTCGCAGGTGACGTTTCTAAAAATTTTGAAAACAATTGCTCTAAGGTAATATAGTTTTTTCCCTTGTATTGGAGGCTTTTAGAAATTAAATTTTTAAAAATATTTCGATTTGATTTGATTCAGACGTAAGAAATCACAAAACTCTCACCATATCTGACGGTTTCTTGAATTCCTTGAAACAGAACTTGCATACTCTGTCAGTGACGTCCGGATGAAACAAGAAATGCTTCCGGAACACGTCCGCTAAGGAGGTCGTGAAATTACAACGGCCACACCGAAGCTGCTCAGATCGTTCCAGCCGCTCTAGGTCCGGCAACAGTCTTTTCTTGTACTTATACCTACACATGTAAATCAATTTTTTTTTGCTTTAGGTAGAGAAGTTAATTATTACCAAGGTATTTTCAAAATAATCTATATGAAAACTACAAGTGTTTACTATTAATTAAATATACTATGAGCCCTTCTTTGGTTTAATTTATAAGTGAAATTTCAAATAAGCTTAGGTCCCCAAATGCTTTGTTACCGGTCTACAGGGTGTTGTAATTTCAATATTTTTTACTTCCCTCGCAAAAAGGAAGTATTGTAATCGTGAAAAAATCACTCTCCGACATTTTTTCAGATCTTCACGTTCCTGGGTCCCTAGAGGACGAAAAACATGTCTTCTCAATTTCGTCAGTCTGTCTGTCCGTTCGCGGCTAAAAAAACTACTTACCCGATTGACTTGAAATTTTGGTCAAAAATTAAGGGTCATATGGGATACCATTTTGGTAAACATCCAATATGGCGAAAGAAAATGGCGGCTTAGTGAAATGTTAAAAAATTATTATGAAAAAACTACTGATTCAATTTATCTCAAATTTTGCAAAACCATCAAGTATTATATTGGAATCAACTGGTAACATTTTGGCAGGAATCCAAGATGGCGGAACAAAATGGCGGCTTAATAAAATATATAAAAATTCGGCCTGAAAACACCGCTTAATGGTTTGATTCCAAATTGTGTGCGATAGCTAACTGTGGTATAGAGGTCAACTAGTAAATCTGTGGTATTAATTCAAAATGGCGTCCAAATAAAATGTTTGTAATCGCCCTCTAGATGCCAAAAAATATGTTTCATCAGTTCCGTCGGCCCGTCTGTCGGTCTGGCTGTCTGTCTGTCAGTTCGCGGCATAGGACGAACCCGATTGACTTCAAATTTTGACCAAAAATTAAGGGTCCTAATATGAGGATGACCTGGTAGTATTTTGGTAAAAATCCAATATGGCTGAACAATGTTAAAGAAAAATTGTTAGAGTGGTGTATTATTTGGGGTTAAGATCCAGTAAAAAAAAAAACAATTTTTTTTTTAAATTGTCGACGTTTCGGAACTTAATTTGTGCATCCTCAGGGCACATATATAGATCCTATATCCTGCAGGAAACCCATATTATCAGTCTTTACCTACTCCGTAGGTCCGCAGATATTTCTTAGATATTAAGTTTCTAAATTGGTTTCGTTAACAAACCTCTTGTTGTTTTGTTACAGTGGTGTATTATTTGGGGTTAGGGTCCAGTAAAAAGACAAAAGTCTATTTTTAAATAGTCGACGTTTCACAACTTTATTGTTGCATCCTCAGGACACATATAGTTTCTATATCCTGCATGAACCCCATATTATCAGTATTTACTTACTCTGCAGATATTTCCCAGATATTATGTTTCTATGGTTGTCATTAACGGTCCTCTTGTGGTTATGTTAGAGTAGTGTATTATTTGGAGTTAGGGGCCAGTAAAGAAACAAAAGAATTTTTAAATTGTCAACGTTTCGAAACTCTATTGTTGCATCCTCAGGACACATACAGGGTGTTTCTTAATTGAGTGTCAATATTTAAGGAGGTGATTTTTGGGTCCGTTTTAAGAAGAAAGCTTCATATAAACATATGTCCTAAACGGTGTAAATTTTGAGATACAGAGTGTTAAACTTTCAATAATTTCATAATTTTTTTTGGTATAGAGGTACTATGCATCTAGTGGAATTTTTTGATGTAGAACATTTTTTTTTATTTCCACCAGTGGCGTCCGTACGTAATCCGACCTGCATATTTTCCCAGACATTGATAGTACGCCACTGATTTTTTTCAAATAAAAATTGTTTTTGAAATTCCCATTCATTTTTGAGCAAGTTTGATCTCTTGGTAATTTTGAGTTGAACGCACGGTTTTCGTTTTAAAAAATATAAACCGTTTCTCTGCAGAGTTTTAACAATATCGCTAATATGACAACACCAATCACCATGGCATGCAAGGAAATTTTTTTTTGACTGAAATTCAAGAAATCAAATTTGCTTACGAATAACTAATACCCAAAGATTTCAAAATTATTATTTGAGCTTATAAATTTTTAACACGAAACTATAAAATACTATTAGTTCATCAATAAAGAAAGATTATTAATAATAATTATTATTGTAGTAGACTTTGGCTGTCAGAATTAATACTTCTCTTGTAACTTAATTTGACAGTTCAGCTTTCAGATTCAGTCGGATTTAATTAATTTTGTGTTCTAAATATCTGATATATCTGAGAAAAGAAATGGTTGATTTTACCAATGAAGAGTTGGCAGACATGCATTACATGTATGGTTTGGCTGATGGCAGTACCAGATAGGCGAATATTTGCAAATGTGCATAGAAGGTTGACATAAACAGCTACATTCAAGCCAAATAATCAATTAAAAGGGGCCCATCGGACTGTAAGAACTCCATAAATTGAAAAGGCAGTATTAAATTCCATAGAAGAAAATCCTGAACTGAGTACTAGGAAAATTGAAATTAACCTAAATATTTCGCACATCCTAGTTTGGAGAATTCTACATGATTTTTTTATACCCATATCACATTCAACGAGTGCAAGCCTTACTTCCCCGAGATCTTCCTTTCCGAGTTAATTTTTGTGAATGGTTTTTGGAAAAAATTGCGCGTAGTCCCTTATTTGAACGCGAAATAATGTTTACAGATGAAGCGAACTTCTCCAGGAACGCTATCAGAAACATCCACAATAATCATATCTGGGCCGACGAGAACCCCCATGCCATTGTAGAACATCATCATCAAGAGCAATTCTCTGTAAGTGTTTGGGCTGGCATTATCGAAAATCACCTAATTGGACCTTTTTTCCTCCCAGAAAGACTAAATGGCCATAATTATCGCCGGTTTCTTGAGAACGATTTGCCGATATTGTTAGAAGATATACCAATTCTGATTAGAAACAGAATGTGGTTCTTGCACGATGGCGCGTCCGCTCACTTTAGTATTGAAGCCAGAGAATATTTGAACCGCACATTTAACAACAGATGGGTATGCCGTGGCGGACCCCAAACATGGCCCCCTAGGTCCCCAGACCTAAATAGTTTGGATTTTTTTCTATGGGGATATCTTAAATCTTTAGTTTACCGCACCCCAGTAAACACTGTAGAGGAGCTGAAGGATCGTATAAGAGATTCTTGCGATATTATCAGAAACACCGAGAGTATCCTTCAAAGAGTTCGCGACAACATGAGGAAAAGGGCTGAAGCGTGTATTCTCAAAGGTGGTGGGCATTTTCAACAACTTATCTAATTTCTTTCTTCTATTTTGTTTCACAAAGTGTGCTGTCAATTTGTTAAAACCTAATTATTTTTGTTGAAATTATTAATTATGTACCTAGTTGTATTAGTATAGTTTTGTAAATAACTTGTTAACATTGACATGCTGGTCCTAGATTGGTGGCTGAAGACTACATACTATTATCTACAAATATCTCTCACTAAGATAAAGCGATTTCTGATTTTAATAAGAATGGACATAGTAATTACTTTCACGCCACTGATTTTTCTAAAATAAAGCATTTTTATTGATTCATTTGTTTGTTTTTGAAAACTTTTAGTATTTATTTTCAACAAGATTTGATTTCTCGAGTTTAATACAATAATTCTTCTGCATGCATGGTGATATCCGTCTTATGACCAGGATTGTTTGGACCATGCAGAGAAACGGTTTTTATTTTTTAAAACGAAAAATTTCAACAATAATTTTTATTTAAAAAAAAAATCAGTGGCGTACCATCAATGTCTGGGAAAATATGCAGGTCGGATTTCGTACGGACGCCACTGGTGGAAATTAAAAAAATGTTCTACATCAAAAAATTCCAGTAGATGCATTGTACCTCTATATCAAATTTCATTACAATATCTAGAGTGGTATTCGAGATATTATCGAAAAATTATGAAATTATTGAAAGTTTAACACCCTATATCTCAAAATTTACACCGTTTAAGACATATGTTTATATGAAGTTTTCTTCTTAAAATGGACCCAAAAATCACCTCCTTAAATATTGACACTCAATTAAGAAACACCCTGTTATATATATATATATATAATATATATATATATATATATATATATATATATATATATATATATATATATATATATATATATATATATATATATATATATATATATATATATATATATATATATATATATATACTGGGTGGCGCAACCAAGATGGGGTGGACGATTGTGGGCAAACGGAGAGGAATTTGAAAAAAAAAATTGGGATATGATTGATAGTCATGAACGCTGTGTTTTAAAATTATACCTATTATACAGGGTGGTCTGAAAAGTTCGTGGTGAACCAAACTTGTGTTTTTTTTTAAATGGGATACCCGGTATATTATTATTTTAGTTGATTCTCCTATTCGTTGCGATCATTTTGATATAAGGTTAGTTGGGTCTAAAATTTATACCAAGGGAATGGGACGAGGTTAAAGTGGAAAAAAGGGTTATACTCCGGCCATTTTTTGAAAACAATTGAAGCAGGTATAGAAAAACCAAATATTCTATAAAATATATTGTATCTAGGACTACAATAATAGCTTGTAAGTCGTTCAAAATTATTCACTGTTATACAGGGTGGTCAAGTTTTGCAAATTTACCTTGGATTGAATTTTTTTAAATGGAACACCCTGTATATTTTACTTTCATGTTAAAAATAACATTACTAGCTTTCAGAAAATACCATATTTGATACCTTTCTGACCAACAGTTTTTCAGTAAATTAGCTGTGAAATCAAAATTTCTTCATATTAACACGAATTACTCTGAATTCACGTTGTTAAAATTGACAATTTAATATTAGGAGGCCATGATATCATCATAAATTGAACAAAAGATTGACAGCCCTGTCAAAACAGCAAAGTGTCAGAATATTGTCATCAGTAAATAAATAAATATTGTTCTTTGATGATGCGATGCCGAAATAAAAACAAGATAGAAGCTTTTGCAAGTTTATCATAGAGATTTCAAGAAACAGGAAATGTTGCTTTCAAAAAAACGTAAAGTAATTAATAAACCAGTTACCAATGAAGATAATACTTTGACAGTATTAATAACAGATCCTTTTTTACAAAAAAAATAAATTTAATATAAATCAACAAAAACAATGTAATTAAAACTTATAAAAGATGTTCAACTAAACCACCGTTTTGCTTTCTCAAAGTCAGGTCTGAAATGTTGCGAAAACTGCTTATTATTCTCAACTTCATATCTTCCACTGTGGTTGGAACCTCTTTATAAACTTCTTCTTTAACATGTCCCCATAAAAAGAAATCTAGTGGCGTTAAATCGGGTGACCTCGCAGGCCACTTAACTGGTCCACCTCGCCCAATCCAATGCTCTCCTTTCCAATTATTGAGAAAATGTCTTACATGCCTATGGTAATGCGGGGGTGCTCCATCATGTTGGAACCATAAGGAATTTCTTAACATTAAAGGTAAGTCTTCGAGCAATACGGGCAACTCATTTGTCAAAAAATTTAAATAGACTTCTCCCGTTAAATGCTCTTCAAAGAAATATGGTCCTATAACATGAGAGCCAATTATACCTCCCCAAACATTAATTGACCATTTATTTTGATGGTCCACCTGACGAATCCAATGTGGATTTTCGGTTGAATAATAGTGCATATTATGTTTGTTAACCAAGCCGTTGCTTTTAAAAGTTGCTTCATCTGAAAACAGCACCATATCTACAAAACCTGGATTATCCCAAATTGTATTTAAAAACCAAATTAAAAACTCTTGTCGTTGGACGTAATCGCGATCATACAGTTCTTGGTGTAATTCAATGTGGTAGGCATGATATTTATGTTGTTTCAGAATCCGTTTAATACTAGCGCGTTCAATATCAGTAGCTCTCTCAATTTCCCTGGTACTTGTGTGTGGATTTTCTTGCACTGTTAATAACACTGTCAAAGCATTATCTTCATTGGTAACTGGTTTATTAATTACTTTACGTTTCTTAAAAGCAACATTGCCTGTTTCTTGAAACCTCTCTAATAAACTTGCAAAAGCTTCAGGTCTTGGTTTTTTTTCGGCATCGGGATATCGTACCGCATAAACCCTGCTTGCTAGTAAAGGGTTTTTTTGACACTCGCCCAACATAAAAGTCATGTTTATCAACTCTGGAGTACTCAAACTCATTGTTACTTAACAATTTCTCGGCTTATCGTCAAAAAACAATGGTAACTGACACTTTGCGGTTTTGACAAGAATGTCAATCTTTCTTTTCATTTATGATTATATCATGGCCTCCTTATATTATAGGTAGTCAATTTAAGCAACGTAAATAATACCGTTTCTGTTAGAATGAGTAAATTTTGGTTTCACGGTTAATTTACTAAAAAACTGTTGGTTCGAAAGATATCAAATAGGGTATTTTTTGAAAGCTGGCGATGTTATCTTTAATACGACAATAAAATATATGGGGTGTTCCATTTAAAAAAATTCAATCCAAGATAAATTTGCAAAACTTGACCACCCTGTATAACAGTGAATAATTTTGAACGACTTACAAGCGATTATTGTAATCCTAGATACAATACATTTTATAGAATATTTGGTTTTTCGATACCTGCTTCAATTGTTTTCAAAAAATGGCCGGGGTATAACCCTTTTTTCCACTTTAACCTCGTCCCATTCCCTTGGTATAAATTTTAGACCCAACAAACCTCATATCAAAATGATCGTAACGAATAGGAGAATCAACTAAAATAATAATATACCGGGTGTCCCATTTAAAAAAACACAAGTTTGGTTCACCACGAACTTTTCAGACCACCCTGTATAATGGGTATAATTTTAAAACACAGCGTTCTTGACTATCAATCATATCCCAAAAATGTTTTTTCAAATTCCTCTCCGTTTGCCCACAATCGTCCACCCCATCTTGGTTGCACCACCCTGTATATATATATATATATATATATATATATATATATATATATACATATATATACACTTTTGACCACTCTTTATACAACAATGTATTTTATGGTAATATAAACTATTCTATTCTTTTCTATTGTATATTAATAAAGGTAAACCTGATTTCTATGTGTTTTTTTTATCTTGAATAGTAAGAAGAAGGGGTAACATTATATGGGATCATCTTGTACGCCCTTAATACTACTATTACATTAAAATATAAGCCATTACAAAACTTTTTTGTCACGACCTCACCGGCTATAATAGGTATGAGCATGAAGCTGGGAATATAATAAAACCAGCAATGTATTTCAAAATAATAATAAATAATATGCAAACTCATGTGCTTTGTTTTTAATTATTTGTATTTTCAATTTAATACCTTGAAAACCCAAGAACCAATGATTTTTTAATTGATCAACAATTTCGTAGACTACTAACCTTTTCATTCTTCCGAGATCAATTTTGTCGCTAAGCACAGAAGAAACTTGCAGAGTTCTGTTTTCATAGAAGTTGCTTTGCGCTTCGGCCCCTTCTTGGACACTGTCAGCAGAGCATACAACGGTAATATCATTACTAATTCTTGGATTATCGTTGCTACATACCTAAAAAATATCTAAAATTATTTCATAAAAATCAGAGGTGGTGTGAAATCCGAGCTCTCAATACTTCAAGTAAAATACTTGCAAAAAGCAAAGTGGCAGTCACAGAGGATCGCCTTCAATCGTGTACGACCGAGTGTGCTTTCGACTAAAAATGCCTTCTAAAAAGAAGTAAAATACTAATATATTATAAAGAAAACTCCATATAATGAATTTTTACACCACGCGTTTCGCTAACACTGCAGCTTCGTCTGGTATACACTTCGAACTAATTTTGAAAAGAATACTACATTTGATATTAACAATGTCTGTGTAGCCTACAATCTGTTATTTGAATTTTATAACCTTACTATCCTAAGGCACAAAAGCTGGGTTTTTTAACTATAGTCAAAAACAGTATTATCGTGCGGGTCATACGATTTATCAACGACAAACTTGTTAAGTTTGTTTTTCTTTTATTACGTGTAATCATATCCTCCGCATAAAATCCGGAAGAAGAATTAGATAGACCTATGACATTTTCATATGAAAAAAGAGGATAAACATATAAATACCAGCAGTTGCAAAAATCTTTAAGCGATGTCACTTCAAAATCAGATTGACAAGTCAGTGACAAAATGAGAAATAGAAAACAATTTTCGGGTTTTTTGGCCGGCCAATATCCAGGAGACAGTAGCAAAAGCTCTGGGAATCGGTATAAGGATTGTGCAGAAAATTGTGCATGAAAAAAAGCATAATTTACTACCGAGGAAGATTAAGAAATGTACACGAAAAAAGCCAAAGACAGAAGACTTAGGTGGCAATGTACAAATGTATGTTCGTAATGCAATTTACGATTTATACACATCAAAAACTAATATAACCCTTCAAGTTTTAAAAGAAGCTTTAAAAAATCGAGGCATATTGGAAATTGGAGTAAAATCGTTGTCAAAATTAATAAAAATGTTGGGTTTTCGACATAAAAAATATTGTAATCGAGGATTTTTATGCGTGTTGCCACATATAGCAAGTCAGCGTATCCAGTTTTTAAAGAAATACACGGAAAATGTTAATTCAAAATTTAGAAAAGTGGTATTTTTAGACGAGACTTGAATATTTTTTAATGGAAGTGGTTCGAAATCTTGGCAGGAAGTAAAAAGTGTCAAGTGAAAAAAGGGATGTGGGACGGGAAAACGGTTCATTATTTTGCATGCAGGATTTTCAACAGGATTTCTCCCAGGTGCAAGTTTACTGTTTTCTTCAATATCCAACAGTATACAACTGATTCCAAATTTAGATGCCCCATCTTTAATCATTCTGGACAACGCATTTTATCATTCAAGAATCTTAAATAAACAACCTACTTCATCCTGGAAGAAAAGTGATATTTATGAGTGGTTAATAAAACTAAAACAAAATCCTTTACCCAATATGATAAAACTAGAACTTCTTTTAATGGCCAAATCTATTAAAAAACCAACAATATATGCCGTAGATGAAATATTACGGGAAAATGGACATGAGGTTTTACGACTGCCGTCATACCATTACCAGTTTAACGCAATAGAATTAATATGGGCTGGAGCAAAATCATATTACGAAAAACACGTGAACGATGGCCTTACATCAGATGAAGTGCAAATTGTTTGGCAAGATTCATTAAATTATATTACGCCGGAGTACTGGAAGAAATCTGTGGAACATACGGAGAAATTAATATGGGATTGGTGGAATCGAGAACGAGTTCTAGATATCGAAATAGCACCAATGATCATTGCGCAATTTGAGGATGACTCAGAAGATGAGGACTTTTTAAGTGATGATGATATTTTTTAGTCTATAATATTAAAATGTTTCTGAAGGATTATATTAGTCTTTGACGTGTATAAGTCATAAATTGCATTATGAATATCCATTTTTGCATTGTAACTTAAGTCTTTTGCCTTTGGATTTTTTTGTGTACATTTCTTAATCTTCTTCGGAAGTAAATTATGTTTTTTTTTCACGCACAAGTTTATGTTCATTCCTTATACCGATTCTCAGAGCTTTTGCCACTGGCTCCTGGATATTAGCCAGTGAATTTTAATTTAAAAATTTTTTTATTAGATTTGACACCATTTTTTTGCTTACTTTTTTAGTACATTTGTAATTTTGTAGGCAATAAATAAATAATTATAAAATACTTGTTCCAATTTTAAAGCGTGTAAAATAAGTAAATTTTTTTATTAATTATAATACAAAATTTGATATATATAAATCGATAAAATCGCTTTATCAGAAACTCGGGGCTGACGAAAAATACACTCTATATATGTATATATATATATATATATATATATATATATATATATATATATATATATATATATATATATATATATATATATATATATATATATATATATATATATATATATATATATATATATATATATATATATATATATATATATATATATATATATTTCTAGACCTCTTGTATAACTGGGATCATATGGGATTACTATGAACTTATTGGAAGCCTCAGGTGCTTGAAGAGTAGAGTCTTTTAACATTTTCTTATGCTTATGTCTATTTACTAATTTATGTACAAAATTATCATTATATCCATTACTTCTAGCTATATTTTTAATCCGATTCACTTCATGGTTAAAACGTTCTACCCTACGAGAAACTCTAAAGTCGTCTTGAAGGAGAGGAGTGGCATCTATGACTGCGATCTAAAATATGTGGGGAAACTAAACTCTCCATAAACATTCGTTTTAAAGAACACATGGCACATTCAAGATACGAACGAACAGAAAAGTCAAGGGTTGCCCAACGTGCTTTAGAAAACAATTACCAAATAAGAATAAATAATCTTAAGTTAATTAAAAATATATCTAATATTAGATTATTGGATGCATTTGAAAGTATAGAAATAGTTAAATTTGGTAAAAAAGCACTAAATAAAGACAGAGGGCCTATTCCCTATAGTCCCCTCTATTGCTTATTTGACAACGGTACAGTCAGATGCAACGAAGTGTTACCACATTTACCTATAAATAGTCTCGGTTAGGATAAGCTACTTTAGTTTATATTATCTGCTGATGATGCTAACTTTGTTAGCGAAACGCGCGTCCAGAACGTAACAAATTGTGGTGTAGTGTGGTTAGAACTTCTGTATTTTGATCTAAATCTAATCTAAATCTTTCCAATAAATTTAATTTATTGCCTTTATTCTCTACATGAAGGATTTTAAAATCGTCCTTGAATATATGATCCTCCCTGATTATATGGCTCGCTAACGTTGAGTCACGTTTATTGTGAATAAATCTGTGTTTATGTTCGTTTATTCGCTTTTTAAAAGTTCTATCCGTCTGTTCAATTTATGTTTTTGGGCATGAACCACATGTTAACTGATAGACCCCTGACTTTTCATTTCTATTATTTTTTGGTTTTGTGTTTTCAGAAAATTTCCTAGAGAATTATTAGTTTTGAAAGCGATTTTTAAATTCTTCCTGTTAAGACGACGTTTAATATGTAAAGAGGACTTTCCGCAGTATGTTATTTTTTTGAAACATGTATTATCATCTCTGATTTCATTCATAGTTCTGTGCCTTAACTTGCTAAACAAAATAAGAAACTTAATTCTCTTATTCGTAATCAAACACTTTTTAATAATCATTCAGAACACAAAAATTCTTTGATCTTTTTGTTAACCTTTCTAGTACCAATATCACATCTAGGGAAATTAAGTTATTAGAAAAGGGTTTCAAATATAACAATCAAAGTAGTTTTGATATTAATCAGTCTGAATTATTAAGTGTAGAAACCGAACTAGCAATATTATTATTATTATGACTTGTTGTCTCACAGTATTCCTGTGGTTGTACTTTATACTGACAAGATTATACCAAGTCAGTACAAAAAATAAAAATAAAAAAAAAGGAAATGGAAAGAAAACAATTATTGTGTATTATGAAATGATCTAACGATGCTACATGTTTTCAAAATGACCGATTTTTGGATGTTCCTGTGAATGTCTGTATTAAATCCTAATTGAGCCAAATACGGTGTAAACGTTGTTGGGGTGGGACCTGTTAGTGATATGACGAGAGGAACAATAATGACTCTTTCCTGTTTCCACAGCCTTTTTACTTCCATTGCCAAGTCGGTGTATTTGGCGATCTTCTCACTGTATTTCGCTTGGATCTTCTCGTCGTTGGGGACAGCCATGTCAATTAAATGATTTTCTCTTTTTTGGATTGAAAGGTGATATCGGGTCTATTTGCGGGGATTGTTTTATCTGTGTGGATGTCAATGTCCCAGTAGAGCTTGTAGTTTTAGTAGTATGGATGTTGGTGTATAATGGTAGTAAGGGTCTGTGTTCTCCGTTAGTTTGTATGTTGTGGCTAATGCTTGATGAAGGACCTTCGCTGCTGAGTTGTCTCGCGGTGTATTCAGTTCCGGCCATTATTCTACATCCACTCGTTATATGATCGATCGTTTCTCTCTGCTAGTGACATCTCCTACACCTCTCGTCTTCAATGGTTGTGTCCTTGATAATGTGCTTTCGGTAGTTTCTGGTTGCTATGACCTTGTCCTGGATGGCAAGCAGGAAGCCTTCTGTTTCGGGGAACAGCTGCCCTTCTGGTAACCACGTATATGAAAGCTTTTTATGTATATGGTCTTGCTTTATGTGGTATCTGTGTCTTCCGTGAAGTGTTTTTTCAGACCAGGTGTTCATCTTTTCTAGTCGTGATTGGATGTGACTCGTTTGAGACAGGTTGAGCGGTGTATAATTCTTGTCTGCCTTCACTATTGCCTTGTGGAGGTTAGTTTGTTTGTTGTGGAAGAATTTTCTGAGTTCGTAAATTTGTTTTTTATTTAGGGATTGTATATCTATAATTCCCCTCCCTCCTTCTTTTCTCTCGATAGTGAGTCTTCCCTTGCATGCGTTGGGATGTAACTTCCTGTGTTTAGTGAATTCAGAGCGTATGAGAATGTGAATGTTTTCTATGTCTGTGTGTGACCATTTAATGATACCAAACGAATACGTAAGAATATGTATGGCGAAGGTGTTAACAGCTTTCGTTAGATTTCTGGAATTCAGTTTTGTTTTTAGTAGCTTTGTGAGGCTGGTTTTAAATTCCGTCTTGAACTCTAATTTGATACAAGTGTGGTTAATTTTGGTGCTTTGATGGAAGCCTAGGTATCTGTATGTTTTTTCTTTGAGCATGTTATTTATAGTTTCATTGTTGATTGTTCCCTCTTGTAGGGTGGTCTTTCCACTGTCCCTTGTTGATATGAAGTAGCTTGCATTTACTTATACCAAATTCCATGTTGATGTCCAGGGTAAACGTTTCTGTGATTTTAAGGAGTTCCTTTACTGTGCCTTTGTGCTTGTATATAATTTTATGTCATCCATGTACGGGGTGGCCAACTAAGAATGGACGCCGGCCATAACTCGCTAACCGTTAATCATATAACTTGGGGGAAAAAAAATTATTAGCTAAATCGACTAAGAGAAATCGCTGGAAAATATTTTGAAGTTCCGCATATGGCCGCTAGGGGGCGCAACTGTTATGGTCAATCAGAAAAAGGGCTGTTTCTTAAAAAATATTCATGTAAAGGTATATTATAAATACTGCCATCGTAAAGAGTAGAAAAATTGTGATTTTTTTGTTAAGGATATTTTGCTCTATCTCGTAAAATGTAGTGGTGGGGGAAGGTCAAACATGTTTTTATTTAAATGTCAATAACTCCGTTATAAGTCAACGGAATTGAACAAACTAGGTCTCGTTTAAAAGAGCCCATCTTAACTAATAATCTGATGTAAAAAAAAATCCGATTTGATTTCGCCGTGGTAACTAGAGGGCGCTGATTGACATCACAACAATTATTACGCATTATTTTGAAAATTTTAAATAGCACGCTATATCTCTTTTAACACAATTTAATAGAGGAGGAAATTCTCAATAAGTCAGTGCAAATTTCAGCTTCCTAACTTTTTTCAAACCGGAAATATAAATAAAACAAATATTAGGGCGCTGGGTACGCAACATCTCCCTAATCTGTATGGACATAGCCTACATCACAATAATTCAGTAATAATACCACAGATAATATTCAACGCAAATCGCTAAAAATTATACTAATGTTCTGAAATAACCACCAGGTGGCGCAGTAGACGTTAATAAGCATAGTTTTACTCGCAATTTTACTTTTCTCTATATTTTTTTATAGTTTACTCTATTTTCAGTAAGTTAGATATTATAAGGTAATAAATAAGAAAAATCCTAATATATTCGACCGTTGCAAATCTCCGTCTTTCTTAAAATCGACAATTTATGCACAAGAATAATAAACTAAAAACATAGATAAATAATAATTCCTTAGCAATTTTCTGCTACATCAAGCAAAAAAATAGTAGGCTGTGAAAACAAAATTGAAAGTAATACGTCAAAAAATAAGCAATAGTTTCTTGTCAGTGCCTTTTAGTTGCTATTTATCGTTCTTGAATTTCCTAATAGTATTGCTATCATTTCGCGTTTTTGTCCGAGATTTTCGTGTTTTTTGAGTTTTTCTAGTTGCTGTTGTTCATGTTATTGTTGTAGTTCGTATTTTTCTTGTTCAAGATTTGTTATTGTTCGTGTTGCGTTGTGTTAAGAACAAAATGATTTATACAAATCAAGAACTATTCGACATGATAGGTGTTTATTTTGAATGTTTGAGAAATGCTACGGTTGCTGCAAGAGTATATGCGCAGGAATATCCGCAGAGACGCCACCCAAGTAAAAAGGTTTTTCTTCGAGTGATCCAACGTTTGCGAACCACTGGAAACGTGCATATTCCCGTATACCGCAGACAACGCAGAGGACGCACCGAAGAGAACGTAATTAATGTGCTAGCTATATCGAGTTTAATCCTCAACTAAGTACTCGAATTATTGCGCTAGACCTAGGAGTAACGCGAACCACTGTTCAAAATATACTCAAAGAGCACAGGTAAGCAACGACATTGCAAATATAAACTGGACATATTTTTTAACAAAAGTCACGTGATTCTGATGTCACATAGGTCTTTAAGCCTAGAAAACCAATAATTTCCTGGAACATCAAATAAATATCTTCATCTTGTTTTAGGTTACATCCATATCACTTAGTGCTGCATCAGGAATTGACTGCAGCAGATTTTGATCACAGACTAAACCATTGTCACTGGCTTTTGGGTGTAATGAGGGAAGATCGACAATTTCTGAGGCGAATATTGTGGACCGATGAGGCTACCTTCCAGAGCGATGGACGTGTCAATCTTCACAATACACATTATTGGTCCAGAACAAATCCACATTGGATGCGCGAAGTCCAGCACCAAGGCCGTTGGTCTGTAAATTGTTGGGCAGGGATTTTAGGCGGACGAATTATCGGACCATTTTTTTTCGATAATTCATTGAATGGTGAGAGATATCTAAGATTTTTAAGGGAGGAATTGCCGATTTTGTTGGAGGACGTACCTCTGAACGTCCGACAACGATTGGTATACCAGCACGATGGTTGTCCAGCGCACTTCGCCGTCAACGTTCGGGAATTTTTAGATGCCCACTATCCTGGCCGATGGATAGGGCGAGGCGGCACCCTTCCATGGCCAGCTAGGTCACCCGACCTAACGTGTTTAGATTTTTATTTATGGGGTCGAGTGAAAGATTTAGTTTTTGCCACCAGACCCACTACACGGGAAAATATGATTCAGCGAATAAGAGACTGTATAAATACTATTTCAGTTGGTGAACTGGAGGCTGCAGTTTTATCCACGCGAGATAGGATGCATAAGTGCATCGAAAACGATGGCCGACAATTTGAACATTTAGGGCGGCATTAATTGAATTATATTTTTATTATCGTTTCTTTCACACGTTCCATTTAAATGGCTTTCATTTCCCATTATATTGAAAATTTAATATTGCACTTATTGACTCCTACTGCGCCACCTGGTGGTTATTTCAGAACATTAGTATAATTTTTAGCGATTTGCGTTGAATATTATCTGTGGTATTATTACTGAATTATTGTGATGTAGGCTATGTCCATACAGATTAGGGAGATGTTGCGTACCCAGCGCCCTAATATTTGTTTTATTTATATTTCCGGTTTGAAAAAAGTTAGGAAGCTGAAATTTGCACTGACTTATTGAGAATTTCCTCCTCTATTAAATTGTGTTAAAAGAGATATAGCGTGCTATTTAAAATTTTCAAAATAATGCGTAATAATTGTTGTGATGTCAATCAGCGCCCTCTAGTTACCACGGCGAAATCAAATCGGATTTTTTTTTACATCAGATTATTAGTTAAGATGGGCTCTTTTAAACGAGACCTAGTTTGTTCAATTCCGTTGACTTATAACGGAGTTATTGACATTTAAATAAAAACATGTTTGACCTTCCCCCACCACTACATTTTACGAGATAGAGCAAAATATCCTTAACAAAAAAATCACAATTTTTCTACTCTTTACGATGGCAGTATTTATAATATACCTTTACATGAATATTTTTTAAGAAACAGCCCTTTTTCTGATTGACCATAACAGTTGCGCCCCCTAGCGGCCATATGCGGAACTTCAAAATATTTTCCAGCGATTTCTCTTAGTCGATTTAGCTAATAATTTTTTTCCCCCAAGTTATATGATTAACGGTTAGCGAGTTATGGCCGGCGTCCATTCTTAGTTGGCCACCCGGTACAAGAGATGGTTTATTTTGTGTAAGTTATTTTTTTGGTGTTTAATTTGCAATCCGAAGTTTGTGTTATTCAGTGTGTTTGAGAGTGGATTGAGACAGAGGCAGAACCACAAAGCGCTGAGTGAATCTCTCTGGAATATACCTCGTCTGATGTAGGTTTCTTCTGTTTCGATGTACCCTTTTTGTGTTCTCAGGTTGATTTTAGTTCTCCACGTACTAATGATTTGCGTAAGAAATTGCCTGATGTTTTTATTGACTTTATATAATTCTAGCACTCTGGTTAGCCAACTGTGGGGTATCGAATCAAAGGCTTTTTATAATCTATGTAACCAGTATGAAGGTTTCTATAATTTTTCCTGGTTTGTTCCATGATGACGCTGTCTATAATTAGTTGCTCCTTGCATCCTCGGCTGTTTTTCCTGCACCCTTTTTGCTCTTCCGTTAGAATGTTTTTGTGTGCTAGATGTTGTTCTATTCTCCTGCTAATTGTGGTTGTTATGATCTTATATAGGGTTGGAAGGCACGTAATAGGTCGGTAATTTGGCGGGTCCTTATTGTCGGAATTTTTGGGTTTAAGGTATGTTATTATTATTATTATTATTATCATAGCTACATGCTTGGCTTATCTTTAAATTTTCAAAAATCCACCTTTATGTTTATAAAATATCTCTGGTTTAAAATTTTTGAATGAGGAAATAAAATATTCTAAAAGTATAAAATTTTTGGGTATATATTTTGATGAAAATTTAAGCTGGAAAATACATATTACATTACATTACGAAATAGCGTTTCTCATATAAATTGTATAAAATCAAATATTATATACCCTTAAAAGATTTTAAAAAATATTTACTTTTCATTAGTTTATTCAAAATTACAGTAATTAATTTCAGTTAGGGGATCTGCTTGTTCCAACAATCTAAATCCTTTAAAAAAATACAAAACAAAATTATTAAATACATTCATAAACCTGCATCCATTTTATATAAACCTAAAGGATATCTTCGCTATATAAACTAAAAGTTTGTATATTCATTCATTCTATAAATCTTAATCTAAAATAATAACACATTACATAAGACAGATATAATACACCAACACAATACTAGACAAACAGACGATTTACAGATATTATTAAAAAAAAGTAATTTTATACACTGGCATTAATTTAAATTCCAACTTTAACCTCATTTTGCCGCTTACTGCGAATAGTAATCGAAATTATTTCCAGACCCCGCGGATGGAGCATTTATTTCGCTACAAAAAAGCTCTAATAACATTTCGCTCTAACTACTCAGCAAGTGGTTAAAAATTCGATTTAAAGAAAAAAGTGAACACGAATCACGCGAAGTGATAGGTGGCCTTGGCTTAGGATGATAATAAAATTTATAGAGATATTTGACATGTCAGTTGTGATAGATGTCACGGCTGAGTTTTGGTTTGTTTAAAGCAAATATTGTTTTGATATTTTTTATCGCTTCGATTTATGTTTGTGCATAAAATGGACGGTTTAGGAAAGGTCTTGGAATATATTACAAGGTAAACTTTGTACAAAAAAAAACTGTTTTTTTCCTTAACTTTTAAACTGCCTAAATTTTGTAAATACGGTTTTCAAAATTCGATGGAAGTTTTAGGGGTCATTTATTTTGAAAAAATATTGTGACATCTGTCTTTTTTTTCCTGTAACTTCGGAACTACTTAAAATTTGTATATACGGTTTTCACAGTTCGGAAAAATAGCCTTCAAGTAAATAATATAAATAGTAAAACAAAGGACAACCTGACATATTACTTGTTTCATGTAGAATCAGTTGAAGGGAATGGTTGTCTCCATAACTTCAATAATAACTGGGATGTCCTGCTAAAGTATTGCAAATGGGAAACCCTGTACAGATTCCATGCTCGACAAAGCACTTACTAACCTACCTTATCATCTGCGACATGGGCATTATTATCGCCTACAGCGCCCTCTTGTAACAGTAAGCTCAAGTCGTTTTTCGTGTCCAGCGCAGCATCTTCGGTGCAGGCATGCTTTTGGAAGAGATAATAATCCTTAAACATCTTGTGGCAGTTGATGCATATCACCTGAGCGTCCAAAGGAATTACCTCGCCGTTTCCTAAGCTCGTTTGCAAACCAGACGAGTCTGAAGCAAAGCAAGAAAAAAACATTTACATGGTAACAACGCTGTCAGCGGCGATCCAGATGAGTTTTGACTTGAAAGCTAATTGTTATTACTTAATTTTTCGGTTACCTAACATTTTTTAATTAATTTAATTCAATATATGATTACGTATTTAAAGTTATACAGTCCACTTTAAATCTCTACCATCCAGAGCTACGATGATCGTAAAATTATCCTACAGGAGTGATCCAGATTCGGTATGGTAAATTTCGGGGCGGTAGATTAAAAAAATCGGGATTTAGGTTTACAAATCGGGACAACCAATAAGAAATAGGTTTTAACAGAATGATTGATAATTTTTGGCAGATTGTTGCACTTTTTGTAAATTCACGTGCTTAATTCGTGTCTATTGGTGTAAACTAAAAGTTCTTTGTAATCTCTTTCTCGTTTATGGCGAGTGCTTGCAAAATAAAAGGCACTAAAAAACACTCTACGCAGAGCGATACCCCGACAGAAACCAACCCTGCAAACAACATTTGAAAACAGTTCCCCAAAATGAAAATGAAGGAAAGTTCACTATTAGTGAAGAAGCTGAAATAAACGTTCTGGCATGTGCGAATACTGATCTAAGAATTTCTAGTCGCCAAATTGAAAGTGAAGTTGGTGTTAGAAAGTGAAAGGAACATTTTGGAGAAACATAAGCAAAAGCCCTACAACTACCAAATCCACCAACACTTGGGTGTTAAGGACTTTGCTCGGCGAGTTGAATATTGCCGATGGTTTATGGAAAATTCTAACCATAATAATAACTTTAATAGATTAATATTGTTCAAGTTTCACTTCACGAATCTAGGAATGTTCAACAGGAACAACGTAAGATATTGGGCAAGTGAAAATCAACATTTATTTAGAGAGGGATCTTTCCAAGAACGCTTTGGTGTTAATGTGTAGCTAGGTGTTTTAGAAACGAGAATTGTGGGCCCAATATTTTTTAATGAGCCCCTTACGGCACAAACTTATTTGAACTTTATAGAAACAACATTTACCGATTTTTTGAACAATTGCCTCTTGCAGAAATTCCTGACATCTTCTTTCAACAAGATGGTGCACCGGCCTATAATGCTCGAATTTGTGTAAAATATTTAAATGACAGGTTTGGGAACCAATGGATAGGAAGGAATGGATCTGTAAGGTGGCCAGCACGTTCACCTGATTTGACACCTCTAGATTTTTTCTTCTGGGGTCATATCAAAGAAAAAGTCTATTTAAATCAACCTGAAAATTTGGACATTTTAAAAAATCGAATTATTAATGCAATTAATAATATTAGTATAACTCAAAAAGACCTGTATTGAAGAAGGTCGTGTTTTTGAAAATCTTAATTGTTGTTGAATCGTTTATTTAGCTTATAAAAACTAATTACCAAATATACAATTTTGAAGCAAAAAGACAAATATATGCATATGTAACTAATGAATTAAATCAAACTACTTATAAAAGAAATAACATTTTTACAAGTCAAAAAGAACACATTTAACACAAGAACAATAATTATAATAAAAAATCTAATCATTCCACTAGTAATAGTGAAGTCAATTAAAAATAAATTAAAATCCATTAAGTCAAACTAAATAAACTACACATAACTAGACTAATTTTAAAAGTCAGAAAAAAAATATTTAAGACAGAAACAACAAATGTAAAATAAAATCCAAACTAACAATAAATGCCACTCAAGGCATAACAGATAAATTACATTTCTCGAAAGTATATGCCTTGGGCTGTTTCTTAAAACAATAAACAGATTGACAATGTTTTATGAAATCTGGTAGCTTATTAAACATATCAAATTCCTTGAAGAAAATAGAGTTTTAGACCCATTCTTTTATTTCTAGGCGCAATAAAGAAGTTATTCTGCTGCCTAGTGTTATAGCTATACACGTCATTATTATACATAACCTTATTGCACAGATAAGGAGGCGCACAACCAATCTTAATTTTAAAAATTAACACATTTAAAGTTATGTATTCAGACACTGGTAACCACTCTAAACATTCTTGCATTAATTTAATTGGTGTATATCTGTTACAAGATAAAATTATTCTCATGGCTCTGTTTTGTAATTTTTGTAAAACACTAATTTCATTTTTGTTTAGTAAATACAGAATACTTGTGCAGAAGTTAAAGTGTGGAAGAACCATTGTATTGTATACAATGAGTTTTGCCCAAAATGATAACTACGAAGCACACCTTGATAAATGATTAATATTATAGCTAATTCTAGATATTACAGACTTGGCATGTTCGTTAAAGCTTAACTGTTCATCAACAATTATTCCTAAACATTTTATTTTTTTAACATGTTCTATAGAACAATTACCAAACTGTATGGCATGTTTATTTTCTATGAATTTTTTTCTAACAGTTCCAATTCCTAAAATCATAAATTTTGTTTTTGTGATATTAACTTTAAGTAAGTTCTGACAGGTATATTCACGTAAATTAGTCAGAGCACCATTAATGTTAGCCACCAGTTGTTCAAGATCTTTCGATGAAGTATAAATAAGGGTATCGTCTGCAAATAAATGAATATCGACTGCACTGACATGTACTATATCATTTATGTACAAGATAAATAATAAGGGTCCCAGAATACTTCCCTGTGGTACACCATGATCATTTACCAATTCATCAGAAACCTTACCATTCAGAATCACTATTTGCTTTCTATTGTTAAGATAGCTTTCAAACCATTTCAACACATTATTCCGTATTCCTATCATATATAATTTACCTAAAAGATTTTTTCTATCAATAGTCTCAAATGCTCTTTGCAAGTCCAAAAATACAGCAATTGTGCTATAATTACTATCCATACTGGTTTTCCATTCATCCAACGCACACTGAATAGCAGTTTCACAACTATGTCTCTTCCTGAAACCAGATTGTCTGTCTGTTATAAAATTACTATTATCTACAAAATCAATAATCTGATTGTAGACAGTTCTTTCGAAGACTTTTTCTAGAGCAGCTAACATATTAATAGGCCTAAAATTTGAGGCCCCAAACCAATTTACTTTTTTTTGAATAGGTACTATTTTGGACAACTTCAATCTGCTAGGGAAAACACCTTGTTCTAGTGAACAATTTATAAGATTAATTAGTGGATCTTCTATTGCAGCATAAACATTCTTTATAGTTTCTATGTCAAGATCATCAGGACTTTTTTTGTTTTTAAAAGAAAACACAGTTTTCTTTAAGTCGTCTTTTGAGATTAATTTAAAATTCGAGAAGATTTGATCACTAGGCGCTACTGTATTATTTAAGCTCAAATTCGCATTAAAAGTACAATTGATTTGACTGATTATATCTGTGATACTTTCAACAAATAAGTATTTAACCTACCAGACATTTTCTCTTTATTTGTTACTGCTTCATTATTTTCAAACTCTATAAATGCAATATCATTTTTTAAATTGCTATTCAGCATCACACTTTTCAGAACTAATTTGGACGTCACTAACACCTGCCAGGACAACTACATAATCATCATCAGATAAGTCCTGAATGTAACAGTCACAAGTATAAACTAAATCTCTAAATTTTACAAATGGTTTACATACTAGCTGAATATCAAAATTACCCAACTTTTTTGACAAAAAACTATAGAGAGCTCTTCCAAAACTGTCTGTCAAAACAATAATTCTATTTCGCGATTTATTACATTTAACAGGTGAATTCTCTACTGATATTGTTTTAGCCATCTCACTGCTCTTTGGAACACTGGAACTGGCAACTGCGGAGACTAAATTTACTGTTTCTTCATCATCGACTACTTGTAATTCATTGCAAATGTTTTTTTGGAAAATGTCATTCTGGAGTTTTTCTATCTCAGTTGATAACATATCATTATCAGCTGTAATCACTTCAATTGATGTAATCATATTTCGATTTATGCAGTTTAATTCTGCTATATCCATTTTTAATTTGTTAATTGTGCCTTCTTTTTCCTCAATTTCAGCATTGTTTATTTTATTTATAAAGTGTTCCGTTTGTGCCACTGCATTTACTGTCTTAGATGTAGTTTGTGTCGATCCTTCTGAAAAAATCTTAATATTCGTTTGACTATGGCTTTCTCTCGTACTTGTGACGTTCGTTTGAGATGCAACAGATTTATAACACAACTTTGGTTTTTGACTTTGAATTTTATTCTCCAATTTCTCAATCGTTAATCTTTGGTTCTCAATCTCATTCAGAAGTTTTTCCTCATTTGTTGTTGCCACATCAGCAAATGAAGCCGATTCCCTTTTGATTCTTTTAATAAATCTATTTCTATTTTCCAATTCTGAAGAAAGTTCTTTAATTTGCTGTCTTAACTCACAAATTTCATTATTATCTTGATTTGCTGCCTCAGAGCATTCCTGTGAGCACCAGACATGGTTTCCATATAGTGGGGTATGATTGCTTGCTCTTTCCAAACAACTTGGATGAAAGAGTTTATGACACTGAACACATACTAGGTTTTTAACTTCTTTATTGTTACAACATCCGAATCTATTCATTTTGACTAATTTAGCTAAGCTAAGCAAAATAATAAAAACAAAAGCAAAATAAATTCAAACACAGCAAGCAGTGAGATGTAACTACCTACTCAATTCAGCAGCACACCACCACTACCAGTATGCAAAGTAAACAATTAAAATAAGATAAAAGAAAAACAAAATAAAATAAAAATAAAAAGCTCAACCAGCTACACTAAGTTTTCAAACAGCCCTGGTATTTAACACCTTCAAGCAAATGAATATTATATGCTTATCAGGTCAATGTACCTTTAATTAAAATAAAGTCATGGTAGAAAAGATTGTCACAAAAGAAAAAATTTCAGCATAACAATAGAGCACTAATAATTCCAAACAAGAACTATTTATTCCAAATAAGCACTATTTATTCCAATAAAGCACTAAATATTCTTTATTTTATTTTAAATCACAGCCACTTTTACCTAAATAGTTTGCAGACACATTTTTTTTTGTTGTTGGTGTAGATAAGCAGAACAATGCTATTATAATAAAGGTATGCGATTTCTTTACTCTTGCTTAGAAATTAAAAATATTATAATAAAGTTTTTCACGTTCATAGCGTATAACAATGATTACATGCGTTTGAAAACCACATATTCAAAATAACGGGATATTCACTAACAGAAACATATAAAATACTACACGAATTTAAATCTCTAGAACAACAAAACAACTTATTATTTGGGAGCTGATAAAACACGTGTATTGTGTGGATGATTGCTACGTACTCTGAGCCAGTCAACATTTGCTAGATCATTATAAAGTCCATGAAAATCCGTTCGCCTAAAGTTATAATAAGTGTAGTCAATTTTCTGTTTATTAAACTTACAAAAAGATTTCACCTTTATTTGAACTTTCAAAGCCGGATGATGATAGTCTTCAGGCAACAGTAAGTCTTCTGCCCTGCCAACAGTGCAATCAAGAAGCTCAGTAGCAAAAACTAGATCCAGGAATTTGTCGTTAAAATTTAGAATTGTATTGTGTTGATTTACGTTTAGGAAACTTACGAAATTAGATAAGCATAAAGTTTTTTCACTAGGATTAGTTCCAACTGTGTTAAAAAATCCGGCAAATTAAAATCACCTAAAAGCAACTTCTGTGAAGTATGAAAATCATCAATTCCGCTCATAGTCTCAAAGAACTCAGAATGTTCATCCCTTGAAGTATTAGGAGGTATATAAATTACAAACATTTGACAAGAATAATGCCCAAGACTAATTTTAATACCTACGACATCAATATGCATTAGATGAACAGATATATTAATAACTGATACAGAGTAAACAAGTTATACAAACAGTTGTTTAGAATTGTTAGGAAAGTTCAAAAAACATAAAATATACAGGGTGTTCCCGAAGTCGTAGTCATTTCCGGGGAAACCGGAAAAGATATTCAATTGTTTTATGTTATAAATGTTCACAATATTCAACCCTATCAACACACCAAATTCCACATATTTATCTCTAGCCATTGTCAAATGGCGCCCTGGGTAGTAGTTTTATTATCACCCGGGATTAAAGACCTCAAAGTAAAAAAATTCTTTTATCATACCTGAGGCATCGATAAAACTAATGGGCAATCCACTTAGGTCCACAGCGGTAGGAAACTCGTCGAGAAGGGCTTTGTGCTGCCCGTCGATGTCTGCCAGCGACGTGACGGCAGACAACGCCGGCGTAGGATTGTCCCCAAACGGCTTTTCGACGTTGCCGAGTTCATCAGGGTTTATTGATATCGACGTTGCCGGATCTTCTTCTTTTACTGTAGGCGCAGCCACGGTTGCAGATAGGTTGCGAATTACAGACGAGGTTGTCGATTTGATTACGTCGTTGGGATCTACCATGTCTGTTTTGCTGGTATCGATGTTGAAGAAAGATTCTTGCAAGTCGGTCAATGAATTGAAAATAAAAGAATCGTTCTGAAACAAAAATGTCGCATTATTTTATTATACTATTTTAATGAATGTTGTAGCAAAAGTTATTACAATACAGATAATGTTTAAACCGTCACCCCTGCTATGATTAACGTAGCATAAAACACAAAAACCTTAAAAAATGTTTGCTCGTTGTATCAACAATAGTGCAAATCAGTCTGTTAAAGTTATTAGCTCTTTTTCATTCTGAATGTTTTTCTGTAGTTATTTCCGTTGTATCAAATCAATTTAATAAATATTAAATAATAAAATTTGTATGTTGCTTATTTTTATTTGTGGAAGAACCGTTAATGATAAACCCATCAAACCTTATATCCTCAAATCCGGCTCGGCGAAGCCTATAGCCTATTTTTTAAATTAGACAGAGTGTCAAATTTAAAAAAAACCAGAAGTTTGGTTTGCTACGACTCTTCTAACTTTACAGAAGTTGTTCACATCGCTCCGGTTTCGAAAATTGACCATCAGTTACTTTTTAATTTTATCAAAACAATTATAACTCGTTTAGAGACCATTGGATATTTTGTGTATTAAGTGACAATAATTCTGTGAATGAAAAAGCTATGAGTGAAAGAATTAAGTATTGTGTATCAACACCCTGTAGACAATAATCGCCTTGTTTTATTTATTCGGCTCTCTCCATCTTCTAAAATGAATTTTTAACAATTAGCTTAATATAAAATCCAATCATATATTTACTTATCCTGACTTTTCTACTGGGGAACAGAAATTTGCGTGCTTTTCTGCACTAAAAAAATTGTATGACTTAGAACAAGACAGTTTACCAAAATTTGGCTATACCTTAACTTTAAAAGCTTTGTATCCATCTAGTATGGGAAGACAAAATGTTAAATTAGCATTAAAAACTTTTAATCAATGTGTTGTTGAAGGACTAGAAAATTTTGGAAAGGACATTCCACATTCACAAGAAACTGCCGAATGTATTAATTAAGTATGCTTATTTGGCTAGATGTTTACTTAGAAACTATTTGAGACCCATTTAAACAGAAAGTCCGCATTATGTGGCGATGAGCAAATCACATCACAGTGACATATTCAAAATATGTCAGGCTTTTCTTTTTACATAATTCAAGCCAGATGAAAAGAAGTCAAGCTCTTCATGCTGATTCGCAAATCTCATTGCCCTTGTAATAGGTGAATGGAAACCAAAATTGGTATTATGGTGTTCAATATAAAAAAGTTCAGTTCTTCTAAGCGATCTATATGGTACATGCAAGTTAATCAGCCGTAGAAGAGCTGGACATCTCACCCGGCCGTTTAAGAGGTTAAACAATAGGCTCACATCGTTAACAGTTCTTCTGTTGGTTAATTTATCTAATTTAAGGATACTACGGATGTGTTCATAATTATGATCAACAATGATAATATTTAATTTATAGGCACACAGCCTGAGAAATCTGTTTTGAACTTTTTCTATACTATACTTATAAACTTCATAATTTGGCGACCATATCACAGAGGCATATTCTAGTACAGATCTTACTAGAGAACAATAAATTAGTCTTAATGAATTAACAGATAAATCTCCGCTGGTTCTCTGGATAAAACCTATCAATTTGCTTGATTTAGCAGTCACTGAATTAATATAGTCACTGAATGAGAGACGATAATCAAAAATCACTCCAAGGTCTTTCACTGTGTTAACTCTATCCAGAGGCGCACCAGCAATATTATAATATGTATTGAATTTTAATTGTCCTTTAAAAAAGCTAATGTAACTACATTTACCAGTGTTAAGAGCTAGTCCGTTTACTCTCGACCACTCCACAAATCGGTCCAGGTCCGACTGTAAGGCATCCGAATCGACAGTGGATTCAATCACTTTAAATATTTTAAGATCGTCAGCGAACATCAATAAATCAGAAAGCAGTATAGAATCATAAACGTCATTAACAAAAAGGTTAAACAATAAGGGAGAGCAGTGTGTGCCTTGAGGCACCCCCGAGACGGCTGCGATTGGGTTAGACCTGAAGCCACCAACTCTGACCCTGTACGTCCGCCCTTGCAAATAACTCCCGATCCATTGAACAAGATGTTCACCGAAACCCAAAGCTGAAATCTTAGCCAATAGTAGCTTGTGATTAACTCTGTCGAACGCCTTGGAGAAATCCGTGTAGATAGAATCTACCTGAACATTCCTCTCCAAGGCGCACTGCAGACGCGACTGATAGACAGCCAAATTGGTGACCCTAGATCTGCCCAACACAAAACCATGTTGGTAATTTGAGATTAATTCTCTACATAACCACGAAAGCTGCCCATACATGAGTGCATCAAATAACTTAGGAATACTAGATTGGATACAGACACTACGATAATTCTTAATAGATTCCTTATCACCGGTTTTGTGGATTGGGACCAGAAAACCCTCTTTAAATGTATCCGGGAATTGACCAAACTTTAATGAAACATTAAAAAGCATAGTGAGAGCCTGGGACAAGGTGCAGACGCAACGTTTCATCAGATAGTTCGGAATCCCATCCGTTCCCGAAGATAATTTATCAGGCAATCCATTGATCTGCTCAAAAATCTCAGATACTGAAAACAATCGATAGTTTATGTTAACATGAGGATTTGGTATATAATCGGGTACAGGAGTGTTCTGGTTAGCAAAAACAGTTGAGAAATATGCTGCAAAAGCATTAGCTATGTCTACACCCCCTGATATCCTCACATCATCCAAAAACATTGTAGATGGCAAACTAAATGATGAACGATTTTGATTTACAAATGACCAGAAATTGCGCGGATTGGTATTTATGTCAGCATCAACTCTAGAGTAGTGAGGTTTTTACATGTTGTTCTTAACTCGGAGAAGTGTAAATAATGGTGGTATAAGACTGATTCTTTATATAATTTATGTACCCTCTTTTTATCAACAATGCATTTTTTTAACTCTGTAGAGTACCACTTTGGAAAATTGCTTGAAACAAATCGTCTGCGCGGTACAAACAATTGGATCCCCCGATTAACAATGTCGTAAAAGGTGTTTGTCGCGGCATTGGCATCAGAAGAGTGATTTATCATACCATCCCAATCCACCGATGCAAAGAAACCATTTAAACCTATAAAATCAGCTTGCCTAAAGTCCCAGTACTCTTCATCCTGCTTCAATATATTATTACAAGGAACAATTTCTATAACAAATTCATAGGCAGAATGATGAAGACTATCTGGGAGTACAGCATCTACTGATGTACGCACATTTAAAGATTCAAAACTGCTAAAAATTATATCAAGGTATACATTACGTTTATTAGGTATGGTGACATTTTGGAATAAATTAAGGAACCCAAATGATTCACTTACGTGGACAGCCGAAGAGCCCACTGGACAATTAACTAGAGTTCCTAAGTTATCGTTATACCATGTGGCTTCTGGTAGATTGTAATCTCCGAAAACGAGCAGCTTAGTGTCTGGATATTCCTGACGCAACGACTCCACAGTTGTGCAGTGTGCTACGTATTTACCAACATCACTACTGGGAGGTATATACAAGCCTCCAATAATGATGTCCTTAAACCTACATTTAACTAATACAAAAATTTGCTCAACTGAGGGGTTATCATTATGAATTAAGTTCGAGTTTAAATTTGCACGAACTGCAATTAGGACACCACCACCACGTTTTTTCTCACTAGATTCCGCTGATCTGTCTCTTCGGTAGATATTATATCCGTCAATCTGCATCTTCGAATCACCAACATCGCCATCCAACCATGACTCCACCATTATTATGATCTCGTATCCAGAATTCAGAACTGCTGTTTTAAAAGTATTTAATTTAGTCTTCATGCCTCTCACATTTTGACAGTATATATTCAATGGAATGTACCTTGCATGTCAGTTTATGGCACCACCCACTAAAATATTGCTATCATTACTGTTGTTATTTATTGTGACAATGCACGGAATCCCCCATTTGAACCTTACAGCTAGATTCTGTTCTCCATTTTCCTTTCTTCTATCCATTTCTTTATATAAATTCTTTACTAGATCTCGCTGAAGTTGAGTAAGATCGTTCTTTAGCTTTATGTTACAGCCGTTAAGTTTGTGTTTATTTCTTAAGCAGTTTTTAGCTAATTCTGTGTTAGCAAAGGTTATTTTTAAAGGCCTCGGTTTATCTGATATGCGCCCAATCCTTGATGCTCTAAAATCCACATCTGTATTTAAATCCATTTTTCCAAGTACACTCACAAAGCGGGCTTTATCATGGTCAATCCTTTCTGCAGAAAGCTGTGATGTGCTCTCTTGAATGTTATATGCAATAACGTTTTTAGCTCTTAACTGCCTTTCATAGGTTTCATGTATAATGACCTCCTGACTGCAGAGTGGAGTGGGGGTCATGGTGGATGACAGGGGGGGAGGACTGTTATTAGTAGACAGTTGATTTTGAATTTCCATAATTTCCTTTTCAAGTTTATCGATTTTTTGTTGTTCAGTATTTCTTAATCCAGTCAGGAGCCTATCAGTCTTTTGTTGTTGATCTAAACGCAGTGTTAATACCTGGGAAATGAGGAAAACCACATCATTAATGGTCGCATTACCTGCAGTTTCCAAATTGTTAATTTGACTCCGTAATACAGATTCCTGTGTGATGTTCTGAGTGGGATGAGTAGGGAGAGGGGTTGCACGATTTTTTCGTTTGCCTCCACTAGAAGTGGGATTATTCGAGGTAGTTGAGTTATCTGACGTGCCTCCGAACGATATACGTTTAGTTTGAACACCGCTGCAGCTCTTGCAAGACCAGTCATGGGAACCATTCTTCTTACAAATTCAGAATTCGACAAACCTGAACATCCCTTATGGAACCAGGCACAACAACGAGTGCACTCAATCACATGTTGGTTTGATCTGATAATTTTTTTGCACACAGCACAATTCTCTTGAGCAGACATTTAGAAAGCGAAAATTTGAAAAGTTTTGTCGTTTATGGACACCTTTATTGACGAAACAACGTAACAGCTGATTCAGTACTTTGGAGGTTAGAACAAAGTCGTAATCGGTTTAACGAAATTACCGGAGTGGAATCCCCGTTTTTTAAGAAAATAAATAAGTCCAGTCGGTAGCAGGATTATTTTGAGCCCTAGGACAAGGCATTATTAAAAAGGTACCAATATTAGTTACTGAAATTAACGATTTAATCACGACCGTTTTACAACACGTAAACACAATATAAAGGCGACCACATACTTGGAAATCAAAAAAGTTTTCTAATACATTGACACGGCAAACTCATACTGCTCTATCCAATACTGTCTATGTAATTCTTGAAATTATGAAATACTGTTTTAAGGAACTAAATTCAAATTATATTTTATTGGGAAAATTACTAACAGATCCTTTGGAATAGCGGGGGGGCATTACCATATTTCTCTTCGACAACTTTATGAATATGAAAAAAGACTCAGAATTCAGTCATTGCTAACTTTAAAAACAAGAAATTTTGGTAATTTAAATATTAACAGATTTTAACCTGAGAATGACCAAGACACTATCGAAGACCATACACAAGAAATCAATACTCTATTAGCAAGTATTCGGATAGAAGATACTGATATAGACAATATAAAAAGCGTTATTTAGGGGGGTATAGCAGCCACATTGCTCGAAAAAAAATTAAAATGCAACTATTACAAAAATTCTTTAACTTACAATGAGGAAATTTTAATCTAATAAATAAATAGAGGCGGACTTCAGTGGTAGAAATTATTATTTCTTATATTATTTTTCAAAGACTACTTAGTGAACATGATGAGCAATTTTTAAATGTTTTTTCTCAAAAATCGTTTTCACTTTGACCTCTTAAAACAAGAACATTTCATTTATTTACTTATTAGTGTTTCAAATACACTTATAAAAAATTACTGTGGCAAGCAAAATGATCGGATGGGTAAACGCTCAGATAAGAGAAAACTTAACGTTAGTTATATAAACGCAAAGAAATAATTTTGGATAAATACAATCAAGCAACGCCGATTAATTTTTATTATTTTTCCAGGTTTAGTATAAAAACCCCTGACTTTCTATTATTTTTTGTAAATTCCCTGACTTTTCCCTGTTTTTTGTCGGATTTCTGAACTACCTGACTTTTCCAGGTTTTCCAGGTCGCTAAGAACCCTGAGTAAGTGATTCCTTAAGTTACAATCACCTAAATAAATTATCCAAAGAGGTTGCAAGTTATACTGGCCCGGCAGACCCAGTTCTCCTTTTTCCGTTAGATGGGGGCGATTAGTTTCCAGTCGAAATATAAGAATATGGGGCGCATTCACCACATGGTCCAAAAATGTTATTGATGAAAAATATATTGGTTTTATAGAAAGAATACACAATAAAACAATACAAAAATTAGTGTTGAAAGGTCTCGGTAACCAAACAATTAAGAAGACTTGCTGAAAATTTTAGCAGTCTTTTAAATATATAGATTCATAAATACTAACTATTGTATAAACGTAAATTATCAATCATTATTAAAAATATACTTACTTCACGTTTCATGGAAGACATCATACCATTATCGTTTATAATCTCAACAGAATTCGGCGAAGACAAGCCATGATTGTACAAATATACCACCTGATACTCGGGATGAAAGTCCTGTTGAGTGTCTTGGACTGGAGACGTGATATTAAAAGTCACGGAATTTTGTTGACCACTCTCTGCATGCGTAGGTTCATTTGTCCGAGTTATTCCTGGAGAATTCTAAATACAATAATTTAAATGAGACCAAAACAAATTATAGAAAAGCTACAAATTATAATATAGAAACATAACTAAAGTGATGATTATTGGTATTACATGAGAAAAATCATGATTAAAAAATTCTTCATTTTCTTTAAATAATGTGACATTTAACGTCCTGATAAATTCACGAATAGATGGGTAGCCTGACAAAAATAAAATACATTTTTCTTTAAAAAGGGCCGACGTTTCGACTATATATTTAGTTTTCTTCAGAGATAAAAGTTACAAAAAACATTTATTGTTTCTTTTGAACATGAACCGTATGAACAACACAATTGTTAACTAAAAAAGGTACAGAAATACACGAATTATCAGTACTTCCTAAAGGCTTTCTTTTATAATATATATATATATATATATATATATATATATATATATATATATATATATATATATATATATATATATATATAGTTTAGGTACTTCTTTTCTTGAGATGCGTGTTCATAAAATTAAAACGATTTTTTAATTATTTGTCATATTTAATTTAATTTGACGTTTCGACAGGTAGTTCCATGTCTTTTTCAAAAATGTTTTTATTTTATTTTTCCATGAGACGTAAATCAAAAATACACATAGCACATTGTCATTTTGTCAAACAAATACAGAACATCTATTGCAGACTAACTGTTAACTAACTAACTAACTAAGTTCAGTTAGTCTGCAATAGATGTTCTGTGTCTGTATTTGTTTGACAAAATGACAATGTGCTATGTGTATTTTATTTTGCTTAAATGTTAATTGGTGTTATTGACCTTTTGATTTATGTCTCATGGAAAAACAAAATAAAAACATTTTTGAAACAGACATGGAACTACCTGTCGAAACGTCAAATTAAATTAAATATGACAAATAATTAAAAAATCCCAAGAAAAGAAGTACCTAATTACAATATATATTTGAAAGTTCAAGAAAAATATTTGCGAAACTATGTATATATATATATATATATATATATATATATATATATATATATATATATATATGTTATGATTTTTACTCCTTCACGTATGGAAAAATACAATGTGTTTTCATTCCGGGTGTACATCCGTTCACTACTGTCGTTCTGAAAAAAACAGTTTTGCTGACGTTTCGCCAAAATCACATTTGGCATTTTCGAAGCTTTCTTTCTCGCGTTCGAATAGAGACTGAAGTGTTGGTGACTGCGACGCTTCCTTTTATACCCCCACTCGGGGCCGAAGGTTATATCTGCGCAGGCGTTGGTCGTTATTTATGTTTTCCGGATGGTGCTGTTGTTGCGCTAATTGCGCTTGAGTTTTTGCGATTTTAGATTTGTCGATTATTGTCTTCCATACTGTTGGTAGTTTTAATCATTCGTCCCTTTTATTCAAATCACCTTGCTTTTCAATTTCTATGTCTTCTCGGATTATTCTGGTCTTATAATGTTCTATATTGGCAATCTCCCTACACCTGTAAGTTTTGAAGATATAATCCTCATATTTTGCAGACGATCGGTAAATAATCTTAGGTTTCTATTTTTTTTATTGAATTTGTCTATATTTATATAGGGTGTCCTAAATTCAGCGGCAAACATTCACATTTTCAAAGCCGCTAAAGTCCGTTTTTTTAAACGGGACACCCTATAACTTTATGCACTATCAAATGTAGAATTTATTTTTTTATCGAACTGTATTAAGGTTCCCTATACCTATTCGTAACCATTTTCGAAATAATCAGGTTTTTATTAAATTATCATATTTATTTGCTAAATGCTTACACCTTCCCGTAGTAAGCCATGGAAAAACAATTGTTGTGCTTTTCTATTCAACATGACAGCTGATTTGAAACTTTTAAATTAAAATAAAATAACACTCTAAAGCTGATATTCTCAATTTATTTAATATTCGCGGAGAATGTTACAAAATATTGCAGAGAACGTGCCATGTTTTTAATGAAAAACATCCTCATTTATCGCCAATGAACAAGAGAAAATTGAAGAGGATTGAAACGAAATTTTTTCGTTTCGGAAAAGTTAAAGTTATAAAAAACGTAATAAATTGTTTACATTATTTTTAACCATATCTACTAAGTTCGAGACTGTTCTAAACTTGTTAAAATTATAGCAATCTAACAATCAACAACAAATAAATAAAATAATAAAATTGAATTATAACAAATGTTCTATATGCTGTCCGTTCATTTGAAGACACATTTCAATTCTTCTTTGTACAGTTGCTGTGGCCCGTTGAATTTGTCCGTTTTCAAATTCGGCAAAAGCTGTTCGTATCCTGTCTAGTAAATCTTGTTGGTTATTTACTGGGGAAGCATAGACTTTACCTTTGATAAATCCCCATAAATAAAAGTCTAGGGGTGTTAAATCAGGCGATCGCGGGGGCCATCTCCAAGGGCCATTGGGACCAATCCAGCGATCTTGAAAAATTCGAGATAATTGGAGATAAACTGCAGCGGAATTATGTGCTGGTGCCCCATCTAATTGATACCAATAAGTTTGCAGCTCACCAATAGGAATTTCTTCTATAAATTCAGAAACCGTACCTCGTAGAATTTCCAAATACTTATCACTGTTTAAATTGTCTTCATAAATACAGTACCGCACCTGATCATTTAATACTATACCGAAAACATTAAAGCTAAACCTCTCTTGAGAACGCGTTTTGCGTAAAGCGTGCGGATTTTCTGCTGCCCAGAAATGTTCGTTTCTTCTATTTGTTATTCCTTCTCTAGAAAATTTCGCTTCATTGGCCCAAAATATTTTTTGAAAGGAATTGAGGGTCCTCTTGAATTTTCAAAAACATGAATTCGCAAAATTCTACTCGTCGGACGTCATCACCAGGTCTCAAGGCTTGCACGTTTTGGAAGGAATAAGGGTGCATATGATGTTCGCTCAAGATTCTTTGAACAGATGAAGAAGAAATTCCCAAATCGTTTTCTGCAGACGGTATTGAACTTTGCGGGTTTGCGTGGAAATAAGCTAATGTGTTTATTACGTTATACCATGTATGAATTGTCCCATGAAATACATTGGCATGATCACACAATACCTAGAGAACAGAATAAACGGCCACAAGTACACAAAAAATGAGTTCACTGCCCTGGATAAACATGAAAAATCAGAAAATCACGAGTTTAATTTTTTTGACATACGAATTTTGAATAAAGACACTAACTATCAAAAATTAATCATTAAGGAGATGTTTCATATGAAAAAAGAAAAACATTCGGTAAATGATAAACAAGATGTCAAGAAACTGAGTCAGATTTACCACAGTTTGATATTATAATTTTTTAATTTAGTATTTTACATATAATTATATGCCTATATACTCTATACTACACCATCATAAATATAATTTCTATAATATCAACTTGATTTTACACCAATATAAATAATGTAAACATTGTTAATCTAAATAATCGCTTTCAACTAAAAACCAAAAAAAAACACATCGGTAGTATTTATTTAGTTTCCACAAGTCACAACTGAAATATCATTGCTACTATAATGCAGCGAGTTGTTTTTATTTCCAAGGTGCGTATACCAATGTATTTTAACATGATTTTAACATTAATTTCAAAGTGGAGTTTTAAAAATTGTAACGTCCTATTTTAACATTTTATTATAATAGTTTTGAGTGTGTCAATCGATGTTTTACAGTTTTGTATTTATTGTAGGCCAATAATATCCTTTTGAAAAAGCTCTCTATGAAGCGCGAAACGTTAAGGAAATAAATAATTCTTTTTAAGAAAATAAACCAGTACTCAAGAATTTTTAACAAAAAAAAAAGAAAAAAAAAAATATATATATATATATATATATATATATATATATATATATATATATACATATATATAATAATTTATTGCCATCCATCATGAGAATACAATACATTACCAAGCCATTGTTATTTGTTACTATATATATATATAACATTCTATCAAAATACAAGAGTTCTAACCACACTACACCACAACTTTATACGTTCTGGACGCGCGTTTCGCTAATCAAGTTAGCATCATCAGCAGATGATATAAACTAAAGTGACTTATCCTAACCGAGACTATTTAAAAGCTGAAAAATAAAAAATGGTTGTTATACTAGACAAAATAGATTATTTTGAGAAAGTAGACAATTTGATTCAAATTGGTCCTTACAATTTAATTCAGAAAAACCCATTATCAAAAATGATAACAGAAGTAAAAAAGTGTAAAAATCCAGTCCGATAAACTAAAATTCAAACTAACACATAGTAACCCCCAGTTATCTAAACTTTATTGTCTCCCCAAAATCTATAAACCTGGGAAGTCCATGAGACCTATTGTTTCAGCTGTTGGATCACCAACGTACAATATTTCAAAATGGTTAGTAGAAGAATTCAGCAAATTAAATATCTCGTATAATAACTTTGAGGTTACTAACTCGTTAGAATTCTTAGATAAAATTAAGAACGTTCACTTAAAAGAAGGTGAAATTTTAATCTTTTGATGTAAGCTCATTGTTTCCTAGTGTACCCATACCACTAGCTTTAGAGTACCTAAAGGAACTACTTGAAATCAATAATTTGAAGAAAGAAATTATTGATGAATATTTGCTTCTCACAAAATTATGTATGAATCAAAATTTTTTTCAGTTCAACAATAAATATTATACACAACTTGAGGGAACTGCGATGGGCAATTGTTTATCTCAGTTCCTTGCAAATTTGTTTATGGTTTTGGCACAAAAAAGAACTCAAGTATTTCCCAAGGGTACGGTATAGATACGTAGACGATACATTTGCTATTTTTGATACTAAAACAGAAAATTTAAACACTTTCTTAGAAACATTAAAAAATAAATATCATTCCATTAATTTTATGTACGAAAAGGAGAACAATGGGTAATTACCTTTTCTCGACACGTTAGTTATTAGAAATAACGATAAATTAGAATTTGATATTTATAAAAAATTTACTAATACTGATAGGTATATAACATCCAACTCATTTCATTGCCGTCAACACAAAATGGCAGCATTTTATTTCTTAACTCACAGGTTAGTCAATTTTCCAAAAAGTAAAGAACGTTTTAACAATGAAATGAATCGGATTAAAAATATAGCTAAAAGTAGCGGATATAACGATAATTTTGTACATAAATTAGTAAATAGACATAAGCTTAGGAAAATGTTAAAAGATGCCACTGCTCTTCAAGCACCTGAGGCTCCCAATAAGTTCATAGTAATCCCACATGATCCCAGATATACGAGCGGTCTAAAAAAAGTATTTTAAAACGTAGGTTTTAGAGTAGCCTACAAAACGGAGAACAGTTTGATAACTCTCCTTAGAAACCCTAAAGACAAAGTCGACTTAAAGGACAGGAGTAATTAGCTGTAATGACTGCGATCTAAAATATGTTGGGCAAACTAAATGCTCCATAAACATTCGTTTTAAAGAACACATGGCATATTTAAGACACGAAAGAACAGAAAAGTCAAGCGTTACCCAACATGCTTTGGAAAACAATCACCGAATACGAATAAATAATCTTAAGTTGATTAAAAATGTATCTAATAATAGATTATTGGATGCATTTGAGAGTATAGAAATAGTTAAATGTGGTAAGAAAGCACTAAATAAAGACAGAGGGCCTATTCCCAATAGTCCCCTCTATTGTTTACTTGACAACGGTGCAGTCCGGTGCAACCAAGTATGACCACATTTACCTATAAATAGTCTCGGTTAGGATAAGTCACTTTAGTTTATATCATCTCCTGATGATGCTAATTTGGTTAGCGAAACGCGCGTTCAGATCGTAACAAGTTGTGGTGTAGTGTGGTTAGAACTCTTGTATTTTGATCTATCTTCCACCACAGGTTCCAGTGTTAGGACTTAACTTTCTATTGTCAACTTTCATGTTTCTGCAAGAAACAAGTGCCTGAGCGCAGAAAAAGTAATTATATTGAATACTAAGAGCTTGTGTGTAGGTCCTATTATTTACAGTAGTATTTGGTTTATGTCCAGTATCTCAACGTTATCAAAATCAAAATCATGACCCAACCTAAAATGGTGTTCTGCTGTTGCCGTTTTTTATTTTGGTTTCCCTACAAACCTACTTATATCGTATAACCTATTTTTTAAATATTGTTTTGTATAACCTACATATGATTTTTCGCAGTTTTCAAAAGGAAATTTGAAGTCTTTTAGTGGTGAATAAAGGTATTTTAAGGTGTGGGTAAAATGCAAGCTTACAATTAGGATGTTTTTTTGGAGGGTTTTAAAAAAAAATTGAAAAATGCACTTTGCGGCGTTGTTTATGAAAATAAAAATAGACTATGATATATATTTTTAAAGCGTTCAGTACGCACGATATCATAAGAGAAACATATATAGGGTGCCACATTTAAAAGAAGGCAAGTTGGGGTCAATGTGGATAATTGGAAACACGGGTAACTGGAAACGGCAAGAATAAATAACTTAAAGTATATTTGGGAACAACGCTTTACTACGCGGCGGATTCTTGACGTTCTTGACGTCTCACGCCATTTTCCCTGACGCGTCAGAGTTGTTTGTTTGCAAGCTATTGCTTTATGAATTTTGTTATGTTTTTAAACCTGCCTGTGCGTTTTGATAATGTTTAAAATATTGAAAATTTTGGCAACATACTTTAGGTAAGTTCTTTATCCATCTGCAAATATTCATTTTTAGTGTTTCCAATTACCCGTAACTAAACTAATAAGGGGGTAAATGAAAACACCTGCTTTTCTAGATCTATACCTCCTACCGGATAAAACATGCCACGTAAATATATTAAAAACGAGACCCACCAGCCTATACTTTAGAAGATTTAGCCAGAGCTGTTGACGATGTTCAAAAGAAAAAAAAAACTATAGGGCGGCTGCAGAATTTTACCGTATTCCAGTATCGGTTATTTGTAATAGGATAAAGGGTAGACAAGTGCCAATTGATAAAATAGGTGCTGGTGTGTACCGATGAATGTTGAAAATCACATTGTTAAAAATGCGAGCAAAATTGGGCTTTCCTTGCGATAAGACAGAACTATTTAAAAACCTACTCATAAGCGAGAAAACCTACGAAAATGGAACACCCTGTACATAATAGCTTCGTAGATATAAATCGACGGTAATGTAAGAAATTAAAGTTTTTTAAACAGTGGTTTAGAGGATGTTCTTTTACTATCTTGGCTTATACATCTCACTATTTTTTTCTGGCTCAAAAAATGAGTGCCGAATAGCCCCAAAAAATTTAATCAGTACACAAGGTGAGAGTAAACTAGGCCATTACATAATATCTTTAAAACATCTACAGAGACAGTATTTACAAGAGATCTTACAAAATTACAGGATATGCTTAATTTCCTGCAAAGATTATCAGTATTACACTCCCAGCTGAGCTTCTGATCGACATGCAGACCAAAAAGTTTCAAAGACCTAGTACTCTCTATCGACTTCCCTGCCACTCTTATTAACTGATTGTAATTGGTTGAAGATCTTCATAAACCAAGTTTTTTCATATTAAGCTGTAGGTCATTTATTAAACAATATGAACAAAATTCTAATGAAGTTTTATTGCCCTTTTCGTAAAGAGTTTCAAGGTTTTTATGCTTAATTAACATATCACCCGCATATAGAAACATCATAAGATCTGGTGTAGTGCAAAAACCGTTCCATGTCATTAACATATATGTTAAACAATAGGGGTCCCATTATTGAGCCCTGCGGTACCCCAACCTTTTTAAACCTATTATCAGACCTGACTCCATCAAACACAACCACCTTTTTGTCTTCAACTATACGAATATTGATAGGTCGCAGTCGGAATAGTAACCTTAAAATGTGCTCCTCAAATATTCGGTAATTTCGTTGTTTTAAAGTTGAAATTAAATTTTTTAAAGTGTGGTATAATGTTTGTTTATATATGTGGTGCCAATTTCTTGTTTTTATTTTGTAAATATCGCTGTATCTTGTGAAAAAATAGAAAAAGTGCTCCTTCTATATTATCGCGCCAATTGTTTGTTTACATTTTTGTGCGGCAGCTACGTTCCAAATTTCGCCTTATACCTTCATTATTTTTACCTTAGCAAGATGAATCGAAACTTTAAGTGTTGCAAACATAGAGAGTTTTCAAATTATATTTGCATTTACTGCTATTCAGTTTTTCACCCTAGCTGCTCAGATAGACTTGCTGAATCCCTAAAACTGGGCGGTTATAAAATTTTGTGCTCAAATACTTGTCAATCCAATTTTAACGAGGATGAAAATATGAAAAAGACTTTTGACTCTAAAGTTGCAAGCTATATTACTGAGCTAAATGAAAAAGATAGGCATATTGAGCGTTTGCGTAGAAACAGCTTGATTTTTGAAGATGAGGTTACAGAAGCCGAAAAAAAGTTTTCTGCTTCCATAGACCAGCTTAACAAACGCAATGAAGTACTAAAAATTGAAATGTCGAACCTTAAAACAAAGGAACAGGAGTTTTTGCTGAAAGTTTCTTCTTTGGAAAGGGACAAAACTGAACTAGGCGCAAAATTGAAGGAACTAACTTCCATAAACAATGGTCTTTTAATCAACATTAATTCTATAGAAAACGAAAACCAGGACCATATTCTGAATTTGGATTCGTTTAAAAAACAAGTGGAGGAATTGACTACCATGAACAGGGATATGATAACTTCTATAAGAGTTCTTGAGGCAGAAAAGGAATATTATTTATTAAAAAGTCCGCATATTTCTGACAGGCCAACCGAGGAGTGGCCTTTGAGACTGCTGATCTCGGGAACTGATGACATTCGTCCAACTCTTCTCTTTGTTTCTGGCTATAAAAATGACAATTTTCAAAAGTACATACGTTTAAAATTTGGTGATACATACAAAGTACAATTCTTCCTAAAACCGGGATGTTCAAGTTACGGGCTCGCGGAAACTGCTGCTTCTATGGTACATGACTTTACAAGTAAGGACTTGGTTGTTTTATGTTTGAACGGTATTTGTTGTCCGTCTGTCATATTAGATAGTTTTGTACTCCAGTGTAAGAATACTAATACTTTAGTTATGACCAGCCCCTATTTTGGTCTTAACTCCAATATTATATATAAAAGCAATTTGTCGCTTTTTAAAATGTTTCATAGCAATAATATAGATTTATACCATATTTTAGAATCAAATCATGCGCATAATTTAGGTTTCCATTTAGCAGAACTAGTATATGCCCATATTACGAAGAAATATTGTAAAGATTGTCCAAGGGAGACACAAACCAAAAAAAGTGTTGAGGATAATCTTTCTAATTCTAACCCTACCTTGCTAAACGTTTCTAATAATTCTGTGTCAGATAACACTTTTTTATAATTACTCCTCCAGAGACCCGTACTCTTGACATAAATATTAAAACTAAACTTGAATCTACCTTTAACTGTAAAATATCATTGCTTTTATTGAATGTTCAATCTTTGAGAAACAAATGCGACAATTTATACATTTTTTTAAATAGCATAGGGTCTCCGGATATAGTCTGTATTACTGAGCATTGGCTTAAGCCTAGTGAATGCTTTTTTGTACCTGGTTACCAACCACTATGTATGTCTTGTCGAGAAAATTTTCTTCATGGTGGTAGTCTAATTTTAATTAAAAAATATTCTGACACCGCTGATAGTTTTATAGCGGTAACTAGATACGACTATTTGTTAGAAGAGAAATTATTTGAATTTTCAATTTGTTTTTCTAAGCGTAATAATTTATTTATTTTTTGTATTTACCGTTCACCCTCTGGTTCGACCGTAGAGTTTCTTAAGCGACTTGAGATAATTTTATCAGATGTTCCCTCTTCTTCAAATATAATTTTGACTGGGGATTTTAATATTAATTTTTTAGATAAGAATTCAGTTCTTACTTGCCGGTTGAACAATTTGTTTTTGACTTATGGTTTAAATTTGCACATTGACATGCCAACTCGGATCACAGATAAGTCTTCTTCTTTAATTGACTATTTATGCTCTAATTTTGAAAATGTCGACTGCTCAGTTATGGGTGCAGGTATCTCTGATCACGAGGCGGTAAGTTGTACTATTTACATGCCAGGGGCCATAAGGCAGCCTCCTGGGCGTAGTCCTGGTAGAATTTTTAAGGCAGCCAACTTTGATAGGTTTTACTCCTTATGTGTAGGTGCGAATTGGCAGAGCCTGGATCTGTCTGACCCAATTGGCAGTTTCTGTAAAGTGTTGTCCGTTTTATTTAACCAAGCTTTTCCCGTGCGCCTAATTAAGAGAAAAAAAAAAACCAATTGTTGGCTTACTCAGGGTCTAAAGATATCAGCTACTAACCTTCGATCTTTAAACTATCTAAAAAGGTATAGTAATAACCCTAGTTTTATAACATTTTGTAATAAGTATCGTAGTCTGTATAGAAAGCTTATCAGGGCTGCTAAAAATAGATACTATGAAAATAGACTCAGTAAGGCTAAAAACAAACAAAAAGAAAGTTGGGCTATAATTAATGAGTTCCGCAAAAGATCCCCAAGTGTCAAATCTGAGATGGACCCTGATCACCTTAATCAGTTTTACTGCAACATGGCGAGTGATCTGACTAGGAATTTATTCTCTAAGTTTAACCCTCTATCTCACCTAAGTAATTTTAATTATCAAAACTCATTTTGTTTTTATAATACGGACAAGTCCGAAATAAAAAAAGTTATTACAGAAATAAAAAATAAGAAATCCAGTGGAGATGATGACATCTCTGCTGAAGTACTTTTAAAACTACCGGATAAAGCCTTAGAAGCCTTTTCCATCTGTATAAATGAGTCCTGGCTGCAGGGGATTTTTCCTGCCTGTCTAAAATCTTCAACAGTGGTACCTCTCTTCAAAGGAGGTGACCCTGAGGAGCCTTCTAACTTTCGCCCAATTTCTTTGCTTCCCACTCTGTCTAAGGTCATTGAAAAGTTGGTAAAACATAGAATGTGCAACTACCTAAAATCTTTTAATATTTTAACCGATAGGCAATTTGGTTTTCAGGAGGGCAAGGGAACGCATGATGCTGTCTGTGGTTTCCTTGAGGAGGTCTATGTTGGGCTGAATGGGGGGAAGTATTGGCGGCTGTTTTCTGTGATCTGTGCAAGGCTTTTGACTGCGTGGATCACGAAATTCTTCTGCTTAAGCTCGAGAGGTACGGTTTCCGTGGACGTGTGCTTGCCTGGTTTGGATCATATCTTGAGGGGAGGTATCAGTGTGTAATGTGCTCCGGAAAAAGATCTTCATCATTGAGGGTCTGTTGCGGTGTTCCACAGGGCTCTGTTTTGGGGCCTATTTTGTTCTTATTATATATTAATGATTTGACCCAACTGCAGATCTCTGGACAGTTCACCCTATTTGCGGACGACACTTCTATCCTATGGCAGGCCAGGGATATTGCGCAACTTAGGGAGATCATGAGCAGGGACTTGTCTCTCATCAAGGAGTGGTTTAACTCTAATCAGCTATGCTTGAATCTCTCTAAGACTCATGTTGTTGGGCTTGGGTGTGATGTCGCAGATCTTCATTTCGAGGGCGGTTTGCTTACAGGAATTCCTGCCACCAGGTTCCTGGGAATTATTATTGATGGGGATCTGCGATTTGAAGATCATATTCTTACTTTGAGTGGCAGGCTGTCTTCTGGATGCTTTGCTGTTAGGGCCGTTAGGGAGGAACTGGGTTCTCAACTGGCAAGGGCAGTCTACTTTAGTTTGTTTGAGTCGCATCTCCGATATGGTATACCATTCTGGGGTGTGGCTAATCAGGGTTTGCTAAACATTCTTTTCGTTTTACAAAAAAAAAGGCCGTAAGATTTATTGTAGATGTACCACGCACTGAATCCTGTAGAGAACATTTCAAGGCACAAAAAATTCTTACTCTACCATCTTTATTCATACTGGAAACATCATCCCTCATATTTAAAAATCGTCACAGACTACAGGGTCCCATAACCAATATTGTTACCCGCCAAACCCTGAATCTACCCTTGCCACTCCCACATAGCACCCTGGTTAAAAGATCTATAATATATGAGGGCCGAAAGATCTTCAATCATCTGCCGGGTGCTTTAAGAACGGTTAATTCCTCAGGAACCTTCCGCAGATTGCTGAAGGGGGAACTTTTGAACAGGGCATTTTATAGTGTTGACGAATTCTACCAGGACACGCTTAATATTAATATTAGTGTTTAGAATTGCTGTGTGTCGGTCTGAGTGTATATATTTGTTGTTTTTTTTTTCTTGCTTTGTTACTTACACAAATTTTATATAATTTTTTGTTGTTTCATTTTAATATTTACCTACACATGTATGTTTACATTTTTATTTTTTGACACAAAACTTTTTTATACTAACATTACCTATAATGGCAATAAAATGTTTTAGGTCTAAGTTTAGATTTAGGAATATGCTTTGTAAACAAAATTTGAATATTTTTTACAATAAAGTACTTTTTGAATTGAATTGAATTGAACTGCAAAATCAAATAGGATTCCTACCAGAAAACGGCATCCGGATCGTGATTTTAGTTTATTTGTAGACATGCTAAATCGGCTTCTCTGACAGTTTTATGACCAACTACTTGTGTTTTTACTTCTAACCTTTATTTAACTCGTTCATTGCATATTTATTACCTTGTTCAGGTTATTTTACTTAATGCAAAGAGGTATAGAAGATACTCAATATACATACCTGTTGATGTTTATCATTAGGAGTTTCAGCTGTCTCACTGCAGTTTTTGATGGTATTGTCCGGCTTTTTCGTCCTTATTTTCTACAACAAAAAAATTAATTATATTAACCAAAACTATGAACTAATTCGAAATCACCTAAGTTCTGAACACCTGTATGTTCTTTATAAGATACTTCAAATCAAAGGCGGCTTGTCCCATGAGGCAGGTGAAGCAGTGCCTCACCAATAAATTTGGAAAATTATACGTGTTAATCGATTATACAGGGTGTTTGGTACATCGATAGAAAGTTTTAAAGGGGTGAAAGAGGAGGTCATTTGGAGTCATTTGGACCAAATATGTCTATATACAAAGTCGTACCGATTTCGAGATATAGGCCTTTTTTGATATTTTTATTTATTAAGGTAATTTCGGCAAATAAAAAATATTTTTGACCCTGTCAATGATTTTATTTGTTGCAACAAATTTTTTTCATACGGTTTAATATGTATTTATTAAAAAAAAAATATGAACACGTTTTTTGAAGTCCCCAAAAAAACAGCACAGTCCAATGAAAATGATTTTATGCAATGCACTGGAATTAAGTATCATCTGTGAATGCCATTTTCTCGCAAACTGCTCAATAAAAAAAATTTCAAATATGCCTATAAATTACGCAATTTTATACCCTCTTCGGAGATACTATCAGGTTATGATCAATAATTATAATTATCACTACAAATTTAACGGTTACACTTAATTTAAGTAGAATAATTTACAGATTTACTATCCGATTTTATAATTATGTATTTTCTTAAATATTGAAGACACAACTTGGAAAGTTTAATTATTTTTGATTTTGCAATTATGTAATGAAGTACTAGAATGATAAAATAATGTACTTAGAGAAATCATTTAATTTTCATCATTAAAAATGGTTGACCATAAACGTATCGTTTTTATTTTAATACCTTGGAATTAAAGGAATTTAAACATTAAAAAATATCATGTCAACAAAATATCCGTCGCTTGGCCTAAATAATAATTCAATAAATACCTAAATCCACTATCGCTATTTTGATGGTTTGTATCAATTCTTTAGAAGATACAATAATTATTACTTTAACAATGCACTATCGGATTTCAGTTTTTAGTCGAATGGGTCCTGGCATATTTTTAGGCCAGTAGTGCGTTTAGCATTGGGCTTGCAATATTTGCCTTGAATACCTTGTGGTCTAATAGTTCGCTTTGATTTCATAGTTTTTCAAGTTACAATAATTACAATTTCTAAAGATGGCTGCTTTTTCTAATAGCGAATATGCAGACATTTTGTTTATGTATGGAAGAGCCGATGGCAATGCAGCGGCTGCTCAACGATTATATCGTGATCGATTCCCCGCTAGACGTGTTCCTAATGTGCAAGTTTTTATTAATACCTATCGACGAATTAGTGAAACCGGTAACATTCATCACATAGTAGAACGTGGGCATGTTGAAAGATATCATCCTGAAGTGGAAGAACAAATACTTCAAGCTTTTGAAGCAGATTTTTATTGAACGCTGATATGGAGGATGGGCTTTTCTTGAAAAGTATTCTGTGGTCAGACGAATCAAAATTTACTCGTGAAGGTATTACAAACTTTCATAACCTTCACTACTGGACTGATGCGGACGAGAACCCGCATATGAAAAAACAAGTTTCTTTCCAACACAAATTTAGTGTAAATGTATGGGCAGCTGTCATTGGTCGCACTTTTATTGGTCCTTATTATTTTCCAGATAATCTAAATGGAGACAACTATTTGGAATTTTTACGCATCGAGTTGCCCAATATCTTGGATGATGTGCCTCTGAATGTACGGGACAGGATAATATTCCAAAACGACGGATGTCCAGCTCATTTTCGATTAACAGTAAGGCAGTTTCTCGATCAAACGTTTCCTAATCGGTGGATAGGAAGAAATGGACCAATTCTGTGGCCTGCAAGGTCCCCAGACTTAACACCTCTGGACTTTCATGTGTGGGGACGCATGAAAGAACTTGTTTACGAGGTCGAAATAATCAATCGCGAGCAGCTTATTCAACGAATAAATGAATCAGCTGAAAGATTAAAGGTAGAGTTGCGATACGCTGTCACTACCACCGAAATAAGAAAGAGAGCTCGAAAGTGTATTCGGAATCAGGGTTGGCATTTTGAAAATGAATAATAATAACAACATATTCGAAGTTTCTCTTTATGATTTAATTTTAGATGTGAAATTAGATAGTAAATCTGACAATTGTTTTACCTAAATAATTGTAATTGTTTCCATTTTTTTCAACAAATTATTCCAAATAGTGATAATCGATCATAACCTGATATATCCCTGAGAAGGGTATAACATAAGGTAGTTTTTAAGCATATTTGAGATTTTCTTTATTGGGTGATTTCCGATAAAATGGCGTTTTAAATTGAGCCTTAGTTCCACTGTATAGCATAAAATCATTTTCATTGGCGTGCGGTGTTTTTTTGTGGTTTTCAAAGAAGTTGTTGTTATTTTTTTTAGCTGATATACATATTAAATATTATAAAAAAAAATAGTTGCAAAAAATAAAATCAGTGACAGGGACAAAAATATTTTTTATTTGCCGAAATTACCTTAATAAATGGAAATACTAGAAAAGGCCTATATCTCGAAATCGGTACGACTTTGTATATAGACATATTTGGTCCAAATGACTCCAAATGACCTCCTCTTTCACCCCTTTAAAACTTTCTATCGATGTACCAAACACCCTGTATAATTTATATTACTTCTTATTCACTCGCATAATTTTGCTTCATGAAAAATCCATTAAATACGGCCCTGCCTTTTACCTTACTCCAATCCAAACGCGCATCGTCAATCGTCATATCGGACGGGTTCTGTGAGTCCATCTCATTTCTTCTTTAGAAGAGTTTGTTGTTAGAGACATGCCTCGCGCTTCCTTGTCTAGCGTATTACTAATATGTGTGTAAGCGGGTGGCGCGTAGTAATCCAGCCGAGTTAAGCTTTAAGTAGGATTAGCGCATAAAAAGATTCTTTTGAGGCATGCCTCTAATGTAAATTCAAAGTGAATAAGAGTCAGGTGTCCGATTGGCCGATTGGTTAACAGGTTGAAAATTGAAACTGCACGTGGTTTGGGCTAGTTTTAAGTAGGTAGTAGGAGTAAATACGTTATGTTTGCCGTTTTCCGCATTGTTTTGATTCGGTTGCAGGTTGCAGTGTTCTCTTAATTTTAATTTATTAATGTGGAACGCATATTTATATTAGCTATTAACTAAGTTAAGTGTAAACAGTGGAGTGGTCAGTGATTTTCAGTTTCAATAGAGGTGTCTGGATTTTCGGATTTAATTGGATTTAAATTTTCCAGTCACCCATTATAGATAAATAGATTTAGCGGGAGCTAGCGCAGCGTTACAACTTTCCAAGGTAAATGTAAATATTCGCAATGCTTGTGATCTTGTAAATTTTTTAATAAATCAGCAGAATTTTTCAAGTCGCTCCTATGAAGATAAATTATACATAGTTAAAGAAATAAAGCGACCTGTTCCAGATTTAAGTAAACGTCTGGTTTCTATAGGTGGGGTAGGAAGACCAAAAAATTTCTGCTGACAAATTTTGTTATATTTGTAAAGAATTTCTGGTGAAATCACAAGCGAGGCCATTTTCCGAAAATGTAAAAAAAGCCTACTTTAAATATTTTGGTGTGTTAATCGGGGATCAAGATAAGCGGTGGGCTCCCCATGTGTGCTGTGTTAGTTGTAGTGTATCATTGGTGCAGTGGATGAAGGGACAGAAAAAAAGTATGCCTTTTGCAGTTCCAATGGTATGGCGAGAACCCACCAATCACCCTGATGATTGTTGACTAAACTAGAAATAAGACACAAAGTCTCGGTCTCAGTCAAAAAGAGTATAATGCGGTTACACGTGTTTCGCCTTTTCAGGCATCATCAGACCTACAATTAATATAACAATCAAAAACTATCACTATAAATATACAAAATTCAAACAGACCTTCGACATTAACTAAAATCACAAGAACAAATCAAACAACTATAACGTCACATGTTAAAATACACACTGAGATGAGGTTAAGAAACTAAGGTATTGACACGCGCAGATAAAAGTTGAATCAAATAAAAGACTCAGTGTGTATTTTAACATGTGACGTTATAGTTGTTTGATTTGTTCTTGTGATTTTAGTTAATGTCGAAGGTCTGTTTGAATTTTGTATATTTATAATGATAGTTTTTGATTGTTATATTAATTGTAGGTCTGATGATGCCTGAAAAGGCGAAACACGTGTAACCGCATTATACTCTTTTGACTCAGACCGAGACTTTGTGTCTTATTTCTAGTTTAGCCATTTGAAAGTTGGTCTCTTAGAGAATACGGACGCTTTCTTACAGTTTGAAAATGCCAGTCAGGCGAAGCTCGTCCAACTTTACCGGAAAAACTTAATTTTGCGGAAGAATTTGCTGCTTAAAATTTGGTTTCTCCAACAATGTTTATTTTTCAAGTTGACTCCAAGATTCGTCAACATTAGATGTAATGGTCACACCAGATCCTCCGAAGCCGCATTGAAAAAAGCAAGAATCGTATGGTTGAAGGAAGAGATTAAGAGTCACTATAGTAATTTAAATTCGGCTAACTCTCGACTGAAGTACTTATTTTTTACTTTAACATCTATGGATCATTTTTTAGAGTTTATTGTTCTGGATTCGATGTTTAGTGATGACGTTGAATCGTTTGGTAGTGCCACTTTTCGCAGATTGGGTAAGAAAATTCATAAACTTAAATGCAATCAAAGATCCTTTTTACAGTCAAATAATATTAACGAATATATGCAAAATCTTGCAAATCCCCATTTAAATTTTCATGCACGTTTTTTAAACTTAACAGATGTTGTTTTTACTTCACAAGAAGAAAAATTATTAAACCACAACCTAAAATACAATCTATCGCACGATATAGATTTGTGAACAAAAGAGACACTTGCGGTTGAGGCTGAGAACATCATTCAGAGTACTGACATAGCTAACAAGAATATTCTAAGAGCAAAACTTATTAATTTTTTAAATTCCGGCTTCTCTAACAAAAAACAGTGTAATTTTAGAAAAACTGATCTTGATTCATTGAGGAATAAAATAAAATTCCACGACCTGATCGTCACCAAAGCAGATAAAGGCTCTTGTTTGGTGGTTATGAAAAGAGCTGATTACGTGCAGAAGGTTGTAGACTTCCTGGACTCTGGTGAGTTCCAGAGTATCAATAGGGACCCCACAAATTCATTCTTTGTGAAGGTTAAAGGTGTTCTTGATCAAACGTTGGTAACTTTGGAATATTTTAAAACCTCGAAATATAATTTGTATCCTATAAATCCTAGAACGCCTTTGCTCTACGGTTTACCTAAGGTACATAAGGAGGGAAACCCTATCAGACCCGTGGTGTCTTTTGTTGACTCACCCTGTTACCGTTTGTCTTCGTGGCTAAATAAAGTTTTGAGAGAGGTTACGGGTTTTCAGAATACTTACTCCACAAAAAATTCGGTAGATTTGGCGCAGTACCTCAAAAGTGTTGACATTCCGCATGATGCAATATTAATTTCCTTAGATGTAAAAAATTTGTTCCCCAGCATACCCCCCAACGAATGCATTAAATTGGTAAAGAGTTTATTAGACAAAACTGCCCTACCAGCACTAGTAAAGGAGAATCTCGTTTCTCTGCTCTTCACCGTACTGAACCAAAATTTTTTCAAATTTAATGGCTTATTTTTTAGACAGTTAACGGGTCTAGCGATGGGTTCCTGCCTTTTCCCCTTTTCTTAGTGAGATTTTTATGAGTGATTTGGAAGCAAAGATTATGAAAAGCCGTTTTGCCAACCATCTATTAGCTTACAAGAGGTACGTAGATGATATATGTATCGTGTGGAAAGGAAACAATCAGGAGTTGACTGATTTTTTGAATTTTGTTAACTCCCTTCATAACAAAATAGATTTTACTCTAGAGATGGAGAATGAGGGTAGATTACCTTTCTTAGATTTAATGTTAATCAGGAACAATACCAAAATAGAATTTGAAATATACAGAAAACAATCGTCTACAGATAACGTTATTCAATTTAGTTTCATTTCTCCTCATTCACACAAGTTTGCAGCCTTCAACTCATTTTTCTATCGGTTGTTCAAAATACCTCTTTCCAGGGAAGCTTTCAATCAGGAATTGCAGATTATAAAAAAAATTGCTTTCAACAACGGTTTTCCTATCCACTCCATCAATAGACTTTATTTTCAGTTTTTCAATAAATACAAACTTTCCTTTAATATTATTCACTCTAAACCAACACTTAAAAAATGCTTCAAAGGTTTAACATTTTTTGATAATATTTCAATGCAGGTGGCGAAGTTTTTCAAACATTTAGATGTCTCAATTGCTTTTAAAACAGTGAACTCACTTAAGAGATATCTAGTAATGACCAAAGATAAGACTGAACATCTCTCAAAATCAGGGGTGTACTCATTGGGCTGTGGAGATTGTTCTGCTGTATATATCGGACAATCAGGAAGAAGGATTTCCACTAGGGTCCGGGAACATTTTAGCCTTTTCGATAAATATAAAAACACTGATATCACTGAGACAAAGTCGGCTTTGCTAACAACTGGACACCATTTTTCTATACCAAACAATGTAAAGATACTACACGAGTGTCCAAAGAGTAAAAAACTGGATTTGTTAGAGAAGATGGAAATTACAAGGGCTAAAAGAAGCCCAGTTCTACATTGTGTTAATGATGTCTTCAATTTCGAACCTCAACTAATTTTTAATACTCTTAGCACTAATATTAATCGGCAGGAAGATAATGTATAAACTTTTCATTGGACCTGCTGGTAGAGTAGTGGTCAGTATCTCGGTGTGCCACGCCGGAGGCTCGGGTTCAATTCCTGGGTATATCAATAACCTTTTTTATATTTTTTATTTATATATTTTTTTGTGTTTTATTTGATTCAACTTTTATCTGCGCGTGTCAATACCTTAGTTTCTTAACCTCATCTCAGTGTGTATTTTAACATGTGACGTTATAGTTGTTTGATTTGTTCTTGTGATTTTAGTTAATGTCGAAGGTCTGTTTGAATTTTGTATATTTATAGTGATAGTTTTTGATTGTTATATTAATTGTAGGTCTGATGATGCCTGAAAAGGCGAAACACGTGTAACCGCATTATACTCTTTTTGACTGAGACCGAGACTTTGTGTCTTATTTCTAGTTTAGTCATTTGAAAGTTGGTCTCTTAGAGAATATGGACGCTTTCTTACTGACGATTGTTATTTTTGCCTGACAAAGACTAAAGGTTTATTCCAAAAAGGGAAAGCACAATATAGAATATCCAAATTTGCAATCTGCCATACGACCTGTTCCTCATAATGCAAATTTGCCAGTGCGATTGAGCCTTTAAATTGGCAAGCTATTGATTTGGGAGATAATGGAGATAACGCATCATCAGGCAGCTCAGAAGAACAGTGCACCGATCCCACTTTTACCACAGGTCCCAGTTCCGTCGAGCCACATTTGATTGTTCAAAGTGAATTAAATGATTTAGTACGTGATTGGGGTTATCCAAGCAACAGTCAGAACTTCTGGGTTCCCATCTTAAGGAATGGAGCCTATTGGCAAAAGAAACAAAAATTACGAATTTCAGAAAAAGAAATGCTATGTTTTCTGAGTTCTACAGTATGGAAAATTCGTTGTGCGCGTGTACTGATATAGACAGTTTAATGCAGGAACTTGATGTTGAACATTCTCCCCGTGAGTGGCGCTTATTCATAGACTCCTCTAAATATAGCTTAAAAACTGTGTTATTGCATAATGGAAATTTGAAACCTTCTATACCAGTTACCCATTCAGTTGCAATGAAAGAAAATTATGAAAATATGCGCACGATTTTGGATTAAATAAACTACAATAGGTATAAATGGCAGATATATGGGGACTTAAAAGTTATAGCGATTTTAGTGGGACTTCAGGGGCGACTTACAAAATATTGCTGTTTTCTTTGTTTTTCTCTATTTATGGGACAGTCGTGTAATAAATCAGCATTATGTAACAAAAATTTGGCCAGAAAGAATGGATGATCAAATACCTAAGATAAGTCTTTCCCCAGTTAAGTAATGCCAAATTAAAAGAAGGCATTTTTATTGGGCCACAAATCAGAAAATTGCTGGACGATGTCAATTTTACGGAAAAGCTTACCATGCAGGAACTCAGAGCATGGAATTTATTTGTTAATGTAGTAAGAGGATTTTTAGGCAACAATATGGATGAAAATTATGAACAATTAGTTAATGAACTCTTAGATGCCTATAAAGCGCTTGGTGCCAGAATGTCATTAAAAATTCACTTCCTCCATTCCCATCTGTCATTTTTTCCTAAAAAATTGGGAGCTGTTAGTGACGAGCAGGGTGAAAGGTTTCACCAAGATATCAGAACAATGGAAATTCGGTACCAAGGACGATGGGATCCAGCCATGATGGGTGACTACTGTTGGTTTTTGAAGAGAGAAGATAGGACACCTCATAAACAGAAAAAAATAAAGTTTAATTAGTGCTTTAAGTTAATATTTTTCTCGTTTGCTTTTCGCTTAGATGTATGGTATGTTTAATAGGCGAAAACTGTAAACAGTCAATAAACAGGGTTAAAAATTTTCTGAAATTATTTTTTCTATAGATATTAAGTATCGTAACATTCGATATGGTTCTACAACTCTAACAAACTCCACGTACTACAACTTTCTATTTGTCATTTTTTGGATAGGTCCATTCTATTAGATTATGCTATTCTGATTTGTGTTACAAGAAAAAAATTTTTTTTTGTCGGCTAGTGTTATTCTTGTTAGTAAATATGACACAAATTTAAAAACATTTTTAGAACATGATAATGATAATAGATCAATTTTTTCTGGGACATCCAAAACAATTCAAAATGAATGAATTGATTCATGTGCTTATGTTGAAAATAAAAAAATTGAGGACGAAATTTGAAATTCTTTGTTTTTTTCCTGGCAAGTTGATGAAACCACTGACATAAGCTGCCATTCACAATTATCCGTCATTTTTCGTTACGTTATAAATCGTCAACCTGTTGAGCGATTCGTGGGATTTTATGACGTAAGTTCTGGCCGTTCTGCGCAAGATTTATTTCAATTTTTATCCACCAAATTCGAAAAATTTGACTTGAATTCGAAATTAGTGGCTCAAACATATGACGGGGCTTGCGTAATCTAGCAGGGAGATATAAACAGTTTACAGACAAAAATTAAACTTTTTTAGAGAGTCCTCAGAACATATTTTTTTTAGAAACAATTGAATCAATTTTTCATCAAACCGATATCGTTTTTTCTATTTTACAAAATAAAAATACAGATGTTGTTAAAACAAGAAATTTACTACAGGCTACTCTAACTAAAATTTGTGAGTTTAGGAGTAACAGTACTTATTTTGATTCAATTTATGAAAAACTGGATGTCGGAGCTTTACACTCGAAACGTCGTAAAGGATTTGAAATGTCAGATAAATTAAATTTTTTTTGAAATTCTTGATATTATAGCGAATCAAATGGAGGTTAGGTTTTGTGACATAGAAAAACTACATTTCCTTGATCTCCTAAATATTTCAAAATTCTCCATTTTTGCAAAAGAATTTCCTCATGAGCTCTTAAATAATTTGACTACCAATACAATATATTTGATATAAATCAACTAAACAGCGAATTAATCGTTTTCTACTGGAACGATATGATAGAAAGTTGCACAAACCCTTATGAAATGTTGACTTTTGTTCAAGATAATAATTTAAAACTTTGTATGCCAGAACTTTTAAAATTATTATTTTGCCAGTGACAACCGCGTCAACAGAAAGAAGTTTCTCCGTATTGAAAAGAATTAAAAATTATATTAGAAATACTACTGGGCAAGCGCGACTCAGTAATATGGCAAAAATCTCAATTGAAAAAGGATTTATAAAATCGCAGGATGAGAACGTTTTCATAGAAGTAATAGATCATTTTGCTGAACAGAAGAATCGCAGTTAAAGTTTATTTTGTAAATTTTTTATAAAGTTATTGTTATTAATTTTAAAATTTATATGTATATATTTAATGTCTTTATACTTCGATTAACCCTTTTCTCTCTACTCCCACCATACTGGATAGGTGCGTAATAGGTACAGATTTTCATATAGACAAAATTTTATATTTTTTTATTTATTTGAACATTCACCACACGATTACAATATATAAAATGGGTTTCGTCACATATTACATATAAGTTAATCTAAGTTTTAAAATTTAAGGACAATAACAAAACTACAATCATTAAGTGTACAGCGTATCAAACCAGGACACAAACAAATGGTAAATAATATGGTCTTAAGATTAAATATTATCTAGGGTAAGTATCTTAGTTTTTATAATCCATGAATTCTTTGAAGCTATAAAAGGTCCTTTCATTCAAATATACTAATACATTTTTACGAAACTGCTTTATGGATCTAGCTTCCTTGATATTGTTGGGCAGTTTGTTGTATATTCTGACACAAGCGTAATGTGGAGATTTCTCCTAACGAGATGAGGTGTGTCGGGGAAACGTAAGATTACCATAATGCCTCGTTGGGTAGGTATGATTTTCAGAATTGCTCTTAAACTGGTCTTTGTTTCTGTACACATAGAGGGCACACTTTAATATATAGACAGATGTAAGTGTAAGTATTTTAGAATTTTTCATGGTTTCTCTGCAGGTTTCCTGAGGTTTCAGTCCGAAGATCAGTCTAATTATTCTTTTTTGGGAAATGAAAACCCAAGACAATGCGGTTTTCTTCCAGCTCTTTGTAAATGAAGTCCGCCAGTTGAAAAGCAGCTGTTTCTGTTGACCTTCCAGTGCAAAATTCGTGTTGGTCATTTCTAATTATGTTAAATCGCTGGAGGAAGTTGATCATTCTGTTATATATAACACGGTCAAAGATTTTACTAAAGGTACTTAATACTGAAATTGGTCTGTAATTCTCAATGTTAGTGGATTCTCCCTTTTTAAGACAGGTACAATTGTTGATAATTTTAGTGCAGATGGAAATTGACCGCTACTTAAGGAGATATTTATTAGAATTTGTAGTGGTTCCTTTATTTCATTGCAGACCTTTTTTATGGCTTTTGTAGGAATGCCATCAAAACCACAGGATTGTTTATTTTTTAGGCGCTTGATAAGTTGCTCTACTTCAGCAGTTGTAACTAGCTCCAGGAAAATTGTGTTGCCTATGGGTTCTGATATTTTTTGAGGGTTTAGATATTAGTTGGTCGTTTATTTTAAGGCTTATTGGTTTTACCCTTTTCTTTCTGTCCAGCTCACTATTTATTACATTCCAGGCTTCTTTAGTTTGATTGTCTGCGGTTTCTATTTTGTTTTTGTTGTAATTTATTTTGGCTTTATTTAGATGCTTTCTATAGTCTTTTCGTTTTTGTCTATAGTATTCCTTCATCTTCGAGTTTTCAGTTTGTCGGGTAAGTTCATAGACATCATGTAACTGCTGCTTCTCCTTAGCTAAGTTCTCTGTTAACCATTTGTTCCGTTGTTTTCGAAATCTTTCTATTTTCTTGCGTTTTGGACATTTAACATCGAAGTGCCATAAAATTGTTTTTAAAAAATTTCCAAATGCCATGTCGATTTCGGTCACAAATATATCTTCCCATGATTCAGCTTTCAGTTTTGCCTGGAAATCATTTAAATTCTTTTCTCCTAATAATCGGACTTCTCTAGTAACTACATCTTGGCTGTTGTCGCTCTGTGGCTCGTAGGTGATCTGTAGTTGTTGTAAGTAGTGGTCGGAGATGTGTACTTCACTTATTGAACATTTGATTAATGATTTATTGATGTTTGTTGTCATATAGTCTATTGGCGATACTGAGGTACCTGCTTTTGATGTAAAGATTCTAGTGGGATTGTCGCTGAAGTCTTTTAGATTGAAGGATTGAAGTAGGTTATTTAATAACTTATAATGTATGTGAGTCTTTTTTAAACCGTCTATGTTAAAGTCTCCACACAGTATAATGTTGGGACAAGTTTTTTCAACGTGGGAAAGCAGAACTGTTGTTTGATTTATAAGAATGTTTATGTCTCCTGCAGGTGGTCGGTAAATACTAATCACAATAAGGCTTATTTCAGCTGTTGAAATTTCTGCTCCACAGCATTCTACCTCCATTTCAATACTGTAGCTTTCCGCAACATTTATGTTTTTTCCTGTTATCGTAGACTTTATATATATAGCAGTACCTCCATGGATATGATTTTTTCTACAGTAGTTTGAGACAAGGTTGTACCCTGATATAGTCGTGCCTGCAATTCCATCATTTGAGCACCAAGTTTCTGTAAAGCAAAACACATCTGGTTCGTATTCTTCAGTGAGTATTTCTAAGTTGTTCAGTTTATTTGCCAAATTTTGCACATTTAGGTGATATATATGTAAAGCTCTTTTCTCATTTACCGTTAAGATATTCATTGGATTCCGATGGATATTTATTGGCAGTGTTGATGCTACATTTCCATTTCTAGATGACTGAGGCGTGGGTGTAAAAACGGGACTGTCGGTTTAACTCTGATTGCGGTGTGCTGGCAAATAACAGAGACTTTGTCCTTTCCTTGTCTGCTATGACCAATGGCCCCATTTCAGTCATATTTGAGATTCCGGTGTTATTTGTAATGTAGTATTGTTATTTGTTACTTCCTGCATCTGTTGTTTATTTGATACATTTTGTTTTGATTGGTCCCTTTTTGCACTTTGTTTACCATTTTTTTCTTCGTTGTCTATTTGGTTTCCTCTAGCATTCTCTCTTTTTTCTTTGAGAAGGTATTCCTCATAAATTTAACAATTTAAATTAGTAATAATATTTTCAAAATTTATTATGCAATTGACGAAGTAGAGTGGTCACTAGAGTAACTTTAAAATGTAACCATATTAAAAATAATTTTCTTCAAATGTTCCTCACCACTTTCTAATACCACGAGCCGCCCCTGCTTAAAATATAAGCAAAGTATATAAGTAGGTGTACAAACTACAGTAATCTTATTGGTAATAAAAAAAACTGAAAATACATGTAAGTATCTTCAAAACAATAGTTACCGATCCTTTCCGGCAGCCTTATTTTCCACAAAAAAAAAGCTGAGCTTTTATTATCGTAATAACCTAAGTTGCCATTTAAAAAAAAACCTTTTTGTTAGTCTTGTTTATTTCATTTTATGTTCTTACAATGGCTCTACTTGCATGATTCTTCTGTACATCTTTAATGTTGCCCTACCTGTCAAATAGAGCTCTTGTCCTACCTTTATCATTATAACAGAAGCTATCATTTAAAAAAACTTTTTGTTAGTCTTGTTTCGCTGTCATCCCACTAAGATTCTCGATTTATTTTATTAGAAATTACACAATTACCTTTCCTTTCATATCGCATACATTTCATTTTAGGCTTTTTACAATTGCGCTACTTGGATGATTTTTTTGAATATACAATGGGGTTTAATCAGGTAGTTTGTTTATTGCAGTAAATGTCAACAGTATAATGTAAACCTTACTATAACAGGTTATAGCAATTTTCATTATAGCCGTTTTGTTTGTCTACCTAAAAAGCATTCATTTCATTTCATTTTTCATATGCCCCTTGTTTCGATATCGCCGCCGCCTAATGACACCTTAACTAAAAAAACTTTCTACCGCCTGCTTTGCCATCCGATTAGTTTCAAAACAACTGGACGTGTCTTCTGCCAGACTTACTTATTTCTCTTTATTCGAATCCCATCTCCGCTATGGCCTTCCCTTTGGGGGCTGCTATACCACCGAGCAATTTTTTAGTATTTTTAGGCTTCAAAAGAGAGCAATTTGCTATTTGTTTAAACTAAATAATAGAGCTTACTTAAGAAATCATGGTTCTCGGGATTAGACCGTGTCAAAATGGAATAACTTTCCGACGTTTCGCCTTCGATTGCACGAGCCATCTTCAGGGATCTTAACTTCACGAGATCGGAACACTGAATGAGCTCGGAGAGACTGAAGCCCGTATCTCTATTAAAATTGTTAGGATGCTTATAAATTTCAATAGATTTTCTAATTTTGCCTTTATAGAGTCCCGAATCCCATGCAAGAACTTTGGTTTCTTTTACATTTATGACATGCCCAGTAGAATGTTGGTGTTCAGATACAGCAGATTGTACAATTTGTTTCTTTCTGATACATCGTTCATGTTCCTTAAGCCTAGTCGAAATGGATCGTCCAGTTTCTCCAATATAAACATCACCACAGGAACAAGGAATTGCATATACTCCTTCCGTTTGAAAAGGAATAATGTCCTTTGCCTATCTCGAACATTGTCCAATTTTCTTGTGTGTGTTGAAAATTGTATGTATGTTGGACCGGCGAAGTAACCTTGCAATCTTGTCTGTAGTTCCGTGTATAAATGGAAGAACTAAATTTACTTCCATTAATACACGGAATCACAGACAAGATTGCAAGGTTACTTCGCCGGTTTTAATATCTCTTTTTTTCATTGTTTTTTTTTTTTTTGTTTTAAGGTAAATTTCGCAATTTCCATAAAATTGTAACAATTCTCATGCGGCAGTAAAGTATATTTTTGTTTGTTTGTCTTGGACTCAGACGAGAAATCTAGCCGACATTAAATAACACCCTTATATCTGTTTAACCCGCGTGGTTACTTTATACTACAGTTCTAGTCAGAGAACACTTAATTTATTTATGCTTGTGTAAGTAGAATCTTCGGTACCACCAGAAAAATTTCAAAAAGACTTTAGTTGTCAAGTTGACAAAGTCACAATAATCTTTTTCAAGATATTTTTTACATGTGTGTTTAAATTTAAAAATTCTTGGTCAACTAGTCTACATTAAATAACACCCTTATATCTGTTTAACCCCCGTTGTTACTTTATACTACCAGTTCTAGTCAGAGAAAAGTGGTACACCTAATTTATTTATGCCTGTGTAAGTAGGATCTTCGGTACCACCAGAGAAATTTCAAAAAGACTTTAGTTGTCAAGTTGACAAAGTGACAATAATCTTTTTCAAGATATTTTTTACATGTGAGTATAAATTTAAAAATGCCTGGTCAACTATCCGTACTTCAAAAAGCCCAAAAAATTACCAGAATTGACAATTTTTAAAATCAAAAAACGACGGGAGTTATAGGGGACATTAGAAAGGAAAGCAAGTTCAGGATAAAACAGTTTTTTATATCTTATTGATTGTTCGGGTCCGGTAAATTATCCTGACAGACGATTTTTGCATATTTTATTTTTTTTCCAGAAAGTATCCATTTGAAATATTACATTTCAAAAATAAAAATTGCGGGATATGCAAGAGTTTTCCTAAAAAAAATTAATTAAAAGTCACACTTGGTCACAATTTGACAGCCTTAAAACGAATAATTTAGCAATGTTGCCAGATTTTAGATTTACCAATTTGTTAGAGGAAATGAAATGACCAATTGAAAATTATTTGGACAACAGAATTGTAATTATTTATTGTTATTATTATTATTATTACTGATAAATTTGCAAATTTAGGAAAATATTTCTTTAATATTTTATGTTGTTATTACATTATTATGAATTATTGTTTTAAGAGTTACACTTGTGTTTGTGTTTTATTTATATATAACTTAATATTGAATAAGAGATGATCCTCTTTACAAGGAGAAGGAATTTAGGAGATTTTCGACCCCCAAGATTGTATGGTCAACAACTGACCTTGGCAAAAGAGGTTAAATACCTGGGGGTCACAGTAGATGCAAAGCTGAGCTGGAAGACTGATGTCGATAGGCAGATAAGGAAGTCAATAGCGACCTTCTGGCAGCTATGCTCAGACAGTCAAGCAGCACTTAAGGCGCAGTTTTGGTTCAGGAATGCGGTGACAGGCTAAAGCAGTTGGCGCGACGTAAAAGAGTAAAGTTGGTTTGGGTGCCAGGACACTGTGGGATTGAGGGCAATGAGAGGGCAGATGAGTTTGCTAGACTCGGCGCCACCAGCCCGTATGTAGGACCAGAACCAGCTTTAGGCATCACTAGGCGCAGATAAGGACAGCACTCGACGAATGGGCACAACATAAACTTCAACGTGAATGGGGCCAGTCCGGGGTCGGGAGGCAAGCTAAAGACTTCATTGTAAAGCCCGATAAGGGCCGAACAGAGTGGTTAGTAGCCCGAGAATGGAAAGCTCTAAATTCCATCGTAGGAATAGTAACGGGGCACTGTCGATTGAGGAGACACCTCTTTTTGTTAGGCATTGAGGGAGATTCTATCTGCACGGAGTGTCAGAAAGAGGAGGAAACTCCGCTTCACTTCCTGTGCAGATGTGAAGCGCGAGCGAGACTGCGACGAGATATTTTGGGCACTACGGTCTTGTATAGGGACGAAGTTAAGGATCTTGCATGGAAGGATATGCAGACTTACATAGTAAGGACAGGCAGATTCAAGGATGTACACCTGGTGGCGGTTGGTGGTTGAGGGAGGAGCTGGGGTAGACTGAAAGGGCCTTATAGGCCTACCAGTCAGGTTTCTAGACCTCCCCCTAACTACTACTAAAATTGAATAAAATATAGTACACATAGTACAAAATATGTATTTTTGTATTTTCTTTTCGTAATTTTAAAAACGTGGCCGGACCCCTCGGAACGGCCAGAGCTATAGATATATATATATATATATATATATATATATATATATATATATATATATATATATATATATATATATATATATATATATATATATATATATATATATATATATATATATATATATATATATATATATATATATATATATATATATATATATATATATATATATATATATATATATATACATATATATACATATATATATATATATATATATATATATATATATATATATATATATATATATATATATATACATATATATATATATATATATATATATATATCAACTTAAAAGTAACAAAGGGTCACTTACATCGTAGTACTCCTCGACGGCCTGCAGCGAATGTTCGTTTTTGATATGATACCGGCTCAACAGCAGAGTCTTGAAGTCTTTCTCGCAATAGGGACACTTGTACGGTCTGATGGTGTTGTGAATGATGGTGTGACGTTTCAGCAAGGATGACGTCACAAACTTCTTCCCGCAGGTCTGACAGCCAAAGTTCCTTATGTTTTTGTGAAAGTTTACATGCTCTTTCAGTCCATGCTGCGTTACGAAACTCCTAAGGAACAATGATCATCTAGTTCAATGCGTTACGCGGACACCTCCAAACAACTTTATTTAATTAAATCAATTGAGAAGCTCACCATCATTGGCGTAGATACTTAATTTTTTACTCGGTTATACATATTTAAAATAAAACTCAGGTATTATTTCGAAATACGTTAGATTACACAGGGTAGCCCAAAAGGGATGAGGCAGCCTCCTAAAAGGAGGTTTGGGTAATAAATAGGCCAAATTTTGTTTTCGCACCTTGAATATTTCAATTTTTTTTCTTTACTGAAACTTTTATAGGATTCAAAGGAGCGATTTGGGGTTTACGGTAATAGAATATTTCATGTAACTTCTAGATGCGTAATTTATTAAAAATAAATTTTTGACAGCTGCAAAAAAATTGTTTTCCCCTTGAATTTTGAACTACCGAAAGTTTTTCATAGTTCAATGTAACTTTTAGTGCCGCAATTTAATAACTTATTTGAACAATACATTTTGACATTTATAAAAAAAAAATTTTTCCCATAACTTTTTGATGTAACTTTTAGTAGCGTTTTTTATTTTTAAAAAACAATATTTTGACAGCTGTCAAAAATATAAATATCGGATAATATCTAGAGATATAGTTGAGGTGAGTATTTGGTCAGTATAGGTGACAGCTCTGTGTACTGGAACTCAGAGATAAAAATATAAATGATACAACTTAATAATAATTAAAATACGAGAAACAGATAAAAATACAAAGAAATACTTACTTGGGACATAAGGTACATTTGAAATTCCTTTCGCGGTTATGGTACAACCTATGCTTTTTGAGACTTATCAGCCTGGCGAATCGGGCGTCGCATATTTTGCAATGATGGGGTCTTCCTAACGGGGACTCGGCCCCCGTGTTGGGTATTTTCGCTCTTGGCGGCTTGAAAGCCAAAGAACCTAGAAATTATATATTGTATAACAAGTTTTGAAAACAGCTATTTTCACTCGAATGTGACAGTAAGGTGGCACAAGTCACGTGAGTGTAAAAAGTGGTTTCCAAACGTGTTACAGCTCGTTCAGACGGTACGGTTTCGGTCATTTCCCCAAATCGGGGAAAATATCGAATCCCGCAGTGGCGCATTGCTTGAAACTTTTATATGCACACGATGCGGTAATAATATGCGAGAAAACTACCGGTGCGTTTGTACTCGTAGTCGGTTCTTATCACTAACAGCCATATGTGGTAATTCTAAAAGAAAACGTATTGTTCGTCAGTGGCACATGCATGTACATGGTGTTTATTAATGGGATGCCGATATTGAAGGAGGTAATTCTTTGGATTATTTTAAGGTTAGACGTTTAAATAAACATGGGTCCGAAAATGCCTCCTTTCCGAGATACTGGCTGTTAAAAAATTTTAAGAAAAAAATCGTTTTTACCCAATATTTTCAAAACGCCTTTTGATATTTCTTTCAATTTTGGTAGGCATTAAGCACGTTTGAAAATACATTTTCTAGGCAAACATGTTTTTAAAAGCACCTCAGTGGCGTCCTCTTTAACATGCCTTTTAATATTTTTACACGAAAAAGGAGTTAGAATATTACCAAGGCTTTTTTCGCTTGAAGCTGCGTTTCCGAGTAAAACTGCAAATCATATCAACTTTTAATTTTTAATAAAGAACGTTTACAATTTAGAAAATTTTAGAAACGACAAACCAAGTAAACATACAGATTATTTACAGGAGTTGTTGGTTACCTCCACCTACAAATATGCAAGCATCATTCCTTCTTCTCATGGACTGACATACACTCTCAAAGCTCTTGCAGTGTTTCTTATGGCTTGGAAAGATGCTAATACACCTTTTTTTTAACTTTTCTTCAGTTTGGATCGGTTCTGCGTAAATTAAACTAAGATGCTCTCAGAAAAAGTAGTTAAAATACTGGAGATCTAGGCTGCTATGACTGGTAAAGCGTCACAATTTTTGACGTTCTTTTCACGTAAATACAAACACAATACCGAATACACTAAATAGTTATTATTAGAGTAATATGATAAAAGAATGGTAAATTTTACAAATAGGGAACTAGCTGGTATGCAATTAACTCAAGGGCTCGCTGACAGAAATGCGTACGAGGCCAGGTAGATATATCAGGGACGATATCCAAACCGCGTAATATCCGATCCGAGAACATTTTCTCGCATTTATAAGCATCTTCACGAGACCGGAACTTTATATGTTGAGGAGAACCTTGAACCTAGCATAAGGAAGATTGCGACAACATCTAGGAAGCATTACTTCCTAGAGATTTCCCATTGCATATCAATTTCGGTAAGTGGTTTCTTTGAAAGCTGCTAGAAAATCCGTAATTTGACAAGTACATTTTTTTTACGGACGAAGCTAATTTTTCTCGAAACTCAACTAGGAATTTCCAAGATAACCATTTATGGCTACACGAAAACCCTCATGCAATTGTTGCAATCATCAAGAACAGTTCTTAAATGTTTTGGCTGGCATTATTGATGATTATCTGATTGGTCTATTTTTCCCCAAGAAGACTTAATGGACAATCATATTTACAATTTCTTCAAGAAAAACTGCCGCTACTACTTGAAGATGTTCCTGTTTTATTAAGAAACCGGAACTCCACATTTTAGCATAGCATAGCATAAATTAAACATCTAATTCATAAATTTATTTCAAAAATCTAAGCTTACTCTCTATTAAATAAATTTAAACAAGCATTATGGGGTAAGGGTATAAATGGGCGAACGAGGGGTTTAAAAAAAAATTGCCTAAAAAATGTACTTTTATATGTGCATAATACCTACCAAAAATGAAAAAAATATCACAAGGCTTTTAATATTATTGGGTAAAAACGATTTTTTTCTTAATATTTTAACACCCTGTATCTGGGAAGGGAGGCATTTTCGGACCCATGTTTATTTGAACTTCTAACCTTAAAATAATCCAAAGAATTACGTCCTTCAATATCGGCATCCAATTAATAAACACCCGGTATGTTGACGACTTCAGACGATTCGGTTTTTTTTTTGCCGCAAAAAGAAGGTTGAAAAACTCCTGGAAGAAATTGTCTGAGATAGATCAATTGATTATTAAAGATAGAGATCTGATGATAGTTTTGCCTTATAAATCTTATAAATTTTATGTGACACGAAAAGGGATTTTTGTACGAATAAAACATACTATTTTTTCTCCAACCTTAGCTTTATGTACTATAATGATCTCACTGCACACAATTCCCAGGATATAGCAGACCTGTTCAAGGCATTCTTCTCAACGGTCTATGCCACTGAACAATTTGACTTGGAGAGTTTTACCTATGCAAGTAATTCTCTGGGCGCTGGATCCGATGGTATACCAATTGTTTTCATTTAAAACTGTCAATGTCTTTTAGTTTCATCAATCAGACGATAAAACTAATAACGAGAATTACTGTGGTATTTCAAAATTCTGCTTATTTGCTAAAAGTTTTGAGTACATAGTTTCTCAGAAAATCACTCCCCTTTTCAAGCATGGTTTTATATCAAATTGGACTATGGCAACTAATCTCCTAGTATATGAGAATTACTTGTTGGGGGCCTTGAAGAAGTGGTTGCAGATGGATGCCATATACATAGACATTTCCAAGGCCTTCGACAAGGTGAATTATCAAAGATTCTTATATAAGATGTATGGTCTGGAAATTCATGGTACCTTTGTTCACTGGAGTAAAATTGAATAATTCTTAGAGCTCAAATATGTTGGTGACATCAGTTGTACCCCCAGGGAGCACACATTGCTTTTCAGTTGCTTCATAAATGACATAGGGGAAGCGATTGCTTCTAGCCATTGTCTACTGTATGGAGATGATCTAAAGATTTATGGCGGGTTGCACAAAGCATTTAATTAAGCACCAACTAATCAGACGGCTCAGAGTGTGACAGACCATATAAGAGTGTCAATGTCAAAAATGATTCTAAAAGTCAATTAAATTCATTGTGATTAAAAGTTTTGTACAATTGGTTGATATAAAAAAGTAGTGGACCAAAATGACTGTCTACAGCATACAGAGGGACTTGAATCAGTTCACAGAATGGTGTCAGTCTAACTTCATGCAACTTAACTTTAAAAAAAGTTCAGTTATTAATTTCCACCTGTGTAAGTTATTGCTATGCACTGGCTGATAACTTGGTCACACATGTTAATTTTGTAAAAGATCTTGGTGTCTTGTTAGATAAGAGTCTTCTCTTTGACTCACACATTAATGACGTTACCAACCGAAGCCTGAAGCTGTGGGACTTTATAAAAAGAATAGTTAGTGATTTCCATAATGTGAATTGTTTCAGAATACTCTCTTGTTCGTTAATCCGCTCAATTTTAGAACATGCTTCTCCAATTTGGAGACTATGGGATTTATAATGATAAGATAGAGGGAAAAACCATTTTATAAATTTATAATTTTTAAGACCAGGTCAATTATTAAATTATGGGCCGAGCTGTGAATTTACTTCCATTCTCAAAAAGACCTGTCTATATTACATGCATATATATATATATATATATATATATATATATATATATATATATATATATATATATATATATATATATATATATATATATATATATATATATATATATATATATATATATATATATATATATATATATATATATATATATATATATATATATATATATATATATATATATATATATATATATATATATATATATATACAGAGTGAGTCGGGAGGATCGCCCCAAACTCCAGGAGTGTGTTCTATGAAAGATACTGATTTAAAAAAACTCATATGTTCTTATTCGATTTTCATTTGTTTTCAACTTACAACAAAAATAAGATTTCAAGCATAATTCCATACATACAAAATAATAATTATAGGGTGCTTAGAAATCAAAATAAGTTAATGTTCCATTTACTGGTACTATACCTGTCAGTGTCATTTTTGAATTCGTACCTGTCAGTGTCATTTTTGAATTCGAGCTGTTGAACATATTCCAAAATGCCGAATTTCTACTCACACTTAGAGTATGCGAATATGATATTTGTTTATGGTTTTTGCAATGGGAATGCTACAGCTGCTGCTGAAGAATACCATCAACGATTCCCATTTCAACGTCATCCTGATAAGAAAGTATTTATGAGAGTTTTCAACAAACTATGCGAAAGCGGAACACTTCCCAGTGCCAACACAACTTCTGAAAGAGCTACTCAACAAACTTTAGAAGAAGTAGAAAATATTCTGGACCTAGTAGAAGAAGATGCAACCATCAGTTCACGCAGAATGGCTGCTCAGTTGGACATTCCACAAAAAAGAGTGATAAATACGCTCCACGAGCAAGGTTTGTATCCTTACCACTTACAAAAAATCCAACACCTACAGCCAGAAGATTTTGCCAAACGTATGGAGTTTTGTCGGTGGATAGACAATAATCGTCATCTTATATCGCGCATACTTTTCACGGACGAAGCAACATTTACTCGTGACGTTATTAATAATAGTCGCAATTGCCATGTCTGGGCAGAGGAAAATCCGCATGCAAAAGTCGAGAGCAACTTTCAACATTGGTTCTCGGTAAACGTATGGTGTGGTATGATAGATAGTTATGACTAAACTAGAAATAAGACACAAAGTCTCGGTCTCAGTCAAAAAGAGTATAATGCGGTTACACGTGTTTCGCCTTTTCAGGCATCATCAGACCTACAATTAATATAACAATCAAAAACTATCACTATAAATATACAAAATTCAAACAAACCTTCGACATTAACTAAAATCACAAGAACAAATCAAACAACTATAACGTCACATGTTAAAATACACACTGAGATGAGGTTAAGAAACTAAGGTATTGACACGCGCAGATAAAAGTTGAATGACATAAAAGACAAAAAAATATATAAATAAAAAATATAAAAAAGGTTATTGATATACCCAAGAATTGAACCCGAGCCTCCGGCGTGACACACCGAGATACTGACCACCACTCTACCAGCAGGTCTAACGAAAAGTTTATACATTATCTTCCTGCCGATTAATATTAGTGCCAAGATTATTAAAAATTAGTTGAGGTTCGAAATTGAAGACATCATTAACACAATGTAAAACTGGACTTCTTTTAGCCCTTGTAATTTCCATCTTCTCTAACAAATCCAGTTTTTTACTCTTTGGACACTCGTGTAGTATCTTTACATTGTTTGGTAGAAAAATGGTGTCCAGTTGTTAGCAAGTGGTTAGCAAAAAGCCGACCAGTCGCATTATACTTTTTTACTGAGACCGACACTTTGTGTCTTATTTCTAGTTTAGTCATTTGAAAGTTGGTCTCTTAGAGAATATCGACGCTTTCTTACAATAGATAGTTATGTCATTGGCCCTTTTATTTTGGAAAATCGCCTCACAGGGGACTACTATTGTGAATTTCTCGAAAATGAATTACAAGGACTACTGGAGGATGTTCCCCTAAACATCAAAAGGCAAATGTACTTCCAGCATGATGGAGCTCCAGCACACATTTCGCACATCAAGTCAGGCAACACTTAGACGGGAGGTTTCCAAGGCGTTGGATTGGTCGCGGTGGTCCTATTATTTGGCCTCCAAGATCTCCTGACCTCACTCCACTCGATTTCTGTTTATGGGGCTGGTTAAAAAATGAAGTGTACAAAGTTAGAGTGGACACTCAGAAGCACTTATTCAGCGTATCAGAAATATTGCAGATGAAATTAAAGAAAGGCATGAGGCAATTAGAAGAGCAACAGGTGTCCTACGTAGACGAAGCCGAAAATGTTTAGAGCTCAGTGGGGGCATTTTTGAACATTTAATATGATGAAATCTAATGATTGAAATGTTAATTTGTTAGATCTTGTTTATATTCTAATTTATGCTGTAGTTGAAAACAAATGAGAATCGAATAAGAACATATGAGTTTTTTTAAATCAGTATCTTTCATAGAACACACTCCTGGAGTTTGGGTGATCCTCCCGACTCACCCTGTATATATATATATATATATATATATATATATATATATATATATATATATATATATATATATATATATATATATATATATATATATATATATATATATATATATATTGATATTATGAGATATTAACAAATGGTTAATATTATTATTTAGAGGAACATGGTGATAAAGGTTAAGATTGGGGATATTATCTTTACTGGACATAATATAAACTGTGGTGTACCTAGGGAAGCATTATTTTACCGCTACTATTTACGCTTTTTATAAATGATTTGAAATTTTTTGACAATGATAGCATTATCAAAATAGAATATTCTCTATGCAATTGTACACTGGACACTATAGCAAATTGCCGATAATAATTTCGAGAGAATTAAGAGAATAATGTAATATAATTTTTTTGAAAAATGGTGTTTATGGTTTTGAGAAAAATTGCCTTATTATCCAGCAGATCAAAACCTGCTTTATGATATTTTGTATAAGAAAAGCTATGCCTCGGGTTTCAAATTTGACATTAAAACTGCAAACATGTAAATAGGATTGAAACTTTAAAATTTTTAGCATTACATTAAGATGCACTCATAACATGGTGCAACCACATGAACCATGTCGCAAGTAAGTTAAATACCGTCTACTTTGCAATAGAAATAAAACTACTTTTAAATACCTAATACGCACTAGCATACATGGATGGTGTTTTGCAACAATCATCTAACCTACAATTTGTTCAATATGAGTTTTTCATTTTAAACGGTTTATCTTAACGCATACTACAACAACCAAAATGATATAGGCCACAAACTGGTCTAATGGCACCATCTATAAATGAAGTTCTAAACCACAATCGTCAAATCATTGATGCAGAGAACTGCAAAAATGATCTAACCCAGGTTTTTGATGACATGTGGATTGAATGATATAATTCTGTGAATGTGGAACCTGACAGGGTTGTTTGCTGATTTTGCTGTTTAAAACATACAGTAATTAATTGATTTTGATTGTTATTTTGTGATTCTCTAATTGTTAAGTCAAGGTAAGTAAATAAATTATTTACATGAGCCTGCTGTATTTTTGCAACGAATGCAAATATAAATACTAAAATTTAACCTCCAAAAATTGCATTTTGCCTATGTTAATAATATTATCATAGTATTGAGCAAAACTGATTGTGTTATAATTTATAAACTAGATATTCAAAATCACTATAACATTATAATATTCTGTGGGGTTTCAGTCCAGTTCAAGTAAATGGTATTAATATAAATAATGTGGATTTAGCCCTTTTGCTTATGCTTGATATACCACTTTATATCAAATGTATAAAATTTCAAAAATGTTTTAGTGTTTTTTTTTGTATTGAGATATTTTAGGGTGAATAAGTATCTAACAATATTTTTCTTTTTTTGATTAGGATGAACATATCAAGAGAGAAAATTGCTAGTGAAGTTAGGGCTTGAGAACTTTAATAAAAAATGTTATGATGCTCAAGAATCAGAAAAATATGGCTCTTTCAGTAGAGATATTTTGTCTGATTTGGAAAAAGATGACGATAATGAAGAACAAGTAATCCACATTTCTAGTAATTATAATACCGACAAACTTGCAGATCAAGAAAATTCTGATGACCATGCTATTCAGCTTATTATATCTGCTGAATTTAATGTAAATATAAGAGACATATCAGTTGTCTGGTAGCGAATACATTCCAGATTCTGAGGAAGAGACTGATTCTGCAGAAGAAACAAGAGACATAGAGAATCAAGAAAATATGAAAATCGACCTGAATGTGGAAAATAATAACGGCAGGAAGAAGCGTGGAAGAAAACGACAAACACCAAATCAATCAAGACAAGACAGAAAAAAGTTTGCAAATCATAATCAAAAATACGTTTCGGCAAGGAATAGAATTGTACGCCCCAAGAAATTTAAGGAGGAGTATATTTGCCCATGCTTGAAAAAATGTCATACTGTTGTTGATACTGAAACAAGAAGAAGGTTTTTTTGACCAATTTTGGAACATAGGCTCATTTGGAGGTCGTTGTATCTTGCTTAGCAAATGCGTTCAAGAAACTGAAAAAAAGAGATGCTACACAAAAAACAAAGTACCAAGAAGAAGCAAGTCTAAGAAATGTTTCATAACTGGAAAAACTGTATGTAAAGACACGTTTCTAAGTACTCTTCAAATCAACCATAACCGAGTACGAGTGGCTCTGAATGAGATGAATAATAATAACTTCTTACAAAAAATTTAAGAAAAGTATAAAGAGCTATCTTCTTGAAAAAGTTATTATAATGTTAGAACTTACTTTTCAATTTTGCAATAATTGTTTTCTGTAGGTTAGTCCGATCTTAATATTGTTTTAAAAATGTCTTATGTTATCCTTTATTTTTACACTTGACATTGTCATATCTATTTAGAGTTTTTGGCATGAAGTGAAATAAAAAGAAATATTGATCTTATTTTTCCTTACAAAATAATGGACTCTATAGTTGTTGCTAATTAAATGCTAATGATTTAAACTAGATATAAATATTGTAATTGTTGTGATCTATTAGAATTAAGATACTGTATACTTATTTATAGGAATATGTCCAATTATATGATAAAATGGGTTCACTTATAATAAAAATTATTATTGTTATTATTATTATTGGATAAAATTGATTTTTACCACTTACCATAAGCTGTTTGATACAAGGGTTGTTTCAAAAGAGGCTCTATGATGTTTTCGGTACTATTTATTTCGTCTTGGTGAGTCTGCCGATGCTCCTTGCTCATTTCAAGAGTAGGAAATACTTTTTCGCACAACATACAAATATAATTCGGACCTTTGTTGTGGTTCCTGTGCACAATGCAATAACAAATCAACATTAATACAGAAATCATCAAAGCACAAGGAGAGAGCTTTAACGTCATAGATGCCTGATGATACTGTTAAGAGTACCATTATATTCACTCCTATGTGTGTGTTGAAAGCAGCTTAAAATGGCTCGTGAAAAATTTGTTAAGGTCAAAAAATTTCTTTTACATGGGAGGGCGTTGCAATGCAAACTTTTGCCAGTTTAAATGAGCTCTCACAATAATTTAGTTTTTGTGAGATCCAGCCTAAAAAATTAATCTAGTTCCTGGACTATTTTTTATTTTTTAAAAACTACAAAAGACATAACAGATATAAGGTTACCGTCATGTTGTTTACTTTTGCAATCGCGGATTTTTTAATGAAATAAGGGACAGAAAAATCAGTTTCACCAATGGATAACATATTACTTGAACCCTGTAAACAACTGGGAGTGTTTGTAAAAGCCAGGTAGACGAAAAATTGTTTAAAACCGAAACGTAAACAAACTGCAGGAAAAATGATCACGAACTTTTGTGAAAATCTTACCAAATTTTAATCTTAAGAGAGCTCAGCAGCTGTTTCTTTGTCTAAAATAACCGCAATACTTTCATAAAGTTCATTTTTTGAGTGCACACAAATATTATAGTTAAACCAAAATAAAATTTATAAAATGCCTGCTCAGTGCTGTAAATGTGGTGCAGCTTGCAGAAAAATGTCAACCAGAAGAGGTGTTTGGATGCCCATGTGACTGTTGCAAAGAAATTATATGCAAAAACTGCTGTGCACTATTAGCAACCGAAATTCGAGCAATGGTGCTGTCCAGCCGATCTGTGTTTCTGTTCTTCCCCCTCTGCAGAGATGCAGTGAAACTTTTACCAGTATTTAAAGCCAAAATTGCAGAAATAGAGGAACATATCGAACAAATCTCTCAGAAATCCCAAATATTGTCAATCTTAAAACCTATATTGTTCGAATGAGACAAGAGATAGAAAACGTTAAAAGTTCGTATCCTTTAGATAAAAGCTACGCTGATGTGATGGCAAATTTAAATAAAGAAACCAAAGCAATAAAAACGTGTCAATGATGAAATTAACGGCAAGATTGAGGTCAAAAGACTGAACCATTTAAAATTTTACAGGGTAGGTAAATATAATTAACAAAAAAGAAGACCCATTAAAATTGTCTTCCCTTCAAAGGAAGAGGCACTTAAAGTGCTTCGCAAAAAAAATAAACCACCCAAAGAGAGAGTGGCAAGCATAAAAAACATGACCAGACCAATTTGCAGTGTATGTATCTTAAGGAAGTGTTAGTCAAATTTAAAGGAAGATCAGAAGAAGAAGAAGAAATTTAACAATGTAAGTACATAGCTGACATACCAAAAATTATTAAATTCAAGGGCTCCTAAGAGCCAAGTAGTAATGTTGAAAACACAAAAAAACTAACCCTTTTCTATACCAATATATGTTCAATCAATTCCAAGTTTGATGAATTTATTATTGAAATCCAAAACAATAATCCAACACAAGGTCTATTAAGTTCTTATCAAGATTATTGTTATCCAGTATGTCTGATATAATGGAAATTGAGTCGTTGACAGGAACATTTGTGTAAAGTGATTCTACATCGAAACTGACCAAAATATCTTCGATCCAACTGGATTGTCTTAGAGAGCGAAGATCATTAAAAACTCAAACCACCGAAGTCGAACCTCTCCGCAGCCGAAAAAACAGCAATGAAGACCTTAAACGAAGACGCAAACATTCTGGTACTTCCAGCAGACTTAGTGGAAGCTTGTCTTACATCTACTTATTTCATTTTTCAAGGAACTTTTTATGAACAAACTTCAGGGGCAGCTATGGATCTTCTATCACCTGTGGTAGCGAATATCTTTATGGAAGGCTTTGCGGATATTGCTCTAACATCCGCTCCACTAAAACCAAAGCACTGGTTTAGATATGTAGATGATACTTTTGTTGTTTGGCCTCACGGACAGGATAATCTCTCATATTTCTGGACCACCTTAATCGGGAACATCATAATATCTCACGATGGAAATTGAATCTAATCAATTCCCTTTCTAGATGTATGTGTTCAAAGGAAGGAAAATGGTACATTAGGACATTCTGTGTATAGAAAACCGACGCATACAAATAGATACTTAAAACGCAAATTCTCATCACCATCCGGCACAAAAGAAATCGGGTATTAACTCACTAGTATTCAGAGCTATTTCGATTGATCAAGATTCTTTTAACATCGGAAACATCGAAACTGACCGAAGCTCTCAGAGGGAATGGCTATTGCACCGAAGATATTACGTTCAATTAAAAGACATACTAAACCAACTCCGCCAAAGGAGAATGATAAAGAGCCACCATTAGGTAGTGTTGTTCTTCCCTACATACAAGTGCCTTCAGACAAAATAGGACGATTATTTCGGCGATCCAACATACGTACAATCTTCAATACACATAAGAAGATTGGACAATGCTTGCGATCCCGAAAAGATCTTGTACCTTTCCAAACAGAAGGAGTATATAAAATTCCTTGCTCCTGTGGAGAAGTGTATGTGGGAGAAACAGGACGCTCAATATCAAATAGACTTAAGAACATGAATGATGTATTAAAAGAAACAAATTGTTCAATCTGCTGTGGCTGAACACCAGCATAACACTGGCCATTTCATAAATGTAAAGGAAACCAAGGTTCTAGCATCGGTTCCAGGTTTTCATAAACGAAAAGTTAGAGAATCTATTGAAATATTTAAACATACAAAAAATTTGAATAGAGATACGGGTTACGATCTACATCACACGTGGATATTAATTCCAATTTGACACGCTCTAATCCCAAGAACCATGATTTCTTAAATGACCAAAGCCGTAACAGCTTCCGTTCTATAGTATATATATATAGCTATCAATATATCAGTCTTCTTGTCTAACTCAAAATTCCAACTTTTTTTGAAAGACTCGAACAGCCACCTTTAGTCTAACAGTTGGAAAATTATGAGTTATTTGCTGAGAAATTTATAAAAAGGAGAGAAACATTTGCTAAGAATTACACATCCATTAGCCTAACTTCAATTCTCTATAAATGCAAGGAAAAGATAATCACATAGTTTACGCGGGGTCAATCAGTGACATTCAACTTACTGTCAAGCCTGGAACTTTGGAGACGATCATCTGATGAATATTATTGGCAACAAGTATTGATGTAGTATACCTTGACTTTGAAAAGGCGTTTAACACTGTTGCCTTGGGGAGGCTTGTGTACAAATTGGAGGATTTTGATATCAGAGGACCTCTGCTCAGATCGATCAAAGAGTACTTAACCAATAGAACTTACGAGGTTAGAATCAGTGGTGAACTATTAGAAAGACCCAGGGCACTTAGCGGTGTTCCACAGGGCACCATACTTGGTCCTTGTTTGTTGCATTGGATATAAAAGTACAAAAGCTTGATCATAACATTAACAATGTAAAACTGAAGAAGGTGACCACTAGATGGACTTGGTTGTCACTGTTCACTCACAATCTTAAATGGGAACATCATAGAACTGGAATAGTAAAACAAGCTACCACAAATCTCTATTTGGTCAGATGTTGTTTTCATAATCTCTCTCCAGAATTATTGCTACTTGCCTAAAAAACATATGTAAGGCCTCTACTGGAGAATGCCTTTATTGTGTGGTCCCCATATTTTAAAGAAGATATTGAACTCTTTCTCTAAGAAGTATGTCATACGAAGATCAGCTCAAAGCTCTTAATCTGACAAGTCTTGAGGAAAGACGCAATAGAGGATGCCTTAGAGAAACTTACGAGATCTTACATAAACACTACAAATGTAACATTGATTTCTTCCATAGGAGCACCAATCCTCATTTCTGTGGTAGATTCTTTAAACTATCAACTGTCCAGAAAAAACTTTTTCACCAATCGAATAGTACACTTGTGGAGGTTGTGACGACCCCCAGTATTAATGTGGCAAAAATAAAAGAAATCCGCGAGTGAACAAACGACAGTTTATCGGTTTTTCCGCCTACTGTCTAAACTTTATAATAATAATAATCTAGGTTTGTCTGTTTGTTCTTTATAAATTGAGTACCTTTATATGTTACTTCTCTCAGAAGACTGTTAACAATTTATACTTGAATGTTTGTTTTTAAATTTAATAATTTAGTTTAGTTTAATTTAGAATAATTGAATTGAATTATTCTCAAAACCAATGCAACTCTAGTACGTTTACGCCTCCGTGTGATGACGTCACAACTTAACCCTTGTGCCTTGAGTGTAAAAAGGGTATTGATATAACCGTACATTCTCACCTAACATGTGCTTTAAACCTCCTTTGAATCTTAAAAGTATTATCACAGTGATCGCATTCCACGGAACATTTCTCATGAACTTTGCTATGGGTAACTAATGTACACTTCACAGCAAATGCCAGATCACATTTCGGACACTGAAAAAAAAACAATTATTTTTAGACATCTTTTGAGATTTGCTGCAGGGTGATCGCCCAAATTTCCACCCACCTTAACTTAATTATTTTTTGTAATTAAAAGAAATTAAAATATATGTACAAAAACCTAGAAAAGCCATAAAAATTTAAAAAACGTATTTTTTTAATAAATTTTGAGACATCAGTTGGATTTTAATACATATTGTTTTAAATTTTGTGACCCTTGTAAGCTTTTGTAAATAGTGTTTCTTATACTAATTTGTATTTATTCAAAAGCATTATTCTTCATTTAGAAAATTATTACGTTCAAGCCCTACACAACGATGGTAATTATTCATAGCCCTGGTTAGGTTTGGTAATTAAGACTTTATTGCCCTAAATTAGCTTTACTTTTACCTGTCAAAAAATTTACAGTAACTCCTGTTTCAACCTGTATTTTTAGCTTACAAAAAAATGCATTACCTTAAACGGTTTTTCCATGGTATGTGTCCTAAAATGCCTGAACAAGTCAGAGGGCTTTTTAAACCGGCTCGAGCAGAAGCTACAAAAGCGTTCACCGAACGTCGCCGATTCTTTTCTGGTGCACCGTGTATCGCCTGAGGTCGCCGTTGACATGATGCTCCGCCAACTTCACTACAGACGTTTCGGTACTTGCTTTAGGTAGAGATGCAACGGCTTTGGTTTAAAACAAAAAGGATCAGTTAATGTAAATATTTAAAGTGCCAAAATAAAAAATATCAATCAACTCCTCCTTTTAATATAAGTGGCACAGCAAAAATGCTAAAAACATCTTATTTTCCAAGTAGACTTATCCAATATACAACCTGGTAGAAGTCAGACTTACTAGCAGAATATGTATTTACTTTCATCATTGAAACAGATAATACAGCAAAAATATAAAAGAAGTTAAAATCTTTTCTTTGGAGCATCACCGTACGTTTTATTTTATTTCAATTCATGCCAAAAGATCCAGATAGATATGACAACGTCGGTATTTAAACTAACAATTTGCCACGAGAGTCCTAAATAACATCTGGACAGAAATTTCTAACAAAATAGGTTTAAAAGTGGGGGATTTATTCATATCAAAATGGTCGTTTAGGAGATACTAGGGGTGGTTTTTACGTTTATTAATTTCCATAGACTCTAAAAGTAACAATATTTTACTTTTTGTTTATTGTATGTAATATTTCAAAATTTTCATCGAAAGCATGGATATTGTCTAACAAATGTTCGACATATGTTCAAACGTTTATTTTTTAATAAAACTATATGCTGTGCTAGTCTCTGTTTAAAAAGTTCTCCAAGTCTGACCTATATACACTTTTAAGCATGATCCACAGTTTAATTTATAAACTCCAGATTTGTTATTTATATTTGTTTTTCCTTTGTTATTTTTTAAAATTTACTTAGTATATAGAAGCCATCTTTCTGAAAGTTTACCGATATAAGTATCTTATATTTATTTTCTTCTTTGGGTGGTACAGGGTAAATTTCTGAAAGTGTTTTTTTTAATAGTTATTTGATTTAATTTAGTTTAATCAGGTTTAATTCTTTTTGAAAATTATCTTTATTTAAAGGTATATTAATTAATCTGTGTATCATACTATGAAATCCTGCTAGTTTTTGTGTTAATGTGTGCATTGATTTATTATTGATGGTTGTGTCCGTATGTGTAGGTTTGTGAAAAATTAAAAATTCGTGTTTCTTTGCTATCTTTTTTTAAGTTCAAATCTAGAGTTTATAGAGTTATTAGTTTCTATTTTGTCAGTAAATTGTATATTTTTGTGTATGGTATTGAAATCTTTTAAAAATATGTTAAGCTGTCTCATCGTGCCAGTAAAACAGACCAATATATCGTCGACGTATCTATACCATTAGAGACATTTTAATTTTTTCTCCCAAATTATGCATACATATTTCAGCCAAGAGTGGACTTAAAGGGTTAGGCATAAAATAACTACCCATTAAAATGGCAGTAAGTTTGGTTCATGCATACTTTTAAGGCATCTATAATTTCTATTTGCAGGATAGGATTGGTTTTGTTTAAAATAAGATTATTTTTTATAATTTCAACTGTCTCTAATGGTGGTAGGCTTGGGAAAAGTTTTTTTACATCAAACGATTAACGGAATAGGTGGATACAAAATTGGTCTTTTCCATAACAATATCTATCTGTATAGATATTGTTATAGAAAAGACAATTTTTTATCCACATAGTCTATTAAAAACTCTATTGATTTAATTAATAAAATTAAAAATATTAAATTGCCAAATAATTCAATTTTTTTATATCGTTTGATGTAAAAAACCTTTTCCCAAGCATACCATGCAGAAATTGTACAAAGCTATAGGCCTATAACTGGTTGGTCGTCCTTTTCAAAAATTCTAGAAAATTTCTACAAAAATATAACTTACTCACAAATGCCCAACACGGCTTTAGACATGATTACTCTACAAATACTGCGGCTTTTAGTTTTGTGCAGTTTATTTATTCCTCTATAGACCAGGGTTATTATACAATCGCCCTGTTTTTTGATTTAACGCGAGCCTTTGATTGTGTGGACAGTACAATACAGGTGGAAATTGGTTTCTACAGTACTGTCTTTAACAAAATTCCAAATGATATACAGAATTTAAATCATTTTGGAACATTTAGGAAACAGCTAAAGCGTTACCTATTAGAAAAAGCATTTTATGCATTGACTGAATTTTTTAACTGTCCAGTTTAGTATTTTATAGTCTATAAGTGTATTTTATCTTTGTTTTTGTTTTAACTTTTAAAATGTTTTATACTGTATTGTTGGTTAGGTAGTAATTTTTGATTTCACTTGACAATGTTAACACTTTTATAAAGTCTTATTAACAATAAATAAATGATATGATACCACCATTAGAGACAGTTGAAATTGTAAAAAATGTTATTCTAAACAAAACCAATCCTATCCTGCAAACAGAAATTATAGATGCCTTAAAAGTATGCATGAACCAAAATTACTTCCAGTTTAATGAGGAGTTATTTTCAGCCAAGGAAGGGGTTATTATGGGGAATCCTTTAACTCCACTCTTGGCTGAAATATTTATGCATAATTTGGAAGAAAAAATTAAAATAAGTCCTTGGTTTTAAACATTTCTCTATTGGTATAGATACGTCGACGATATATTGGTCTGTTTTACTGGCACAATGAAACAGCTAAACATATTTTTAAAAAATTTAAATACCATACACAAAATGTAGAATTTACTGTCGAGATAGAAACTAATAACTCTATAAACTTTTTAGATTTAAACATTGCAAAGGTAGCAAATAAACTCAAATTTTCAATTTTTCACAAACCTACACATACCGACACAACCATCAATAATAAATCAATGCACCCATTAGCACAAAACCTAGCAGATTTTATAGCATGATACACAGATTAATTAATATACCTTTAAACAAAGATAATTTCTAAAAAGAATTAAACCTAATTAAACAAACAGCAGTTAACAATGAATACTACAGTGTTTGCCATCAGCTTCTGTTATGGAAATTACAGCAAATTGGTTTTTGTGGAAATATCTTGAGTGGATCAAATCGTATTTAATTAATCGTCGCCAGCAAGTCAACATATGCGGTTCAGTCTCCAGGGAGATTTTTGTGACATCGAGTGTCCCGCAGGGTTCGCATGTGGGTCCAGTTCTCTGTCTGCTCTTTATAAGTGATATAATATCCTGTTTCGAATTTTCCGAATGTCTTTTATATGCAGATGACTTAAAATTCTTCTCACCAGTTTCCTCAGACTCCAATCCTCTGCAGTCTGATATAGAAAGGCTCATCAAATGGTGCAGAACTAATCATCTCTCTCTTAACATCTCGAAATGTAAAGTGCTCCGTTTTCACAAATGTATTAATACCATACCCTCCACCTACTTCATAGATAATGTAAACCATGAAGTTGTTAGTTCTTTCGCGGACCTAGGTGTTATTTTTGATGAAAATCTAACTTTTAATCTACATATTGATAACATTGTACTTAAGGGTTTTAGACTTCTGGTTTTTATAAAGTGACATACGAAACATGTAACTGATACCAAAGCAATTGGGTGTCTCGATAACTCATTGGTTCATAGCGTTCTAGAATATTGTTGTACAATATGGAGCCCATCATAACAGTGTCATATCGACAGAATTGAAAAGGTTCAAAATAGGTTTTCAAAATACCTCTTACATAAATTGAATTTCCCATATCAAGGTCTGTCATCTAATACTAGAGCTCTTCTTTGCGGCCTTCAAACCCTTGAATTTAGAAGAAAGAAGGCACTTTTTGCATAAATTGGTGAATGGGGGGATTGACTGTGAAGTGCTGCTTGGATCAGTCCCGTTTTTAGTGTCTATTAGAAGAACAAGGCAATCACAGTTGTTTGTTGAAAGGTACCACCGTACAAATTATGGGTTTAGCGCATTTGTTGACTGAGTAGTTCACAATTACAATCGTCACTTCTCAGAATATGATATTTTCAAACTAAGCACTTTGCTGCTGAAAAGGCAGTTAACCGGATTGATTTTGTAATGTTTTTTGACCCATATTGATGTTAGTTTTGTTTATGTAGTTGTGTAGTTTTCATGTATTATTTTATTTCAATTGAAAATCTTTCTTATTGGTAATTTTTGTTTGCTGATCTGACATATTTTTTCTTAGAGTTACTGACCTCATTATTTATTTATTTGACGTTATTTATGAATGCGTACCATTTGGAATGTTTAGCATTCTGTAGTGTGCGTTTCAGAAGGACCACTTGTCCGATGCGTGCATCGGCTACGTCCTTACATTAATTAAAAAAATTAAAAAATAATTACAATTAAAAAAATTAAGATATGGTGCCAAAATAATTGACTATATTTTAAATAAAAAAACACTTGTATATAACATACTTATATTGATAAACCTACAGAAAACGTGGCTTCTATACTGCGTAAAAAGAACATTAAAATTGCATTTAAAACAAACAATATTCTAAGTAAATTTCAAAGAAAAAACAAAATAAAAATAATCCGGAGCTTATGAATTAAACTGCGGAATATGCCTAAAAGTGTATATAGGTCAGACTGGGAGAACCTTTAAATAGAGACTAGCAGAGCCTAAAAGAGGTTTTATTAAAGATAGATTCAACATTCGCCGAACATTTGTTAGATAATAACCATACTTCCGATAAAAATTTTGAAATATTACATACAATAAATGAAAGAAAATTGTCACTTTTAGTGTCTATTTTTAGAGTCTATGAAAATTAATAAACTTAAAAACAGTATCTCTTAAACGACCATTTAGATATAAATAATTCACCTCTTTAAACCTATTTTGTTAGAAATTTCAGTCCAGATATTATTTAGGACTCTCGTAGGCCATAAAAGTCTTTATCTGGAAATATGTTTTCATAAAAATCAAGCTCATTTAGCAAATTGTAGGTTTAAACACCGTTTGTCTGACGAAGCTACAGTGTTAGCCAAACGTACGTTGTGAATAGGACTGAAGATCTAAAACAGTTTAAAATGTTTTATTTACATTATTATCCCGATTATAAATAAATAAATAAACATAGAAAGTCCAAGAGTTTTGTTATAAACTTTTTGTTAGGAAACCTAAACACACTGCAGACTTTCAAAATTAATAATTAACTATATTGAATAACTAAACCATATTCGAACAGTTCTCACCTCGTCTTGCTTTAGGGCAGACTTTCCCAGTTCACTGTTCAGCTCCCTCAGGCTGTCCATCACTTTGTCAACGATGTTCGGCCCGTCCCGATTCTCCTCCTCCACCTGGTTCAAGTGCACCTTGGTCACATGAGCGTTGAGAGAGGCGATCTTTCTGAAAATGCAGGTGCACTGTGAACACTTGTACACTCGGTGGTTGCCTTTGGGCGCGGTGTGGGTTTTTTCACGTGGAACCGTAAGTTTCCTATTGAAAATTAAAAAAAAACAACATTCACAAATGCAAAAAACAACAATCCGGTCAAAGACCATTGTTTTCTTATGTTGTAAAATGGAAGTAGATGTCAAATGAAGGCGCACAAACGTAGAATTTATTATTTTTATAAATTTCAATAATTATTTTCGCGCCTCAGAAATCCGGCAATATATACCTCCCGGGACGTCAGAAACCGTAAACCTTTGGCCCAACACGAAATCGACAGTTTCCCGAAATTATAATGTCGAAACCGTCAAAAAAAAACTTGAATTTACTAGTCAAACCTGGAACACATTGTAAGTTTGGTAAATATATAATGTAAGAGCTATGCAGCAGAAAAAAAAAACGTAAAAAAGGAGAGACATATTGCGATACCCAACTGGGTTATAATATATGCCTTTGAAGTAAATATAATCTATATTTCAAAAGAGTATAAAACAAAATACCGAAAAATACATTGCACTGTTTTCCATCCTTTATCCAGCACTCATTTTTAATTGTACCATCGTCACCAAATGTAACTGGGACAGCATCATATTAGCTCTTGAACTGTTATATGATATGATTTTTCCTGTCAACTTATGAACGTTAGGTTAAAGACAATAAGTTTATGCAGTATTGAATTGAATAGCTGGCAAAAAGTATGTTTGGCAGCAGCATTTGTTCTTATTTAATTTTATTTTCTATATAAACCACCTCCGAATCCTCAATTTAATTTAATTTTTATTTTATTTTACCTGCTGTATAAACCCACCTTTATGAAAGTAATCCAATCACACATTTTTATGCTTTTTGACCAACAAAATTTTTAAAATTAAAATAAAAATTAACAAATATATTTCACAAATATATCCTATCCATAAACTTTCATATGAAAATTAGATCTAGTTCTTTTTAATTTTTAACTAATAACCATAAACTAAAACTTAACAAATAACTTAATATTTTTTAATGGAACCCTTATGTTCGGTAACGTTGCGCAATCTTCGAAGTATGCTTAAGACCAAGTCTCTCATATATTCAGGGTTATTTCGTTCCAAGCTCAAACGATTGATTGTCGAAGATCATCTTGATTACGAGGCCAAAAAAATTTGTTTGATCATTTGCCCCCAGACGTTTTCAACTGGATTCAAATCAGCGCTTTTTGAAACCCAGGGCAAAGTTTCGATATTATGATTTCGCAATATACTTTGCACTACTCTAGCTCTATGCATAGGGCAATTATCATGTTGAAATACAAAGTTGTCTCCAAAAAGTGGCCTCACAGAAGGTAACATAATGTTTTCTAGTATACTGCAGTAAACATCTGCATTAAACCTTTCTTCAATCACTGCACACACTCCTGGGCCCCTGGACTTATCGGCCACTCTGGTTTATTTTTCGTGTATATCTTTCATCATACCTCGATTGAAAAGTTTTCTCGTCAGAAAATACCACATTCTCCCAGAAATTATCTTGATTTTCATATTGCCTTGCAAATTCCAACCTCCTTTGCTTATTAAACTCTGTAAGGCATATTTTATTAGAAGCAGCACAATTCTTAGAAATGTTGTATCCTTCTTCGTGCAGTATTTGCAGAACCTGGGAAATTGATTTCTTCTTTAGCCTTTACTGCTGTTCGAAAAGGATTGTTTCTAAGGCACAGCCGAATCTTGATTCAGTGTTGAAACTTTTGACAGCCCGCCTTTGGTCTCTGAATGATACCACTATATTCTGCAATTTTTGCTTGGTCAACAAAATGGTGTTTTTGCTTACATGCACTTCTGCTGCAATTTCTCTACTTTTTTTTCCATCCCAAAGTCGAGTAAAAATTATTGACTTTTGTACCTCCATTAGTTTTGGCATGCTGTATAAAATATGGACAAATTAGGTATTTGCTTTCAAACAAAGATAAATATTGCTTTGAAATCAAAAGCAAAAGACAGTGTCAAAAAAAAAATGACTTTGACATTCCAATCCTAGGTTAACTTTGTCATTGCAGATTAACTTGCTATGCCAACTAAGATCTTTACTACAACAATTGGAACATCGGAATCAGCTATTGACTACATGGTAACGAATATGAGTGAAGGTTTTATTGAGTGCATCATTAAACAACCGCATCTATCAGATCATCTCCAGCAAGAATTAAAAATAACAATGAATAAGATACCAACAAAGGAAAACATGACCTTAGAAAGAAAGCAGCAAAGAACAATAAAGGAAAAGAACTTAGCAGATCTGAAATGTAAATTACAACAACAAACATGGAACAGTGTTTGTTCTTCGGACATAAATATTGCTCTAGAAGGCTTCCTGCAAGATTTTACATTACGGCATTACGAACAAACCTGTCCAATGAGACAAATAAAAGAAACAAATAAGCCAAACTCCTGGTACAACGGCGAATTAAAGAGAACAAAAGACAGTCTACATGACCTATACATACTTGCAAGACAAACAAAAGATCAAAATCTTCTAAGTGAGTACAAAGAAAGAAAAAAACAATACAGGAAAGCTATCAAAGAGGCCAAAATAAAATTCAACCAAGACAAAATCGAGAATGCAAATAATCGCCCAAAACAAATATGGGCCATCATAAATGAAGAAATGGGAAGAAAGAAGCAGGCTCCTCTTATAGAACTGAAAATCAAAGATGAACTGACCACTGACAGACGAAGAGTTGCTGATGAGTTTGGCCTATTCTTTTCCACTGTGGCCGAAACAAAAATTAAGGATCATTTTGGTCAGAACAATGCGGCATCACCTACCACTTGTGATCTCCACCCGAACTCAAATTTTCTTGAAGCTGCATCAGAAAAAGAAGTTTTATGTATTATTAGAGACTTAAACCAAAAATCAGTCGGCATAGATGAAATCCCTACTAAGATAATTAAAGCCGTGGCAGATGAAATAGCTAAACCAATTAAGATATTAATAAACACAGCAATGAACACCGGAACTTTCCCATCAATCTTGAAAATAGCTGCAGTAGTACCAATATTTAAAAAAGGAGACAAACGCGACTTAGAAAATTATAGACCCGTATCTATTTTGACCATTATTTCCAAAGTATTTGAAAAGGTCATTTACCACAGACTTATAAGTTTCCTAAACAAGTACAAGCTAATAAATGACAACCAACATGGATTCAGAATAGAAAGGTCTACTGAAACAGCTGCAGTTGAACTGATTGATTTTATTCATGAAGAACTGGATTCAGGAAAAATAGTCGCAGCAGTGTTCTTTGATCTGTCACGAGCATTTGACACACTTAACCTAGATTTTGTTCAGGAAAAACTATACAACCTAGGAATAAGGGGAACAGCATTGTCACTTGTGATTAGTTTCCTAGAAAGTAGAAAGCTTGTGGTGAGCGTGAATGGATGCAATTCTGACCAGCATAATATCGGTATAGGAGCGGCTGAGGGTTCGATCTTGGCACCTTTAGTATTTCTCCTTTTCATTAATGATTTGTCACTTCCAGGAAAAACAATTAAGTTTGCTGATGATACGTCTGTGGGGATATCAGCTAAAAATGAAGATTCACTTTTACAAGACATTTCCACAATATGTGATAAAATGAACCAATGGTGTACAAAAAAACCGGCTCATACTTAATAAGGAAAAAACAGTAAAAATTCATTTCTACAAAAACAATGAAAGAGCCAACATTGAGGGAGCTGCTAAATGGACAAAATTTTTGGGTACACACGTTTATGAAAAAACCAACTGGGATCACCAAATAAACCATGTTTGCTCTGAGCTCAGCAAGGCATACTATGCTCTATTAAAAATGAAACAAACAGTCCCAACGGAAACACTACTTACTATATACTATGCAATGGCTTACCACTACTTGTCATATAACATACTTTTGTGGGGACAGAGCACAAACATTAACAGAGTTTTTGTATCCCAAAAAAGAATTGTGCGTTTGATGTTTGGACTAGGGCCTCTAGAGACCTGCAAAGAGTCCTTTAAGAAATTCAAGATCCTAACTGTTACCTCAATATATATACTGAAATGTGCATTATATGTAGTTAAGAACAAGAAGAAATTTATAAAAAATGACAATGTTCATGATTACCCAACACGAAATGCCTCATCTCTTCTGATCCCAAAACATAGAACTTCCCACTATGAAAAATCTCCACATTATGCTTGTGTAAAGATATACAATAACCTACCCACGGACATAAAAGCAATAAGAAATGTGACGACTTTTCGAAAAAATTTGAAAAACCTCTTACTCAACAGTGTGTGCTACAATTTAAACGAGTTTTTCAGTTAAAATAATCCATATATGCATATATTTATTATTAATATTATTGTTTGTTTTGTTATTAGTGTTTTATTGTAATGTTCTGGTTTGTACTATATTGACAGTTTCGTCTTTATTTACATTATTAACGTTCCCTTATGTACTTATATATTTACTTTGGTTTGACTTTTCTGATGTCATGTCATGTGATTTTTATATAAATAAACGTATTTGTATTTGTATTTGTATTCTAGGTTAACTTGGAATAACAGTTCAGGAGAGTAAAATGGGTAATTTTTGTCCCAGTTACTTTTGCTGACGATATATACGTTTGTTTAGATTAAATACATGGAGACATAATTAACAAAGCAATAAACATTGACTAACCGATCAGCATATCGAGCAAACTGTTAGTCATTCACATACGAAACTGTCTGATGGAGATAAAGGCCCAGAAATCATGATCGCAGGAGGGTATTCTGTGACATAATCGAAAGCTATTCGTCTTGTAAGCCGATTTGCACATTGCAGAAATTATATATTTTTGCTTTTCTATATATGGGTGTCCCTCAGAAGTGGCTCAACCCTTATAACTTTTTTATTTTTTGAAATACCTTTTTGAAATTTTGTATGCATATATGAGACACAAATTTTAATTTTTTGACATATTCGTTTGTTTCGGACAACTTCTGGTTTGACCGGAAATGACCTCAATTTTCAGTTTTCAAATAGGACACCCTATATATTTTAGCTTATTTAGATAGAAAATGACATTCAAAGTATAATGACACCCTTTTTGGTCAATTTTTGACAGATCAAATAATCTTTATTATAATTTTTGTTTTTCAATCTAAGATGCTATGAATCCCCAAAATTGGTTCATTTGTAATCAAGTGGTACGGAAAAATACAAGTTGACCTTGCCATTTCTTTCCAAACATAATACCACACACTCTAATATTATATTAACTCACTCTCCCAAAATAATCAAAAATATTATTACTCATTATTACAAACAGCATAGTAATTAGTGATTGGTCATCACTTCATCTAGATACCCATGATTTCAAACAGTTGATGATGTTGCTATGGCTACAGCGATTAAAAGTTTGCAAAAAAAAAACAGGTGCTAAGGAATATTCTAGGCTGTAACAGATACACTAGTATTAAGTAAATGTTGAAAAGGACTAACCTGCTAAGTATCAGGCAGAGTATATTTGTAGATGTCACAAGTAATATGTCAGATTGTCCCTGTGGACTCTGGGTGCGTGACCTTAGGTGTCTAGTCCTATACACTTATTTTCAATCCTATTTTACTATTATCATAACCTTGACGGTTATTTTGTATTAACAAACGTCCGTTAGACCGATACATTCGGTTACGGATATATATGCTATACATTTATCTAAAAATCTTGTTTAATAACTCTATAAATAGTTTTTGGCATGTCAATTTTTTTTAATTACCTCAATAAAACGTACCTACCGTATTTGAAAATGAAATTATGGGGAAAAAATGTTTTTTGACTCAAATAAATGACGCTCATAAAAATTATATAGAGCTGTGAAAACCGTATATAAAAATTTTAAGTATTTCAGAAATTACAGATAAAAAAAACAATTTTTTTTAAGCTGACACAATATTTTTCAAAATAAATTACATGAATTTTGAAAATCGTATTTAATAAAGTTAAGGAAAAATAAAACAGTTTTTTTGTGCAAACTTCCAAGACCCTTTTTAAACTCTACATTTTGGGTTTCTTTTTGAGTACTTTCCGCCGCCGTAACCAGTTTCCCGACCAAACGCCTACTTTTTTATTTAAAAAAAAATGTCTATCTTCTCTTTAAGGCGTAAATGCACAAACATAAATCGGAGCGATAAAAAATATCAGAGAAATATTTGCTTTAAACAAACCAAAACTCAGCCGTGACATCTATCACAACTGACATGTCAAATATCTCTGTAATTTTTATTATCATCCTAGGCCAAGGCCACCTATCATTTCGCGTCGTATATGGATGAGTAGCTATCGATTTTTGGCCGATATATGCACTTTTTTCTTTAAATCGAGTTTTCACCCACTTGCTGAGTAGTTAGAGGGAAATGTTATTAGAGCTTTTTTGTAGCCAAATAAATGCTCCATCCACGGGTCTGGAAATAATTTCGATTACTGTTCGCAGTAAGCGGCAAAATGAGGTTAAAGTTGGAAATTATCAACTTTGATAAATTGCAGTAATTTAACTATTAAAGTTATAACCTCGAAATTTGGTCACGGTCTACCTAAAAAATATCTTGTTGCGTAAAAGAATACCCTATAGGCTTAGAAATATTAGTTTCCTTATAATGCAGGATAATGTTAAAAAATGTACCCAGTCTTGGGAACTTGCAAAATTCACCTCGTTAGTGCACCCCCTGTATATAATCCAGGACCCCTGCTAAATAGTCCATTTTGTCTAGCTTTTTAAGCACTCTCCGGTGCCGTAATTCGTTTTCGAACCAGATGCCTACTTTTTTTTATGAAAACGAAAAAGTGACTAAAAAAATTAATTTTTTATGACTTTCGAAAAATTTCAGTTTTTATTCAAAATTTCTATTTTCTCGCCAATTTTCCGACCGACATTTAGGTTTTGTTCTTCTAGATATTTCCTATAAAAACCAACTTTGAGACTTAAGTGCCCCAAAACACCCTTTTTTTGAACGAAAAAAAAAACCGAAATTGAAACCCAACCAAAAACAACAGGGTTCTGTAAGACCGGAAGAACCATCATCGTTCCGAACGTTTCGTCAGAAAAAATTAAAATTGCGATCTGAACCGTGTTACGTCAAAGTCGACTTTTTTGGTCAAATTAGAGGTACCATATCTTCGGTATCCAAGTGGCACAGAAAAAGGTTTCAAACAAATCTCGAGATCCACGTCTCCTCTAAAAATACCTAATATCTAATAGTTTCCGAGATATGCCCGCCGAGAAGTCGAAAAATATGGTTTTTTGAAATGACACGCCCCACACCTCAAGTTTTCTCCCTGAGTGTCAGAGCCATACCAATATTTAAAACAAAAAATGGTTTATATCTAAAACATTTACAACTTGTGTTAGTAGAGAACATCCATCATTATGATACCCGTTCAAGAGGTAACATTTATGTCAAATCAAATCAAAATCGTTTTTTTCTTCAATTTAAAAGTGGAGTATAACAAGTGAAGAAAAGGTCAATGATCAAAAATACTAATCTATACGTATACACTTAAACATATAAATATATAAAAAGAAAAAATAACATACACATTCCTCTAACTAAAGTCCTTCAACGAATAACAATTTTTTTCAAGATGTTTCTTTAGACCTGCCATTTCAAACGTGCGGCCCGCGGGCCGCATGCGGCCCTGTGAGCATTTTTCTGCGGCCCAAATCAGTTTTAAAAACAGCCAGATAATGCAGCCCGCAAACAAGTTGAAAACCCTTTTTTGAAAGCAACGATTGATTTAATAAAATGTACAGGGTGTTCCAGCGAGGACTGAACAGGGACCTATTTTCGACCTTCCTTGTATTTTGGAAAAATTCAAAATAGCCAATCGATGTATTTTTTCTTGTAGAATCCAAAAATGTCATCGAAAAAATATTTGAACCAGAAACAAAAGAGTTACGCTATGCATCAGGTGTTTTTTAAATGGAATGTATCGTTTTTTATACGATTTTTGGAAAGAGTGATTTTTTTTATGTCCGTTCTGATTAAAAGATTTGATTTTGCGATAGCTGTTTATATTACATTTTAATGTTTTACAAACTAAAATTTTAGCTTCACCTGTTTAAAATATACGATAGGTTGGTATAGGTGATCAAGGTAAAATGACGTTTGAATGCTTTGTCAATAAAAATTGACATTATTTTAATTATTGTCGAAGTCTTCACCTAAAAAATATATATTTGACTCTGATCGAAATGAAATACTCTTTGGACGAGAGACTACAGATTGTTATGCTATTTTACAAGTGCCAAGAAAATGGAAGAGAAGCAAGAAGAAGATTTATTGCAAATTTTCATAGAAATATATCCATCAATACAATTCTAAGGATAAAAAACCTATTTTAGGAAAATAAAACTTTACATGATAGAAAAAGAAATTCAATAAAAAATAATTATTAAATAATAAAATAAAACTACTAATAACATAAGTTTTCAATGTGACCGTCGTTTTTCTCGAAACAACATCGATAACCCCTTTGTAGCCTTTCTAAACTTGCTGTTACAATATGATTTTCCTGGTTAAGGCGGTGTATTTCATCGACAATTTTTCCCATGATCTCTTGAATATTTTCGTTTCGTTGTCTGTATACGACGTTCTTCAAATGGCCCCAAAGGAATGTATCCAAAACTGAGAGGTCGGAGCTATTGGGCGGCCAAGCATATGTTCCATTTCGCCCTATCCATTCGTTATTGCGCCGATTTAAAAATTAAACCACATCATGCACGGCTGATATTCTGCCAATGGAAGTCTTCCAAAAAATTTTCAATTTCGTTGCCAAATTAAATTCCCGAAAAAATATTCTGCCAAAATTTTATTGTTTTTTATCCCACACCAAACATGAATCTTCCAAAAAATTTTCTGGAATTTTTTGTTTTCAAAAGTGGTGACTATTACGTCTGTTGAATACTCATGTTGTGAAAGTAGCCATCGGTTAAAAAATATTGGTCCCAAAATTTTATTGTTTTTTATGCTGAAGTGGAAGGATACCACACCAAACATGAATACTGAACTTCCTGCCCGAAATAGATTTGGTTGGATTAACTTGAAAATAATTTATAATGGCCTGATCTCGATTTCTTTTCTTTGTATATTTCTTTTTCTACGGCCCAGTTTAATAAATTTAAAATATACATTTGAAAGATTACCTTTTTTTAATACTTCCTATAGACAAAAATTTATGGATGTTTTTCATTATATCCAAAAAAACTAGCTTCATCTTCTTTTTGGCGTATTGCATATTTTTCACAAATTTAATTTATGAACAAAAGACTGATTATATTTTGAATAACACAAAAATGATTATTTCAACTAAAAGTTAGAAGTAATTATTATATTAGACTTATTAAACGTTTTCATAATTGCAGCTGCTAATTACCATTTGAGAAACAAATTGGAAGTTGCGAAGTTCTTTTATTTATGATCTATATAAGAAAAACAAAATGGTGTTAGGTGCTGAAGTGGAAGGACCAGGTTACGCCGTAGGCGTCATCGTTAAAGGCCCAAATTTATGAATTTTCAGAGTCCTGTAGATTGGTACAGTCCCAGGTTAGGTGCCGTAGGCTCATCTGCGCCTTACACCGCCACCGTACTGAACTTCCCGAACTGCATCCGAAATAGATTTGGTTGGATTAACTTGAAAATAATTTATAATGGCCTGATCTCGATTTCTTCTTCTTTGTATATTTCTTTTTCTATCATGTAAAGTTTTATTTTCCTCAAATAGGTTTTTTATCTTTAGAATTGTATTGATGGATATATTTCTATGAAAATTTGCAATAAATCTTCTTCTTGCTTCTCTTGCATTTTCTTGGCACTTGTAAAATAGCATAACAATCTGTAGTCTCTCGTCCAAAGAGTATTTCATTTCGATCAGAGTCAAATATGTATTTTTTAGGTGAAGACTTCGACAATAATTAAAATAATGTCAATTTTTATTGACAAAGCATTCAAACGTCATTTTACCTTGATTACCTATACCAACCTATCGTATATTTTCAACAGGTGAAGCTAAAATTTTAGTTTGTAAAACTTTAAAATGTAATATAAACAGCTATCGCAAAATCAAATCTTTTAATCAGAACGGACATAAAAAAAATCACTCTTTCCAAAAATCGTATAAAAAACAATACATTCCATTTAAAAAGCACCTAATGCATAGCGTAACTCTTTTGTTTCTGGTTCAAATATTTTTTCGATGACATTTTTGGATTCTACAAGAAAAAATACATCGATTGGCTATTTTGAATTTTTCCAAAATACAAGGAAGGTCGAAAATAGGTCCCTGTTCAGTCCTCGCTGGAACACCCTGTACAATTGTACATAGTGCCATCTACGTTTAGGAGGAAGAACTACACATACTCAACCTAAAACCTAAAGCCAAACGTTATCTAGCTTGTTCCATGAAAATATATCGCGCACAAACACAGATGACGCTATCTGGACATTCTGGAAAGAACTTGAGAAATCACAATCCGTATATAAGCCGTGTTCGATTGAGTTCAGTCGTTCAGTGTTTAGTCAGTTATGAGTCAGTTGCGAGTTGCGCACTTATTGTTACAACACTTAACAGTACTTATTATAATTTATTTCGGATACACTTTTTAACATGTCTCTTTCAAAACCAAGTGGAAGTAAGAGGAAACTTGTAGATGAGCATTGTATCTTTCAAGAAAAGTGGGAATTAGAGTTTTTTTGCTGTGACGTGAAAGAAAAAATTATTTGTTTGATTTGTAATAGTACAGTCGGTGTCCCAAAATTATATAACATAAATCGTCACTATGATATTCATAAAACTATGTTTGACAAGTATACAGGCATGGTCAGAAACGAAAAGTTAAATAAGTTAAAATCACGGTTGCGGTTAAAAGATCAGCAGCTTATGTTTACATCTCCAAAGCAAGAAAAGGAATCTGTCCGTCAAGCGAGCTACGTACTGTCGGAGTTAATCGCGAAACACTCAAAACGATTTGTTGAAGGTGAATTTATAAAAGAGTGCCTTGTAAAGGCCGAGGAAATTGTAAGTTCCGGGAGCGTGAAGGCATTTCAAAATATATCCTTGTCCCGGAATACTGTCGCTGAAAGAGTTACTAAGTTATAAAAAAATATATATGTAAAATATTATTCAATAAGTCATTGACAGAGTGCGAGTTTCCGAAAGTTTGGAAAGAGAGTTTCATAGTACCAATTTTTAAGTCAGGGGAGCGATGTAGAGTTAATAACTATAGGGGGGTAGCAAATCAATCGGCGATATAAAAATTTTTGATTGCCTAGTCTCGGAGCAATTAAAATGGTCATGCAAAGAACTTATTTCTGATCAGCAGCGTGGTTTTGTGAGTGGCAGGTCCACGGTTAGCAGTTTGGTTGAGTTCGAGACGGCTGTGCTGGAGGCCTTGGAGGAAGGTTGTCAGGTCGACACAGTTTATACTGATTTCTTCAAGGCATTTGACAGTGTTAACTTTAGGCTGCTTATTGCCAAGTTGCGGTCTTTTGGGTTTGCCACTGATCTATTGAGATGGCTGGAGAGTTTTCTGACTGGTAGAGTTCAGAGGGTCAAGATAGGGCCTTTTTGTTCCAAGTTCATTACAGTAACATCTGGAGTACCACAGGGAGGTCACTTGTCGCCTCTCTTATTTATACTGTTTGTCAATGATATAGCCCTAAGCTTACACTCCTGTAGGTGTCTACTGTTTGCTGATGATATGAAACTTTTTATGCCTATTAGGTCAGAGACGGATATTTTGGCACTCCAAACTGACCTTGACAGTTTTGTGCAGTGGACTCATGATAATCACCTTTCACTAAATGTTAAGAAATGTACCTTTATGAGCTTTTACACAGTCACTAAACAATATAGATCTGAATACACGATCGATGGAGTTCAATTGGAAGGGATGGATAAGGTAAGGGATCTTGGAGTATTATTTGACCGTAGAATTTCATTTAAAGATCAGTATGCTGCGGTAACCTCCAAGGCAATGCAGATACTGGGTTTCATATTTAGACGTGGGAAAAGTTTGTCTCCATCATCTTTAGTACTTCTATACCTTTCTTTGGTTAGGCCTCATCTTGAGTATGCTTCCATTGTATGGTCACCTATCTACAATGTCCATATATCAAATATTGAATCAGTTCAGAATAAGTTTGTAAGATATTTGCAACATAAATTTGACATTCAATTACACTTACCATCCTTATCCTGCAGAAGAAAGATGAATGACCTATGCTTTACCTATAAAGTTTTAAATGGTATGGTAAACTGTCCGTTTCTACTACAGCAAATTAAATTCAAAATACCGTCTCGTACCCTTAGGAGATCTGACCTCTTTCATATCGATTTCCATCACACAAATTATGGACTTAATATGCCTCTCACACGGTCATTAAGAATATTAAATGATATTCCTCTCTTGATCCTTTCGGAAGCTCATTACAAAAATTCAAGTCCAAAATTCTCGGGACACTAAATGATTGAACAAATTCTTGGACTCTAATATAATTCCTGGTATGTTTTGAATGCTTGCATAAATTTGTTATTTATGATTGCTTTTAGGTTACACTTTTGTATTGGGAAAATACTAGTATTGCCTTACTTGAAAATTTATTTTTTGTAAATGTTTATTGTAATTCAATGGGGTATCCCGTTTATTAATAAATAAATAAATAAAAAGTTGGCTGCCAATATAAGTGATCAAATAAAAACAAAACAGACTCTTTCATTGCATTTTCTATTGCCTGTGACGAAAGTACGAATGTATGTGGTGTGGCGCAACTCGCTGTTTTTCTTCGTGAGGTTGATACAGATATTTATTTATTTACGTATAAAAATACATTTGAAGTTTATATAGAGATTACAGACCTAACCTAACCTAAGATAATTCGTTTAGCTTGAGACTTGAATCTATCTTGCGATAAATTAAAGAAGTCAAGACCTTCATAGAATTTATTGACATTAGCAGATATTCTA